>KV751323.1:7018768-7047791 GCA_001698575.1 Mola mola | reverse complement strand
GGGGGGCCACATGATTACGATATAATGCAATGCAGTCAAGGCTGGAGCCCCCACCGAGGACCGTGAGGTCACATTTTGGGCGGATTCCATTGATTTTAAACTCAGTTTATTTCAATTTGACCACTTGTTGGAAGGTATTGTGGAAGAAACAACAAAAATAGTGCAATTAATGTAAAAAAAACACCCCTGTTTTCTGACGTGTTAAATGGCCGAAAGCTAAAAAGTCCAGCCTGTACGTGAACCCTTTTTGAATTTAAATTCATAAGCAAAAAAGTGCTCTTGCTCAAGTCAGTGTACTCAGCATGCAGTTGAGAGCAAATTTCTTTAGTGCAAGCAAACTCTTCAGCAAAACACAGAGCTTCAATGGGTCAAAACCTCTTATTTTATACTCTGCAGCTGATGCTACTGAATCACTTCTCTGACTCGTTTTGACTTTCACCACTGTTAAACACACAGTACACACTCTCTGCCACTAGGGGTCACTCAATCAAGGTAAAGAACAGTCAAGAAGCAGTTTGAAATATTGTGTGAATCGTGTGATTTATTCTCATCACCACGGTTGATGAAGATCCGTCTGACGTGACGCTGACAGACTCTGTCTCTAACACTGTAACGTGTCGTTTTCGCCAGAGGTGGGCAATTGGGACAGTGTAGAACACAACTGGATAGAATCAATGACAGAGATCTAATCGTTTTGAGATAAAACTGTTTCAGATCATATGTATACACTGAGTCTCTGTCCAGACGATGTCATAGTGAGCTCACTCTTTATTCTGCCTACAATGATCATTTGAGGAGATTTCTTCATGAACTGAGGTGGTTTAGTGCAAGCGGGTTGTTCATTCTCAAAATATCATTATGTTGCTGTCAAATCCTTGTTTTAGTGTAAACATTAATATGAGTGTCTTTTATAAATGCCAGTGATTTTATTTGTTTTATTTTTGATTCGATGAGGTTTGCATTTTGTTTGTGTCTTCTTGCGGATTTTGAGAGCGCAAATAAACATGATGATAATGATGATGGTGATGATGACGACTGCTGTTCAGCTGTCGTTGCAAAGGATCACTTCAATTTGGGATCGTCCTGTCAGCGGTCTGTTTTTGGAATCTGGGCTGGGAAGGGGTCGTGACCTCAGCTGTCAGTCAAATCAATACCGAGACCACAAATCAGAATGCTGGAAATGATCACAGAGCTAAATCAAAGCCTCTCAGACAACATTATCTCATTTTCAGACTAAGCTTCACAAACAGCTGAGGAACATCCACGTGCGCTGTTGCTGTGTGTCCTTGAATACAACCCCCCCACTCCCCACCCCCACCCTCACTGTTGCTAGGTTCATTGTTTGCAGACCTTCGTGTGTGTGTGTTGCTGTGTGTTCTCTCAACGCTGGACTGTGTGGAGATGAAACTATTATTGGACTATGAAAACCAATGAAAAGCCCCTGCCTGGAAAGCTTCCCCTCGCCTCATGGTCGGGGGGGCGGGGGTGCAGGATTATCTCTCCCCCCCACACACCCCTGAGACCAGATCAATCCTGCTCAGTTTAGTATAACAACACATCCTACAAATCAACGTGTCACATGCCGAGGTTGCGAAACTTGGCTGAGGCGCGAACAGTAGCACTTTCTGCAGCTGCTGAGCTATTGTGAGTGGTTTATTCCCCGATGTGCTCACAGCTCCTTTTCCTCGATCTTGATCAGGAGGCGCGAGTGCGTTTGAGTCGTACCTGGCACTGCGACAATCTGTCTCAGCTCCTGCTTTAGGCTCACGATGTCTTTGCAGAGCTGAATGTCATCCATCCTAGGAAAAAAAAAAAAACAACATAAATAAGAGAGGAGCGGAGCAGTGAATCACTGCTACATCCGATTAAAGGGCGGCAGATATCATTAGCTGCTTCTACGTCCACTCGAAATGATGTTAGGCAGAGTTTTACAGTTTCAAGAAAAATGAAAAAGGAAGAGAAGCATCATCCTTAAAATGGAGTGAAAAATGAGCCCCCGGGTACCAGTTTAATGAATAATTGAATTCAAATTTACTGAATTTATTATCTATTCTGTCATTGAGACAGTTTTACGCTGCAGTAGACGACACTGCTTGTCGTTATGGTGGTGTGAGTGGCAGAGTTCTTTAGTATTTCTCTATTTTTATTTCAGGATTGCAATGGTTTCAGTCAATAGAGTCTATTTGTCTTCGCGATGAGGGAGCATATTTAATACCTTCATAAGAAAATGAGCTCAATGATGGAACTCAAGTCTCATTATAACTGACGTATCGTTTTATTTTGGATTATGTGCCAAACGGCTTAATCTAAACCTTATAAAGTTCTGGCCGAGAGTCCATGAGAGGCAGATAAAATTAAGTAGATGGATCAAAAGTTCAAAGTTATGCTAATCCATTGAATTATTTTTTGGGATAAAATGTCAAAAATGGCTCTAACAGTTTCCCGTAGCAGAAGCTGCGGTCTTTGATTTGTTTTGCTTTATCCCATGTTAAAAGATATGAATTGATGGATCAGAGACATCCCTCAGATCCTCCCTTCTGCATACCTGAAGGGAAACATGTGGCTGATTCATAAGTATCCGTGCTGCTCTCTGACATCCCCCCCCCCGTTTCCTCCCTAAATCCCTGCCTCCTCCTCTGCGCTGCAGTGACAGCTACCACAGAATTATTTCTCCTTTGACACACCGGACCGATGACTCATCCTCCTCCTTCTCCTCTTGCATTTAACTCAGTTGCTCCGTTTTACTCCTCCCTCCTCTTTGACCCCCACTCCCTTCAGCCAGCTGTGTGTCTTTGTGTCTTCTCTCTCTCTCTCTCTCTGTGCCGTATGTGCATCCCATCAGCTCCAGCACTCTGCCTGTGTGTGTGTCTGCGGGCCGTCTTGAGTTACGCAGAGCCTGACAGCAGAGGCGTTGAGCACTAAGCACCGCCACGGCCTAATGAAGCCTCTCAAGTGGGCGTGTGAGCCGACATTATCATCAGACGCCTCACCCATCACGCTGCAGCTGTTCCCGGTGTAATGACCCGCAGAGCACGGCGCTCACTTTTCGACGGCTCGCAAAGTGGAACGTGGCCTGTGCTTCCACGTTGGGTACATGTTCTAAAGGAGAAATACTGGAGACGTTAATTCATAATGCCTCATTTACAGTGCGTGCAACAAGACGGGAAAACTGGTCCTGCACATTACAGCAAGAGATGCAAACAGCTGAAGACCAAAACCACAGTGTTCAACGGCGTTTAATCCGCAAGACTTAGTCTGATTCATCATATATAAGCAATTCTGCATATAGTTTTTATGGTAACGCAGATTTAACTTTCGTTTTTCCTTCTGAATTGAATCAAACTGTCATCCAAAAGGGGTAATTTGTCTTGCTGCCAGCAATGGCCAAGTAAACAACAAATATCAGCATTCAACCACAGCAAAACAATGACTCATATAAGCACTCAATGTGAATAACTATAATTCAACAATAAACACGAGGAAAATCGCAATAATCGCAATACCTGTAGAATGGCCATACAAACTGAACCAGGACAGGATGACAGGAAGTATTGTGACGCAGTTGAATTGGGACAAGGGCATTGTTTTTCTGGCCCTAACAGGCAGAGCGACACACGTGTAAAGTCCTCTATCAGCATGTGTCGGTTTCAGAGAGAAAAACAAAGACACTACACGTTCACAGATTTAAAACACTGCCTGTAATATTCCACAATCTAAGACATATATATGATAAACGTATATTGATTTAAATATGTACTGTATACATATAGTCATGAAAGCATATTGTGGTCATTTTTGACAGATATTGCGATTGTGAGATAATTGACGACCAGAAGAAATCATCAGTTTTGCATTACTTTCATTTTAAAATTTCTCGAAAAAGTTCAGAAAATCACATTGAAGTGACATTTGTTCCGGTTGGTAAAGAGCTTTTCTTCCATCCGTATCTCTGCAGCACTTTAGAGCTTCGGTATTATTTCATCAAACAACTGCAGTTGGACGCAGCCTCAACATCTGGAAGTGTGTGGCACCAGTTCATCTGATTACTGTCACTGCTTCTCTCTGAGTCTGGTCCTCGTCAAACGCAGAGAGCCTCAGAGGGGAAATGAATAGAGTGAGTCATTCAGAAACACTCATCTATAATCCTTGAAGCTTATATTGATGAGGTGGGGTTCATTGTGGCGACTCCCTCAGCTGCTATTGGCAGGTCCGGGCACTCTGCGTAATCGATGGACAAACAGGCTGACAGCCTCCGGAGAGGAAACTCAGACCACAAGGAGAAGAACACTTAAGGTGTGTGTCGTGGCAATGCAGAGAACTTCATCTTCCACTCAACGATGCCGCTGAGGAGCTGCACTGACTGAATCGAGCTCTGTCGCTTCACATGTTGGAAAAAGATGTGCGAAAAAAAAGGGACTCACATGAAGCGCAGCTCCGACTCGCGGCGCACCAGGACCTCTCTCAGGCGCTGGATGCGAGCCATCTCCACCTCGATCTCCTCCGGAGCCATGATGCTCTCGGCCATGGACACGTCTGAGGTGACGAACGCAGCCAACATGAATACAGAGGAGAAGATTTGTTTTCCTTTAAAACTTCCACGCAGCCCCAGCGTCCACACCGTCTCCCTGTGACGCCTCAGGTCATCAAAACAGACACTGATGTCATAAGTGTGTGCGACGCAAGCAAATGCGCTATTTAGGCAACGGGACGTTGCTAAGGCGTCTGCCTTCATAACAAACAGGGATCAGGGATCACTGGCCTTATGGATCCTGACCTGTGATATGTTAATAAGTGTCAGAGAAAGCCTGTGTTACAAACTGGGGTGTGAACACTTACGTGTGGGATCTGCAGTAAAAACTAGAATAAGATCTAGTGCCCTTTAAAACTACTACAGTGTGATGATATAACGCCTGCAGCCACGTGATGAACCGTGCTGGCATGTCTGCGGGCGAGAATCATTAACATTTGCACAGAACATGAATATTTGACAGGCTGGGTGCTATTAAAAACACCGCTGCCTGTCGTCAGGGTAAAAATATCAGGACTGCAAGTGACACTTCTGCTGCTGATTGGCGTGCTGTGCAGAAAGAGGGAAAAATGTCCCGTATGGACGTTTTCACGACTGATCATTGACTCTATAAATGGTTCACATTCAAATTGCTTCTTTGCTACAACCATTTGATAAGAACCCAATGACTCTTCATTTGGTGTCACACATGACAAAAGGCAGAAAATCCTGACAAGAAGCTGGAGGCAACAAATATTTGACATTTTTGCTCAAAACCACACTGAAACGATTGTTCAATTACATAAAAAAAACAGTTTGTAGATTAATTTTCTTCCAATTGACCAATCAGTTAATGAATTCATCTCTGCAGCCCTTAAGTGCTTTGAACACTTGCTTCTCCATGCAGACATTTAAAGCCTTAATGGGTGCCAAGACTGTGACAGGACCACAATATTTGCGTCTACAGTCCTTTAGAGCGTCTCTGGAGCAGCTCTCCGTCCTGCTGCTGCAGCGTCAGCCGCAGTCGGTGGTGCTCTTAATGGGCAGCGCTGACTCACCACAGCAGATGGAAGTCTGCACCAGGGGGGCCCCCCCGGTGTGTCTGTGCCTCACTCGAGTGACATCGTCACCCAGCGTGTCAGCTGATGCCTGGAACCGCACACCAAACGCAGCGTGATAAAGTCTAAAAGTTTTTCTCTCTTCCCTCCTCTCCAGTTACTCATCATTGCAAACATTGCAGGGACGGAAGACGCTGCCGTCCCAGCTTGCTCACCACAGACAGCAGCGCTGCTCCCCCCATCACCTGCAGAGGTGAACAGCATCCTCTCACGCATCAGCGACCAGCCTGAGGCCCCACGGTGTTTGTGTCAGGATTGTGATGTATGGAGGTTTAAGGACTCGGATGAGCCTGGAGCAGCAGCAGGGGGATGTCAGCGTCTGTATCTGTCGGTGCTGACGGCCCCCCCGACACATCCTGCAGTCACACTGACCCTTAAAAACACACACAGCTTGATAGAGGCTGCAGATCCACTTGAGGCTGACTCTGACTTGTTTCCTCTCTGGTGGTGTGTTTGGGGTGGAAGGACGGAGAGCAATAACTGGATCTGTGTCTAAAAATATCCACTGCATTTTATTTTATTTTTCTCTCTTATTCTGGATGTTTCTTCCCACCCTGCCCTCCTGTGACGAGTTATTCTCTGAGGAAACAACTGGGACACGTCTTAAAGGACGTTTTTAGTCGGTCGCTTCCGTCAACACTTGCGTCAGCCGTCAGCTCTCGCTGGGCTCCGATGGGAGGACAGAATAACACACCTGACATGCGATGTGGCGCTGCAGCAATGTTTATTTGACCCCAAAAGGGTCGTTTTGGGATGACGTGTGTTTGAGCTGTGACGCTGAGATGATTGCTGAGTCAATTGTCAGAAAAATTCATCACTTATGCAGTAAAAGAGAGGCGATTAACCAAGGAGACGATTATTAATTCAGCTTAAACATGTTTATCTTTAGTTCTTTATGGACTATTTTGAAACCATAACACGGTTCTTACTGTGCAGGAACTGCTATTTTTGTTATTTTTTCTGCATTGTTTTTCAAAAAACTGCCTTTAATTTTTGTCCTGGACTCACAGCATCACACACATACAAATATAAAATGACTGACAGGAGCAGGCGAGCGGTGCATTTGGCTGTTCATGCTTCAGTATCAGCTCAACCCAATCTAAGTTTTTCCAACATGCTGGGCGTGCTGTCCGTGCATGAGCCTCCCCTGGCCCAAATCCACGCGCACACCACGCATACGTGCGTGCTGAGGGATTAATAGGCCTTTTAGCGGCAACCTCACTGATACCGTCCGGACCCCTGTGAGTCACCTGTTAACCGTTTGAGCGCCGGCCGGGCGTCCACGCACACCAACAGCACCATGTCCTGCTGGTTACACTCACCTTTGTCCGCCGTCCACGCCGTTTCCGACACGGCGCCGTAGCTCCGGAGCGCGCGCTCGCTGTCCGAGATAGATTTCTTCAGCTCCATGTCAGCGGCGTGCGCGCGCGCCAGGGATGAAACCAGGATGCGGTGAGGCGGTTCCGGTGGCCAAATCGACCCGGTTCGGCTGTCCGTGCGTGTGCGTGTGCGTGATGAGTCCGCTTCAGCCGGTGACCGCGACGCTGAGCATCTTTATTCAAGCCTGCGGGTCCCTCGACGTGCGGACGGAGGTGAGGATGCAGCGCACATGCGCAGTGCGGGCAGGGATGTGATGGCTCGGGGAGACACCCACTGACACCGAGATGACGTTCGATAGCAAACAATGGACGCGCACGAGTGTCACTGGCCTGTTATTTGTTATTGAAGAATGCGGAACCTCTCCCATATTCACTTTGTTTCAACGGGGACAACATACAAACATCCCGTAGAGGACAACGGCGAAACAGAAGGAACGTTATCAAAAATCATATATACGAAAAGGGAAAAAAGCAGACAGACAAAAACAGACAAATTGTGTTACCTGAACGTGTAGCGCAATCATTTGGACATTAAATTAGGTGAGCTCTTTTTTGTGCATGTTTACATTAGTGTGTCTTCTTAAGGGCCATAAAAAAGCGTGATAAAGTCATTCATATAGGACATGACAGAGGGTTTGTTGTCCCTCCACTCACACCAGAGGATATGATATTTACCCTTTAGTTGTAATTATATAAATCATGCCTGAAATTCTAAAACTTAAGATTGTCTACATACAAGAAAACTTGCTATAAATTACAGTTCCGAATGTCACCCGGTTTAAGAGAGAATCACCTAAATGTAAAAGCTCTCTGACAGTCAAATGATAAGCGGTGGGTGTCTCCATGTACTGTAAGGTTGCAAAAACCAGACAAATGGAATCAGTCTGTAGCAAATTTAGAGACAGCTTAATTAGCGGCTGCCTAAAGCATCATCTTTGAAGTCTTGGAAGGATGAGCAGCCCATCAAAGCATGTGTTGCGTCTCGATACTGTGCGTTCCCAGCAGCGATGGAGACTGAGCTCCAGTTAATGGTGAGTAATGCAGGAGAGAGCGTGATGTGTCAGAACGCAGGCCAAAATACACCCAGCGTGCAGCTCTGGGAGCAGAGTGTCGGAGGCGCAGAGGGATATTTCAGAACAGCAAACTGGGTCGGCCGTACAGTGAAAACACACACGGCGCATAGACGGGGATGCTTTTAATTTAGTCCACAAAAAATATCATTTATCTCTACAACGGTTTGTGCAACTAAAGTGCAAAATGTGATTTTTAAAAAAACTCATTTTGATACATGCAACAGCGCTGATCTGCAGTGATATCAAAGTGACAAATAAACCTCAGACTGCGCTAAAGCAGTCAGTAATATTACCGTCTTCAGCTGCTGACATGAGCAAAGGGAATATTCACTGGTGTTACCTTGATATAAATAAGAATAAGCAATAACACTAATATTAATTATGCTTAATAATGCAACTAATGTCTGATCAAATCCATCACACAGCTGTTGTGATCATACTGGCTTCCAGTTCATACACTGTATTTTGTTTTGTAATCATTTAGTTACGTACCAGTCATATTATGTAATCGCACACCAGAAAACATGCTTCAAAATGCAAAACTGCCCAATACAACCGAGACTGAATCATGTCGGATCCCTCCGCGATCCCTGAAATTTCAGCCTACAAATACATGAACAAGTCCGTACAAAGACTTGTCATTTATCAACTGTATGAGATGGAAAAATACCTTTAAAGTTCTATAAATAGGGAACATTCAGTCCATGCAGAAGCGTTTTCGCTAAAGAGGTCAAAGAAAAAATTGTTCGGAACATCTGTGTTGACAAGGAGGAAGGTTTTGGGTTTTTTTTCCCCCCCTCACAGCATCTCACTAACATAAAGTAGGACAGCGTTCCAGTGAGCAGACAGCTGAGGTGAGGTGACACACTCGAAAACAGGAGCTTCTCATTACAGAAGCCTTTTGTGACCAATATCCCATCTGCTGTTATTATGGTTCCCTTACATGAAATGTCCAGAAATGGGCTCGATATTGTCACATTAAAGGTGGATGCTGATAAATTAGCTGCCGGTCAACATTATGGAAGTACTTTGTTTCCGTGCTCGTTCCAGTTCCTCGTTTAGATGCTGAGCAGAGGAGCTGCTCGTCGTCACGGCTTCTGTCCCAGATACAGTTAGAGCCGTAAGTGTTTGGACGATGAGACACTTTTTGATATTTTGCTTCTGTGCACCACAACAATGGATTCTAAAGGCAGAAGTGATTAAAGTTTAGACTTTCAGCTTTAATATGAGGAGTATCACAAGAGTTTTACATCAGTCATTCAGAAATTGCGGCCATTTTTACACAAAATCCTCCATTAGACAAACTAACCTGATAATAAAAATAAAATAAAATAATAAATTACTTTAAAAACTTCCTTTGCATTTGACCGTTTTTGTTCAAATCCATTATTGTGGTGCACAGACTCAAAATAACAAATATTGAGTCAACGTTCCAATACGTACTGACCAAACTGTATAAGTCATCCATATCATTAAGCACGGTTCAAGTGAATGAGAGAACATATGAGAGCATAAAAACACAACCTGGTAACAAATACAGCATGATGGGATGGAAAAGTAGCATTAAAACACATTCATGAGGTGACGTGCTGCATAAATAATGATAAAATATGCGGCGAGGACATTCCTTCGGCTTTCCCGGAGCACCTTAGAGCATCACAAGGACCCAGTATTTTTGGGGACCTTGAACTGAAACTGAGCCGGTTTTAACGGCTACCGCTGTCTGTCCGGAGCGTCCGTCTTATCCCTGGAGGCCAAGTCCTCCTTCGCAGGTTCGGATTCGTCCTCTTTAAGAGGGAACATCCACGCCAGAGCGGCGCCGGCGGTGCCGTCCCCGCTCTGACGGGAGAAACAAAGGAAAGTGGCCCAGACGAAGGCACAGCAGCCGGTGAAGGTGGTCCGCACGTACAGAGGCACCAGGGCAAAGTTCAGAAACTGAAGGAGGCAGAAGAAGATTAGTCATTGAATTGGTACACGTCAATCAATAATCCATGTTTATTTAATACACAATGAATACTTTGCAAGTATTGCTGTGTCATACAGAGATGATAAATAAACATAATATTTAGTAAAGCCTGGCTGATATATCAGTCTGCCGATATTGTTCTATCACAGATTTATTGGTATCGTCGTACATGTTCTCAGTATCGGCCAATGTCAAAAAAAATGTTGTTTTTAAAGAACACAATGGAAAAAAGGGGTGCTTGGGGAAACTGATAATTATTAACTGTGCACTGCTGTTACTTGGGGCCAGATAGTTCACTTCCTTGGTGCGGAGCAGATGCAAACCAACAGCACCATCTTTAACTGTACAACTCCTCCCTCTGAATGGCTCTTGGACTTTGTCACTCCCTCAGATCTTTCATCTATTTATACTGCAATTCTCTTACACTATTTATTTTCTGTTGCACTTTTATTTATTTTACATTGAGCAACTGTAAAGTAACAATTTCCCTCTGGGATAAATAAAGTATTCTGAATCTGAATCTGAATGAATGAACCAGGGGGGGTCTAACATGTCAGGATTGGGTCCAACCGGACTAAACACGGCTGGTGTGAACGCAGCCTGATAATACGAGTTAATAAGGTAATCTGTAAAATATTCTGCCTCTGTTGTATATCTGAAAGTGTTTGACAACCTCAATTGAAGGATCATTGCAAAAAACTTGCATATATTGGCCAATATCTCAATATCGGAACCGTTTTAGTCTCTAATATCGGTATCATATCAGCCCCAAAAAGTGCACATCAGTCGGGCTCTAGTATTGAGCCCCTTGTTTTGTAAGCATTCTGTTTATTGAAATGAATGACTATGTGCAAACATTTGAGATTTTAACAGTGAAAACATGCAGGATTACGCACGAGAGATAACATTTACCTGCATAAACGGCCAGAACATCAGCCCCGTCTGCAAAGGAAGACAATTCATTTACAGCAAGTCAAGGGGAAAAAAACTCTGTTGACATAAAACAAAAACCGATACAAGACAAACTTTAACTTTCAGCGTCACTGGCACGGAAGTGAGTGACTGAGCTGAGTCACAGTTAGGCAACTTCACCGGGACAGCCATCAGCATAGCGCTCCCAAAACCAAATAATACAGCATTAATCAAATGCTGTCCTGCACACAAATGTCACCATGTGTCACGGTCACGCTAACAAAACAAAGGACACGCTGAGAACCTAACTGGGCTCTTACCTTGTATGTATTCAGGAATTTTTCTCTCCAGTCTGCCGTGATGTCCTCTTTGCCCTCCAAGAAGCTGACACCTGCGTGACCGACAAAAACAAATGTTTATTTTCTCTCCATCAGCTGGGATTTTACTGATGGGACGTTTCATAGGCAGTTTTCTCTGTAAACTCTGTTTCTGTGTGTGTGTGTGTGTGTTATATCAGTAAGTCACTTTGGAAATACATCATGTTTTCTCAAGCTGTGCTAACAAATATTGCAGCATTTGCAAGAATCGTCAATAAAATAACACTAACGTCTTCATGAAGTGGTGATTCTAACTCTGATCTCCATATTATTTATTTGCGTATTGCCAGGTTATCCATATACCAGGTTGCGATTCCGGAGTACAGCAGAACACTTACAATGCAAATAACCGTCTGTGTTTCCTTTCTAGGCTTTTACACACTGTGGGTTTACAATAAATCAATTAAGCAGTTTGCAGCTTGATATTCTGTTTTTATTACTATTGATTGTCGGTCCTCTTCAGAAACTGTCGGTGGCAGTGAGAGACCCACGTCAGGATGAGTATTACTGTTCTTTACATTGTTGAATGAGGATTAAAAATGGAATGACTGTGCCTGTTTAAAGTCCTCTTCATTTACAGGCTGTTACCGTCACATTTCAATAACTTTTTAAAGATTGTCTCCAGTCAGCATCTGCGAGTTTTCCCAGTTATAACAGTGCAAGGACAACCAACCCTGCAGAGTTTGGCAGGTAACACTTTATTGCAGAGCGGCAACTTTTATTTTTTTATAATTCTAGTACAATTTACTGATGATACATAATCAATAGTTGGTGCTACATACTAACTTAAGTAAGGTTTTTGAATACAGGACTTTAATTTGTGGTGTGTTTTTGACAGTCTAACCATTTTATTAGAAAATTTAAACATTGCTTGAAGTTTTTGATATTTTTTATTGTTCTTTCACAGGATTTTAGCCAAAAAAGTGACACTTTAACCCCACTACGTTATCACTGAACATCTCGTTACTCCTTACAGTATAAAACCTGCTGTCAGCAGTGCCGGGTTATCACGACTGTGATGTCTCACTAAGACGGATCACAGGTCTTAATGAGACACACTGGCTCATATCCAGCCAGGTCTCACTGGGCTCCTGTTACTGGTTATTATGGGAAGACAGGGGACGGTTCAGCCGAGTATCTAAGATCATCCGTCTGCACACTTGAAAGTAAAACCTGGCATAACCGATTTTACCTTCTTAAAGTTGCAGTTGCAACTAGACACACCCCGTCTAGACAAAACCAACAATCCCTTTCTCCATGACACTCCTCGCTTAATGAAGCAGAGATGTCTCCGCTCAGAGGTGTCTTTCATATGACCTCTGCGTCCTACTTGACAGGACAAAGACCAGCTGCTGATCTTTGCACGCCAGAAGGAGCGTGTGCGTGGGACTTTGCTCCAGTTACAGATTGACAGCTCAGGGATGGACTTGCGGTGCGGAAGTTAACCATTAGCTAGTGCCCACCGACCTGTGTAGAAGACGCTCGTGGCAAGCGGCGCCGCCGCGGTCTGGTCCAGGAACAGCTTCCTCATCACCATCCCGGCGGAATTTCCGGGGAACCTCCGCTCCAGGAACCGCATCCAGAAGAAATTGAAGTTGCCATGGAAACTGAACGCGACCAGGGCCACGTTCCGTGTGTGGCTCCAGTCGATTCGGTCCCGCCGCGAGAACCACTGGTGGACGAAGTCCCCTCCGGCGAACAGGCAGCCGTACAGCGTGACGTTGGTGACCCACGGGAAGCGGCGGACGTGTCTCAGAAACGCTTTGCGCATTGTCGGAGCGGTGCTTCCTGAATAACTGCGGCGTTTATGCGGCGCGATAGTCTCCCTCAGAGTGACGCTAATGGTGAATACCATAAATTAACGTGCATCATCGCAAACACCGTACATGTCCTTCCGGTTCTCGGTGGAAAACAGCCATAATGTTTATCACGGGCGATGTTGGCATGTTTTTCGTGTAAATAAGTCATAAAGGGATGTCGTTCTCACACGGGATCCATCCTTGACGTTCGACACCCGTCACGGGTCGGCCTCATAGGCCCGTGACATGGCCACGCCCCTTACGTAAAACGTACGCAAGGGGCGGAGCAAGTTTCTGAAGGTCTCGATCTGGCGGGGGGAACCAGTGCAGTTCACCCCCAGCAGACACAGCTGGAATGAAACTAGGTACGTTTGCGTAAGTTTAATTGTTATTATGTAGATTTGTTTTTCACCTATTGAGACCATCCAACTAGCAAAATGTTTGGCTCTTTCAGGATATTATGGCATCGTATTGTTCTCATTTCTCTTATACTTTGCCTTTTTTTTGGTTTGTTTTGTTTTAGATTATATTCTCTGTCAATTATTTGATTATATTGGATATTGGATCTGATAATTGGCCTTTTAATGTATGAAAAACAAACTTGTCAGTGGTCCCAAATGGACAAGATATTTCAGAAATTATCTTATCAATCAAAAGTTACACCACAACTGGTAAACCTGCAACAGGCTAAAGTTGTTTACAGGTGCTGTGACAAGTAGTAAAAACCACTAGTAGCTGACAAAACCTCTATCAACTTAAGCGTTGAATTTTCATCACTCAAGTCAAACATATCTGATCATTTACATTTATTGTGTAGCAGGTACAGTATGTTACAAACACAAGTTGCAGTGAATACTTTAAGCACCTTGCAGCCTTCTGAATAACACAACTGATGGACAGGAGTGATACAGGAAGTTGTGAGGTTCATTCTTGATAGCTTCAAAGAAAGACAAACCCAGTGAAGTCATATTTGGTTCTTTGACAAGAATCCATCTCTTGCAGAATAATACTATTCACACTTACACATGCAGTTTCCTTAACACACACATTCATGGTCACGTATACAGCATCATGTGATTCATTTTAAAGTTCCAACACTATTACGACGCGGCAGCTACTGTTAACAAAAAATAAACTTTGCTCCACACTTTAAAAAAATTATCTGTTGAACAAGGTGACAAATATGTTATTCAATGTTGTCGAGCAAGTTGCTCACTTATAATTAACCCTCCACAATAGTTCAGCCTCTGTAAGAACCATAAGATTTGCCCAACTACTTACTGTGCCAATATTTACAAAGCACTCAAGATTTTAGATGGATTTCACACCTTAGATAGTCCAGGTTTGATTTCATGCCGACAGGTAAATTAAATGACAAACAGGCAAATTTTGTTTCAGGTCATGAATTAAAATAACATACAAAAAAGGAAAATGTCTTAAAATTGTACATGTACAGCGATGTTAATTATTTCCTTCTAGAATGAAAATTGGATCAAATCTGCCAAAATAACACGAAAAAAAAGAAATACATTTTCACTTATTTCTGTATTTGATTTTAAATTTCCTCAAACATTTGTGAATCTTTATGCAAAAAAGTGCGGGTGTAAAGTGTGTCCTGTGGTCAGCTTCTTTCCTATCAGTTGTTATTAGCAAATATGTTCAGGGTCATAAGACACAATGAAGAAAAAAAAACACACAGTAGGTACATGGGTCAGTGTATCCATTGAGTTGAGAAGCAAAGATGATCAAATTTCATGTTAAGGTCAAGTGTGAGACGGGAGTAGGGTACTACTTGACAACCCTCTCCCAGCTCCCCGTCTCACTTCTACGGTACAGCTGTGGCTGACCCCCAGGGAACAGACTATCAGAGACAGGGTGTTCTAAAAAGAACTTGATGGTGGATTTCATGCGCTGGACAAAGTGTGGCGGCTCAGCCATTGGTGACGTGGACAGGTACTGGGCATGAGAGACAAAGACCAGTGTTAAAGTCTCTACACTATTTGGGCAACTGAGGGTTGGAAATGTAGCAGACACCTCAATTAACAGTAGTATAACAAGTATAATTTTATTTAGGATCACTAATTACTTATGCATTCCCTTACCTTTAAAATTGTTTCATCATCTTGTGACAACCAGAAGGCAACATCACGGTTTGGAGACCACTTGCAAGGGCCGATTTTAATAAGTCCCGGAGCTGAGTCATATATGTCAGCCATCTGCAAGAAAACAAAATATTCATTTAACTAATAAGCATTGCATTGACTCTTTTGATTTATGAAACAGAAAACACAAGTTTTTCATTCACATATTAGGTAAAGGATTCATACTCAGAAAACAACATGTTACATTTCACAGTACCTGTCCCCCAGTGAAAGTTCTTGCAGATTGCAGCTGCTCTGCAGGCCCTTTATGAGTAAATAAGGAAGGGAAAATTTCCCCTGTTTTAACATTTACACCTGTGCAGAGACAGATAGAGACACAATATATTAAAGGTCACATGCAATGAAAGAGCTGAATGTCTCACTCAGTACACATATTCATCACCTACCTATTCCATATACCACCGGCCTATGAATTCCACCAACGACAATGTCATTTATTTCTATAAAAGCCCAAAACATAGTGATGAATCAGATGATGGCTCGACTAGCAGGATGTGTAGATGAATCAAAGCGAGTATCAAGTTTACCTGTGATGCAACATGTTTCCAGATGAATATCTTCTTTCTGCAAATGGAATGCTGCTGTAATGTGAAAAGAATCTTTCTGTTACAAAGTCAAAATAGAACCAGGAATATATTACAAGGCGATATGAGGTAATCTAAAAGACGCTACCCAATAAGTTAAGGCTGAGTTTATGTGACGTTTTTGAGTCATCATTAAATCCTCCAACAAGATGTAGCTCAAGTCTGCATAATGGAAAGCAAAAAAAATAATAAGAACAAATGAATAACATGTGTGCCCTTCTATTATGTGTGTGTGTGTGTGTGTGTGTTACATACCTGCCTTCCTTATTGTCAGTAATCAGTGATGTGACAGCTTTCACCAGGAGCGGGACCTCAGTCCAGGTGCTGGAACCATCACAATGGGCAAGGCAAACGGCTCCACTCCCTAATAACATTTACATAACCATGGCACAAATTATCCATGATATTCCTCACTATACAACGTACAGACAGACAAAGGTACATAGTATAAATCTATTAAAAGGAGAGTTTACCAGTGTGTCGCAGCACAACCAAATGGCAGGTGGTGGCATCATCAGATCCAATTACTGAAACAAACTCTGTAATAGATAAGAAAAAAGCATGTATCATTATGATTGCTGGATGTGCTGGACTTTAGACCAAACTATCGCAGGCATGTTTTAGTGAAACTACATCCAAGAGGTTAACATTTATATGACATGAAGTTGTTAAAAATTAAGACTTTACTCACTGTCTGCTGGAGTTGTTGCTGCAAACTCTCTCTGCTGCACATAAAGGAGGCACTTTGGATCGACATCAACAAGTGGCTTGGAACGAAACGCTTTTCCATTCTCCTGTGATATTAAAGATGTATGACTTTAAAAAAGGTTAAAATGGCCTTCGAGTTTGTGTACTAGTCGCATTGGACATTCTTACTATTAAGCTATGATGTCAGCGCATTTCATTCTGCTTATTTAGTTCTTTATTTACTTTTGTTTAGGGACCCTGCTTGGAAAAAAAACACGAGTTATCATCATCCGTGACTGATTTGCGTCTGACACCAGTGACCACACTGCGTTAGTATTCACTGTCAGCCTGTCGTAGCATAATTATTTTTCTTAAATAGTAAATTGGTGTTAGCAGCGAGCTAAATTTAGCATCACTTTCTGGAAACAAACCTGTAAGTGTGGATACTTGTCGAACAGTTCCGCTGTCGAGTTGATGGGCCCGAGTGCTCTGTTTTGAATAAACAAAGGCATTTCGTGTTAAGCACCTTAAAATATACTGGTTAATACGCTACTATAAAGACTCGAAGCGTCATAGTCTTATTCCCTGATATTATTCGTATACTGCAGTCGCCAAGAGTCGGGTTTCGATTTCCTGGACCGACGTCTTCTTCCCTTGTTTCAGTAAAAATAACAGACTTACAGCACACCGCCACCTATCGGTTAAAATGCAAGAACGTAATTCACCATCCCTGTATAGGCAGCATTTCGTACGTAACGCCCGTTCCATTGCAACAAGTCTACGTAGAATTACTACTTGAAGTTACGTTGCTAAAGAAGGCGGGGAGTGCGACGCGGCCGTTCAGATACGTGACGCACCCAACAATTGTTTACCGAAAACATATTGTATTTTGAGCATAAATAGCGTCGAATATACTTATAGCTCGAATTTCAAGTCTGAAGTGCCGTTAGTGAGTTATTTTGGATTTTTTTTATTCAAAGCACATAACGTAACCAACCGGTGTTAAACGTTGAAACTGACGTTCGAAACGCAAACCTACGGAGAGGGTAACGTTCGTGCTAGTGGCCAGAATGAGAGGAGGTTCCTCTTATGGAGACAGAAACAGGGACCGTGGGCGAGACAGGTGAGTTATATGTGGAAATACAGAAATATTCGCACTTTTCGCGTTATATGACGTTGAAACATCACAGTTCGACCCAAAGCCGTTACTAATACCCCGCTGTACTCGACCGAAAACAGAGAAACCTCAAAAGCCTCAAGGCCTCCTTTTAAAATTGTGGTCAATTTAGACGTAAACCCGCATTAAACTACCATAAAAGTTTCACACTGATCCTAAAATAGACCTTAAGGTGGCGCCAAGGTGGGTAAACGTCATTGATTAAAGGAAACGATAACGCGGCAGTACACACGGCACTAAACATTGGCCGGATGGTGAAAGTCCCAGGTCACCAAAATAAGTTGCTCTCTTATCTGTGGGTGTGACAGTTATCTTATTCCGGGTCTGCACAGATACATAGCATACGTAACATCACTACACAATTGCAATTATTGGTAAAAAATGTGTAAGAAAGAGATAAATGCCTTAATAGGTCGAACTTTGGGGCTAGTGTGTGTGCATAAGTGTGCACAACTTTGATCTGCAGACTAGTAGAGAGCTTTAATGCACACACATAGGCCCCCTTGTGGCATTCGTGGAGTACAGACAGCAATAGCAATTCTGCAAATAGAAGCGTCACTGTCATTTGTATTTAGCCATATATGTATACTGGTCACTCTCCCAAAAGGCAGATAGAATTGATTCTTTATTTAAAGCGTTAACACAGTAATTATGGGTAGTCAGTCAGTATCGACAGATTATATTAATTACTGTATACCATAATTACCATCACGCTGCTGCCTCCCATGTTGATTGCTTGGTGCTTTTTATCTTCTGACCCTTGACCCTTATCTCTCAGACCACGGTTTGGGTCCATGAGTGGTCGCGGTGGGCCTCCACCAATGAAGTTTGGGAATCCAGGTGAGCGTCTCCGCAAAAAGAGGTGGAACCTGGATGAGCTGCCAAAATTCGAGAAGAACTTCTACACAGAACACCCCGAGGTCCAACGCATGAGTCAGGTAATTTCTTCTGTTTCTCTTCTCACACATAATAAGTGAATCATAGAAATTGTGCTTGGCAAAGTGTCGTGTTGTAGCTTATTTTGATTTGTGTCCTTAATTTTTTTAAATTTAGGACTATGATGGCCTTCATCAATATTGTTTTTGTAGACAGTACTGATAACAAGTAAACAAACTTAAAACTGTAATTTCAGAAAGGACAGTCATGACAATCATATTTTTGTACTAGGTAATTTCAGCAGAAGTTATTCCAAAACATAATACTGGTAATTTTGTCATCGTATCTAAATGTATCTTTTTGTTTTTTCCCCTCTTTTTCCTGGTATCTCCAGTATGAGATGGAAGAGTTACGCAGAAAGAAGGAGATCACTCTGAGAGGCTCCGGCTGTTCAAAGGCAATCACCGCTTTTCACCAGGCACAGTTTCCTCGTTAGTGAACCACTTCATTACAATAAATACTTCACTTGCTTCAAATATACAATATATTTTTGAAAACTAACATAGCAGTCATCTAAATAAGCACATACGTTATTAAAATACTTTTACCAGAATTAGTGATATTTTCACATGTCTTTCTAATCAAAACACTGAAACACACAAATGAAATACTCAGTCCACCATTGTGCGTGTGTGTGGTTGATTGTCTCCCTCTTCCGTCTGGCAGAGTATGTGATGGATGTGCTGATGCAGCAGAACTTCAAGGAGCCAACAGCAATCCAGTCTCAGGGCTTCCCTGTGGCGCTGAGTGGCAGGGACATGGTGGGGATTGCCCAGACTGGCTCTGGAAAGACCCTGGCTGTAAGCATGCCCAGCCATCATTATTCATTCTGCAAAACTTAACGAAATACTGCCTACAGTCAAGAGCATATGTAAATCAGGAAAAACAGCAGTTATTTATTTGTTTTTTGTTTCCTGCAGTATCTTCTCCCTGCAATTGTACACATCAACCACCAGCCCTACCTAGAGAGGGGAGACGGTCCCATTGTGAGTGCTAATTTCTTACTAATTTCTATTTCAGACATCACTTAAATATCTCACTCATATGACTACGTTGGACATACCATCCTTACATAAAACCTTCCACTTGACACATTGTCCTTCACAGTGTCTGGTGCTTGCTCCAACCAGAGAGCTGGCTCAGCAGGTTCAACAGGTCACATATGATTACGGCAAGTCCTCTCGCATCAAAAGCACCTGTGTCTATGGTGGAGCTCCCAAAGGACCACAGATTCGAGACCTCGAGAGGGGTGGGTACAGCAGTAAATGGGAACAAAAGTTTGACAATTCAAACACTTAATTTGTAAGTGTATCTGTGCTTGTACGTTTTCTGAACTCGATCCCGGCGTTGAAATGGAGGCGTGCTCGGGCACTGAAAGTATTGTGGTAACAGAAAATTAATAATGAAATTCAGTTAGTTATTTCATTCAAAGAAAAACAGAATTATGTCAGATGGTTGCACATTGAAGGGAGTTAAACATCACCTTTGTTCCTTATCAAGGAAAGCCAGAATTGACAAACTGATAACCTAATGTTGAGTTAAATGTTCTTTTTACTTAGTTACTTAATGGCAAACTGTAACACTGCAGTGACCAATGAATCGTCCACACCTGCTGTTATTTAAATATTTGGCACACTGCATTTCCCTAAAAGCTGTGACCATACAGTCAGACAAGACAACAACCAGCAGACAACTGTTGACGGGGTGACATTTTGTGCTCTGTGCTTCTTGGTTGATGGCTAGGTGTTGAGATCTGTATCGCCACACCTGGTCGCCTCATTGATTTCTTAGAGTCTGGGAAAACCAACCTGCGGCGATGCACATACCTAGTGCTGGATGAGGCTGATCGCATGCTGGACATGGGCTTCGAGCCACAGATTCGCAAGATCGTGGAGCAAATCAGGGTAAGACAAATGCTCAGTCTCCAAGATTGCCTCTTTTCCAACGATCAACTTGAGCAATGGATGTTGCATCATTTTTCAGTGAAATCACTTGCACACTTTCTGTCTGTGTCTCAGCCTGACAGACAGACTCTGATGTGGAGTGCAACTTGGCCAAAGGAGGTTCGGCAGCTCGCTGAGGACTTCCTGAAGGACTACATCCAGATAAATATTGGTGCTCTGGAGCTCAGTGCCAACCACAACATCCTTCAGATTGTCGATGTCTGCATGGAGACCGAAAAGGACCAAAAGTAAGGATAGCAGACAGGGAAATATCGTATCTAAAATAACATAATAATTATTCACCATCGTGATTATCTCATTTACTGCTATAATGGTGTTACAGAACATACCGTTCCTTTCAAACCACTGAAATAGTGCTTAGTACTGCCGATGTGTTATGATTGTGTCTCCCTGTCTGCAGACTTTTTCAGCTGATGGAGGAGATAATGGCTGAGAAAGAGAACAAAACCATCATCTTTGTGGAGACGAAGAAGCGTTGTGATGATCTCACCAGGAGGATGAGGCGTGATGGGTGAGACATGACAACACAATAGCAGTAATCTACGTTGATTCATGTGAATATGTACTAATGCTGTTGTCTAATGAACAGACTTCATTGTGATTTTCCTCTTTAGGTGGCCAGCCATGTGTATCCATGGAGACAAGAGCCAGCCAGAGAGAGACTGGGTGCTCACAGGTAAGAATACTTGTAATATACTTACTTCTCTCCTGCTCTTCTTAATATTGCTGCTAATAGTTTGTTTAATCCTGCAGAATTTCGGACTGGTAAAGCTCCTATTCTGATTGCTACCGATGTGGCCTCTCGTGGTTTGGGTATGTCTAATCCCTTTTACAGACTTTGTCTTCTCTCAGTATTTCTACATTTACTTTCTTCTTATTTAAAATCATAATAGGCATATGAAACACAAATAAAGTGTCACCACATTGAAAGTGATGTATAGGGAACAAATGGAAGTTTTGTGCCTCTGTTTGCAAAGTTATCTCGACCAGTAGGTAAGTATACAACAGACGAGACCAGTTGTATCTGGCAAAAAAGTGTGTTAAAGGAAAAAAGCAATTTGAGTTCAACATCTTTTTTTTTTTTGTCATTTTTGAGCTATTCTTTTTTTACGATAGGTGTCACACTAGAAATTTTCCATCGTATACAGTTGTTAAAATATGCAGTGTTGTAGTCTAATTAAACTTAAAAATAGAAATAAAATAAATGAACACATTATATATTATTAGAAGGAAATATTCTAAGCTGATCATTTTATGAACTGTCCGGTTGAGAGGCTTGAGGCCTCCTGATCTGCTGGGTTTATAGTCTGTTTCTTGTTACTGCAGTTGAAAAGCTTCCTTTAACCGGGGCTCTTTGGCACGCTGCTGCCTGAAAGGAGGGGTGTGTGGGGCGGATGCTCCCATCAGCCTTTTTTAAGTGTCTCCTTCGTGGTGTCAGTACAGACTAAATGAAGATCCTGCTAACTCCATCTTGTGCATGGAAACTAATAAAATGTCTAGTTGTTCCATTAATATAGATCTCTAAAATTATACGTAATTTCTGCGCTCCGCCAAAAGGAAGGCTAGAGTGACTAATTTGATATCTAATTTGTTGGCGGGATTAATATGAGAAGGGGGAGTAAGTGAATTGTCTTTGACTTGCCAAAAACTCCTATGACTGTATCCTTGTTCTTTTTTCCCCCTCTTCTCCTCTCAGGGTTTGGCAGCACACGGCAGCTGTAACAGTCTGCGCTGCTGTCACTGCCCCCCTACGTCACGTAAAAGTAGAAGCTCGGATAGTTTTAGAGGGAATAAAGCCCCTCTTATTCCTCGTGGGTAACTAAGATCCCCCAGCCCCGTATTGACAGAGTTTGTAAATCCAACGAGCCTTCCTTGGGAGCAGCCTGAGGTGCCTGTTTGTCTGCCCATTGGTGCATCCCTGAAGGCAGACAGACAGGGGCGAGAGAGTTAGACGGGCTCGTCCGGATCCAGTCTTGGCCAGGGTCTGAGGAGGGTCCTGCAATGCAGCGAGAGCGCAACAGAACCAGCCGTGTCTCATGAGGTTTAATGGTTCTGCTCCCGTCTGACGTTGCTGGTGTGGGAGGAATCCTGTCTCCCTCCCCCTCAGCCCCTCCCTATAAGCCAGGACTGATCAGGGGGTGACTGACTACCTTTGTTAAAACAACATGAAGGGGGTAAGTACCTCACCGCCCCGTCTTTTAACTCCTCTATTAGCTCACCACATTTTCAGGTACTTGCATCCAAAGATTATCAATTTTTATCTTGGCGTATGGTCACTCTGTCACTTAGTATGTAGTGGGCGATGAAACGTCACGCTCAGCAGTGCTGTCAGAGCCCCAGATCTTCTGTAATAAGAAACAGACTCCTTGTCTTCACACATTCTGACCACTTATCACACTGGTGTGAAGAGCATGAAGCGTAAACGTGGTTTCTGTCTGCCTCAATGTGAAAAACTGTTGTTACGTTCAATTTGACCTTATATGATTTCAATGAGTCACAATGGTGGTTTGGATGTATGAATTGTTGCAAGGTGTCTTGGGTAAGTCACAGGTAAGTTGCTCTATTTATTTAGATTAAATTTATGTTTTAAATAATGAATTGAATGTCTGATAAATGATATATACATTTAAAAGTGTCATTAATTAAATATCTATATTTGCATTAATTGATTTAAATGTAATAGAAGCCATCAGCTCTTGAAGTCATATTTAAGATTAGAAGCTTACCTTGAGGATATCATTTTTTTCCCTTTCCCCTGTGCTGTAAAATCGATTGCTCTTTACCTTTAAAGATGTGGAAGACGTCAAGTTCGTCATCAATTACGACTATCCCAACTCCTCTGAGGATTACGTCCACCGCATCGGACGTACCGCCCGCAGTACCAACAAGGGCACCGCTTACACGTTTTTCACCCCGGGGAACCTGCGGCAGGCTCGGGACCTCGTCCGGGTGTTAGCAGAGGCCCGGCAGGCCATCAATCCTAAACTGCTTCAGCTCGTTGACTCAAGTCGTGGTGGAGGAGGCGGCGGTAAGAAACGCTCTCACTGTAAAAGATTTAAATAGATAAACAGTTTAAAAGTGACACTAATGTCACACTGGTGGTTTGCTACAGGCGGCAGAATGCGTTACCGTAACAGCACCTCCAACAACCCGAATCTCATGTACCAGGATGAGTGCGATCGCCGCATGCGCCCCGGTGAGGGCGGCGGCAAGGACAACCGCAGCGGCTTTAGTCGCGATGGCCGCAACAACCGTGATGGAGATCGCTCCGCGACCTCCTCCTCTTCCTCCTACAGAGACCGAAGCCTGGATAACAGGAATAGCTACAATTCCGGCTCAGATCAGTATCAGAGCTACAACAGTGGCGGAGGCTACAACTCCCGTGGTGGGGGCCAGGCGGGTGGAGGCGGAGGTCAGGATCAGCCTAGCCAACAGCACAGTCAGTTTAACCAGCCGCCGCCACCTCCTCCTCCTCCTCCATCTTCAGGGGGGCCACAGCCTCTGATGGCTCAGCAGTTTGCTCCTCCACAGCCACCGATGATGGGCTTCATGGGGCAAACGCCTTACCCTTTTGCTTCCCCTCCCCCCCCTCCCCCCCGGAAGTAAAATCCTGAGAAAACAAGCATCAAGGTAATTTTCCCTCATAGTATTCACAGTGGAACTCTGTTTTTACCTTCGGACACTTGTGATCTAGAAGCTGCAAGGTTTTCAAAAATATATATATTTGATCCCTAAACATATTTAGGGAAATTTCGGCATATATTTTCTATTCATTTTCTACTTTTTGATATAACTCCAGTGTGTGAAATTAACAATGTTCCCATAAAAATGGAAAACCCAGAACTTTTATACTTAATCTTCCAATCTCCTAAGGCTCAAAGTTGTTCTCAACCATGTGAAGAACAAGGACAAGGTTTCTATGTTTTCGTCAAACTTTCCAGCTCTTTTAGAATGTGGTAAAAATGAAAGTGAGGCCAGGGTGTTGGAGCACTGGGAGAAATAATTGCTCACATATACCATCACATTCCAGAGTTACATTTCTCTCTCTTAACAGTCAAAATCTTTGACATTTGTTGTTTAGGGACACTTAGTCATTGCATCTATTTTAGGCTTGTATTATTAAAAACACTGACGAACATATGAATTTCTCCCAGAACAGGCTTCAGATTTTTTTTTTTCTTTCTTTGTGTGTGTGTTATGGGCTGTCAGTAGATTTAGCTACATTTTGTCATGCATGCCTTATGTCCTGTCCTGAACCGATGTCTCTGTTTAGTTGTAACTCTTGAATTCACATATTGTTTTAATAATCAGCTAATGCGCGTTCATTTTCATTGTTGGGTAAGTTGCAGTTTGTTGCTTGTTTCCTCTTGCAATCACTGTTTTCACAGTGCTTTATTATAAACAATTCAAAGCTTTTACTTTGCAAATTATTGAACAAACATTTATATTGGGTGAATTAAAATTGATTTTATTTGCTTTAAATAGACGTTTTTTGTACATTCTCATTTTGTACCCATCAGTATGTACATGTATGTTGCTTTTATTAATAAATATACATGGCATGAAACTCTTCACATCAGGGGCACAATGGGTAAGTGTGTTTCCCACCCTTAAAATACATCTCTAGAGGTCTTTCCCAAGATTTGCTTTGTCTCAGTCCTAAAAAAAATGGATTCAGTCTAGTTGATTGAGTCACTTTGGCCACAAAGGACAAGGCTGACAACACTGCTGCATAGTGTTTGATCATGTTTGACTAACTACTTCTTCAAATTGAATTTATATAAGTATACTTATTTTTAAGTTGGTCACACTTTGTAGTATATACTTAACGCACTTCAAAAACTCGGCCCTCGGTCAACAGCTTTATTGTCTCATCATCCTTCCACGTTCTAGAAGAAGGCAGACTGGATTTTGAACTTGTACTGATCAATACTCAGATTTACCTACCAAGAATGATGATAATGAGGATGGAGGCGTCAGTAACCGTGTAGCTGTGGCACGGACGAAAACAAATCTGTGCATATGTAGACACAAGATAAATACCCTGTGAGTCAAATGACGTAGTCAGACCTGTTACAACTTCTTCAAATGCATAGTTTTACAGTCCTTCATGCTGGGAGTGCAAAGCCATTTTACATACATTATTTACAGTCACAAAGAAAAGGTGGTAAATGAGGATACTTTGTGTATCATTATTGCTGTCTCCAGTCATACACATTAGTGTAAATATTTATCTGTAAACAAAACAGAGTCCAGAATTAAAATGACCCATGAGAATGGTGAATGGCACTATATGATGACTGTTGATCCATTTTCACATTTAAGAATCTGATCGCTCAGGTGGAGACAGCCTGCCGCCAATCCCATTTTATTTTAGTCTCAAGATCCTAAGAAGCGATCGTAGACCTCTGGATACTAGGATGATCCTCTAACATTATTTGACAAGAATTTCTCACAGGGACACAAACGCATGAAAACAAGCAAATAAGTGATTTGTATACATATATGTACAAAGCAAGTGAAAATCAAAACATTTCATCCCAGGCACATGTGGTAGAATCAGACTGGATGTCAGCAAAACTCAGGACTGCACGTGTCCATCTTTGGGTCAATCAACAGTATAAAGGCAGACAATGAGAAAAGACAAACTAATAGGTGATGATTCCATGTGCAAAATTCTAACAAAATTAGCACATGAATGTTTCCACATCAAAATCTTGACCGAAACAAAGCGTGAAAGAGTCCCAAAATGTTATAAAAAACAAAAAAAGGTGTAGAAATTTATAAGTTTAGTGCCTTTCCTTCATAGTGCTTTTACACCAAGGAGAAAAAAAAACAAAACAGGTATCCGAAATGGATTGATGGCTGAATTCCACCTGAGTGTCAGGGGGCTCATATTGTTTATGCTGGCTCGCCGTCGCACTTAAACAGGACTATCGTTAATGTTTCAGTAACATCTGTGCTTTTCTTATTTATGACAGCTAAGACATACACGCACACAGGCTGCCAGACTAGAATTTTCCACAGAATGACACAGACATTAAAACCAAGACAATAAAAACGGTATCAATTCATCATATACAGTAATGCTCCCTGGAGACATCTGATACATTTCAGACTCCTCACTGTGTTGACAACAGCATATTCTTTCATTATTTCCCAATGAAATAGCCTGACAACTGGGTTTTTATCATTAGCCAAACTGAAGGTGGTTTGCCAGTAAATTGCGGATTAAATCCACTGCTGCTGCTCTTCTGTGAGCACAAATGTATTAATGAATTCATCGTGATAGAAAATTAATTTCAATTTGAGTGGAGCTGCAACCTCTGGGAAATTCACACAGCCCACAATTAGGGATGCAGCAGACTTTAGGTTGAGCATTAATGGTTGAAAAACAGAAAAAAAAAAGCAAGACATGTTACATGCAATTCACATGACACGGGACATCTGAGAGGTTTGCTGGATGGTGTGTAAATCGGACACATACACGCACACATTCGGTTTTAAAAAAAAAAAGGCTCAACTTATCTCGCCAAAAGTCACTGCACTGAATCGTCGTTTCTGACAGTTTGCATTGGACTGATTGTTGAAGAAGAAAACAAAGCTGCAAAACACATTAACACACAGATGATATACTGAAGGCTGTGAAGGAAGGCACAGAGTAGAAGCTCATTCCCACGGCTGGTCTCAGGTCAGTCTGGAGCTAAAGTGTAAAGAGGCCGTCTTAACTCGAGCCAACAACGAGGGGACAGGTTCAAACTAAATCTAAAGGAAGCAGCAGATGACAGCAGGTCGAGCATTCTCATTAAAGGCTTCCCCAGGTTTTGGGAGGCGGGAACTGGTCCACATCACCGGATTCATCATGAGATTTGTCCCCAAGGTTGAATGTCAACTTGAACCGCAGGCGTACTTTCTCCTGAAAGGCAAAGACAGGAAATGTCAGTTCAGCATTACCAGTAAAAATGGAATGAATGACAGTTTCTGCTCAACATTTTAACATTCAGCATTAATTATCAAAAGCTGGTCTATCCTTGTGGGTTCACGCCATTATTAAATAATCACATAACCTATTTAAAATTAAAGCAGAATTCTGGTATTTTTCAACTTTTCAACCCTACTTCTTGGTCTTTGAAGATCTTCAACTTCATAAAATGTATAGATTTTGTGAAAATTACTCTGGTATGGAGTTTAGTTGCTACAACCAAATAGCTCGACAAGGTTACACAGTGCAACAGCATTTGGCAAGTTAAAATGTTGGAAATAAATAGCTTTTTTCCCCATTACGATCAATGCTCAGAATGTATCTATATATGTATAGTGATCTGCTCTACGTTACCAGACACAAGAACATTTTGAAATTATATAAACTCAGACTAAAACTAGAACCGCAACACTATATGGGGATGAATGAGGATAGCTAGTTAACTACAGCAACAATCGTAGATCGGCTAAGCTCTGCTCAACCCGTACTGCAAACGTTGAAGATTGATGGATGGCTGGAGGTCATGACATTTGTTGAAATTAGCTCGTACATGGAGATGTAATTTCACATGACATGTGGTTCTACAGGCAGAAACCGATATAGGAGACCAAGAAAAGTGGGTTTTCTTGGCATATATCGTTCAATGGGCATCAGTATGATTGAGGATGTGATCTAAATGAGTTTTTTATTTGAGATGGACTTTGAGGGAGCTCATGTTGTCCACAAATACAATGCACATACTACTAAATGTGCATACAGAACATCTACGGGGTTCTTGGTTGGCTTGTTTGGACATATTGGGGGCTGTTATTATATTTTGTGACTTTAATAATTGGGATCATTAGTATAAATAACTATGTAATGTATGTAATAAATATTTGTAGTGTGACCCTCAAACCCTCTCTGTGTTCCTTCTGTCAGTAACACTCAGCACAATGTGATCAACCATTATCAGCAGCTGATATCTTCAAGAGTCCTTATCTGAGGCCGACTCAGAGACTTTGTGAATATTTGATGGAGACAGGTGACTGAATACCTTGTGAGGGTTGGCCAACAGCAGGATCTGTGTGACAGCAGCTGGAGGCAGGATTGGATTGAAGGCTGGGAGCTCAGCGCTGGAGGGAGGCTGCAGCTTCACTTTCATCACCTAAGCAATTAAGGTAAATTTAAAAAAAAAAAAAAAAAAAAAAGACATTTTAATAAGAAATGTTCACAAATAACCTTTTAGCTTGATGATATAGTTTCCTCCAGACTGAAAGGACCCCTCAGTGTCTCTTTTGCTGTAATCAGGCTACAATGTGAGCCTACCTTTGGTACAGCTGCCTGAAAGCGGATGTTGGTGACAGGAGTCGGGGCTGAGGACAGCATAGAGATAATGACCACCAGCACGTCGGGCCGTG
>KV751323.1:6993961-7018638 GCA_001698575.1 Mola mola | reverse complement strand
TGCTGGTGGACAGTCACGGGCAAAGGTGAACAAAACGCGGAGACTGTGTTTGTCGAAGATAGTCACCGGTAGTAGGCTGCCTGGAATAGATTTGCAGAGAAAAGAACAAAATGTCAGCTGGAGAAATAAAGAGAGAAAATTTTACATGTATGACAACAGCCGATATCACTTGCTTATACTTACTGGGTTTGATTGATTCCAGGGGCACAGTGACGTCAGCTAAGGAGATGTTGTCACAGGGGTCGGCAGCTGTGAGACTGAGATTTGAGAGGAGGGGAGGGTCGGGAGAACCCGATTGGACGGCCAGGCTTGACTTTGTCTCTGGAGCTGGAGTGGGACCAGTAGAGGAGGCGGTGAATATATTTGATGCAGGCGCAGAATTAGCGCTGGACTTCTGCAGATCTCGTAAGGTGACTCTGGACGGAGGTTGGATTTTATCCCTGCAGACAGAAGAACAGAAAAACTGACATGGCAGTCGTGTGCATGTCAAAGACAGAATACTAAACACACACGGATGATGTGCAGTGCATCGAACAGAAAACCAACCATTTGACCTGCTGACTCTCTGGAGGCAGGGACTGCTGTAACAATGCCTTCCCCAACAAATCCAGCTCCTCCATAGGTTTAGGTGGAGCAGTGGGGCCCCCTACTGGTGGATCATGTGGCGTTTGGATCACAGCTGGAGCCAACAGTGCCACAGAGTTCTGAGAGAACAAACCGATTATTTTAGTTTACATGTATAGGACGATGAAAAATATGTCAAAAAATCTGAGTCAACATTAAAGCCTCTATGTGTAAAAAATTTTATATGATCATAGCATCTCTACCTGCATCAAGAAGATTATGTTATTACCAAATTAGACAGTTTATTCATATGTTTGTGAAAAAGGTAACTCTTTCTTGGACATAGCTCCAGAAAGAATTGAATGAAGAGGTGTAAATAGTATCATTTTATAGCTAATCAGAGGGTCCATCACAAAGCCAGAACCAGCTGGCTCTGCGGTTCATGTATCACACATCAGGTGGCGCCAACAACATGCTCTTTTTTTGCTCCAAATGATCTTGACCTAAAAAAAAAACCCTGCATTTAGGAGAGCTGAAAACTAAACCACAGTCTTGTAGAAAGCTGAAATACAAGCAGGTCTACTGACATGTGGAAGGGGTCTGTTTGGCCATGGTGCAAGTCTGCACTCGCCATGTGCTTTTTTTTCTGTTTAAATTATTCTGAGTCCGTTTGAAAGTACTAAGTGACGTCCAGATATTAGATATTGTACACATAATGGCTTTAATGTGAGCAGTACTATCTTACAACCTGCACTTGCAAAGTGCTCTGAGCGACGCAGTTTTCCGTTAAATTTAGTCCTAGGAAAGGAAAGACAACAAAAGGTTAATTGAATTTCATTCCAACAACAGTAAAATCTGTTGCTGTTCACGGAATCAAATAAATCCTCAAATTTGAATGTGCGTAGCTCTGCTGTGGTCCAGCCAGATGTGGCCAATAGAAACAATCTGAGCTGTGCTAACACTGCTGACTTGATTCCTTTTTGGCTTGTTAAAAAAATAAATGTTAACCTTAGCAATGTACCCTTGAATTTACAAGCCAGCTGAGTGGGGGTTTTTGTGCTTACCCAGGGACATGAGTTCATCATCTAAAAGGCTGATGCCCGTGTTCTGAGTCAGGTTCTGTGGGCCGGAGGGCTCTGAGCTGTTGGCTGATGCATTGAGCTCCATCAGGTCTAAGAGTGCTGAGCCACTGCTGCCTGATTTGGACAGAGAATGTATCCGTCCGTGACCTTGTAATGTACAAAGACATGGAGGGAAGCCAGCTGAGCATGAAACAGAGAGACACAAGCACCTACTTGGTTGTGACGGTGTGGTAATGTCATCCTTCGACATGTCCTCCCCCTTTACCAGCTGTCTGTACTGGTTGATGACGTGTGTCAGGCTGTCATTGGCCTGTAAGATATCCGCTGTAAGCGGAAAAAACGAGAGGTAAGTCTTACAAATATGGAATGCGGCTGGTTCCATGAAATGTCTCTGAGGGGAAAAAGTGACTTCAGTCATGAGGCCAACAGCACACTCACCCAAAGCTTCATCATTGTCCTCTGTGTCACTTGCTAATCGGAACAGCGTGGGCCTCATCTTTTCACAACGCTGGTACAGATCCTGCAAACAGACACATGTTGAAAACCGGCGGTGCGCGCAGAGTTACGAGGCTCTGCCAGCAGCTAGTTTGTGATGTGCTGAGCTGTGCTGACTTTAATGAGCTCCTGGTTGCTCTGGGAGCAGCTCTCCTTGCTGTAGCCCTCCAGCAGCTGGCTCAGCAGGCTAACACTCTCCTTCACCTCCTGGATGGCATTCACCCGCTTTGATGCCTTCTCCACGCGCTTTTGGTCCTGGGAAAAGAGCGATACGATCTCAATGTGCCCTTGGACAAATACAAATGTTTGAAATGTCAATATGAATAAAGGCAGATTGTTATTTTGCAGTTTAAGGCTATTGATATCAGAATAAAAATCAAAATACTTGAAGGTGAAGTGAGTTTATAGTTCCCTCAGGTCAAACATATAGATACTTAAATGAAAACAATTATTGTGCCATCATTGGATTATGTAAGTATTGAACACTCTTTTTTCATGGTGGCTCAAAATCAAAAGTAAAAGCCTAAAATCAAAGTCAGCAAAAACAACCGCACCATACGCTTCAAATGATAATCTGAAGACATTTTTTAAAAATTTGTTTTCATTTGACCTAATTTTTTGGCATTCAAGAAAACCAAATTATAAAGTTCAATAAATACAGAACATTTCCCGAATTAATGAGGAACTGTATGAGGTAATCATGATCTGAATATTGACCAAAATAATTGTGATTATGATTATTTTCAAGCATCCTTTGCTATCAATTATGAGGTGAGAGTGAATGAGAAGCAGCACGCTTTTATACAAATAAATCTGCTGACAGTTATTTTATTAAATATGAGAACTATTTCAGTGATGGTTATTGGATAGTCTGTATTTTCATTTCTTTTACATTTTTATAAATTTTAAAAAAGTTGGAACTAAAACAGCAAAATCCTGGTGTCTGAATATATCTGAATCAAAACTCCTGAATCATTTAGCTTTCCATAGATGCTTTCAGCGTTGAGGACATTGAGTAAACAGCCTTGTTTTAAGAAGCCTCCAGGCCACTAATCAGGTGCATTAATGATTTCATGCAACTTTGTGAAAATAGAGGGAGAACAGAGAACATAAGAACATGTGTGACCACATATTGTACACGTATGCCAAACCAATCTGACACACCTCCTGGACCATTTCCTTTATGAGCTTGTTTGCGGCTCTTAAATCTTCAGGGTGAGTGCTGTTCAGTAAGCGAGACAACATCTACAAAAACAGGATAGGACAGAAGTGGGAGAGGAAAGGAAAGAGGAAGAGACTTTGTAAACCGTTGGCCCCCCCAATGGTTTTCACAGGAATCACTTCAAACAGACTGGCTGGGTACAGAACATTTTTATGAATCCAATGTGATGCTGCTGTAGGGTCCTTCCTTCGGGAAAGCTTTTCAAAGCACTCAGTGCCTCTTGGTTGTCCCTACCTTGGACTTCTCCTCATCCTCAAAGATGGCTTGGGTTCTAAGTGGAGGGGCTGGCAGGGGCTTGTCATCAGGAAGAACTGGGTCCGGCTTGACAATGCCTGGAAGAGAACAAGGACGGCCATTAACCTCAGCTTCCATTTTCTATATCAACACTGTACGAGTGTATAGATTCAAGTTCAGACTGTAGGCCACCTCCGACTCCGAGTACTGTACATGACATGTGTGATACTGGTGCTCTGACAATGTACTTCATAATTCTCTCAGACCCTGATCCCAAAACTGATCAGGTGAGGTAATAACTTTTATTAGTCACAAAGTAGTGAAGTGAGGATACTCCTTTTGTATCGAATAATCATACTGTCGCCTGTTACAGGTGAACCTTTTGACCTGATGATTTTCGAGACCGTCACAACTTTGCCAAATCTTTCATTGCCCCAGTCCCAATTTGTTGAATTGGGCGGTCAGAATAAACGCCGTCTTTGCAGTCTTTTTAATCAGGTATCTTCCGTGTTACAGAGATGGTTCATACGCAGCCCTATGTGAATATTTCACCTACCTTAATTTATTATACTGCAGTGCAGTAACTTTGGAAAAATAATCAAACCTGGTGGAAGCTGCATTTCAATATCAAACCAGATATGAAAAAGCAAAGCACGTCAAAAACAGAACTAAGGCTGATTGTACCCTCATGCTTGTTGCTCAACACTTTAAAAAAAAAGGAGAACTGATAACTGTTTGAACAAAAGACTATTTGTTAAAACATATCAGGAACCGACCAGTGGTTGTGACTGAAACGTGGGAATTTAAAAAACATAACATATTAATTACCCTCTGGATGTATGACATAACACACTGGGCACAAAGCGGTTGAGAAAATGAGCTCCTTCAAGATAAGGAGCACCTCCTTTGTCTTGCTGGTTAGTCACGTTTATCCGCTTCTGCAGTGGCTCACCCTGTTTTTTCAGCATCTGATAGGCGTCTGCTATTTTGGTCTCATCAGGGAGCGTCACTGTCCAGCTGTACACCATGTCCAACACCTTCTTCTTCACTGGCTCTGGTGCCCGGGCACCCAAATACTGAGAGGGAAATAATAAGATTTTTACATGAATGTGTGGTTATGCTCTAATGACTGACAGCTCAACCGTGGTTTTGTTGGTTTCTTTAACTCTTCCCTTCTACAATTACTCCGATGCTGCTTTTACTTGTTACTAAAAAAAATAATTCTCACGGGTTTACAATTGCAGCCAATCTAGCGTAATGGCAGCAAAGAGACATGGATCATTACCTTTGGCGAGACCACCTTGATGAGCTCATTGAGAAAGCGAAACTTCCCCACTTCGCTGTGAAATCGCTTTCCACCATTCTTCATGCACGTCTCAAGAAGCTGGAAATGGTTCAAATTGTTTTAGTTTAACCATTCTACAGACAGGCTTTCAGTCACTGTGAACTTAAGCTTGATGGACGATCTCTTACTGTGAGTGCTTGCATAGCCTCCCACTCCTGAGGGGACTGGATTTTATGGGCCAAAAGTCTGGTTGCAAGCTGGGGACTGGTAAATTAAAATAAATTTAGCCTGCACTTTACTGATGGGCAAAAAACTGAATCACAAATACACTAAAATAGGAATTTGTAACATGACACAAACACAATTTGTGCAACAAAAGCATATTCAACCAGCTTGTTAACATTTAGATCAACAAAGATCAACAGAGCTGATTTGTATCTGCGTTTTGTCTGTTAGTCATCATTGTCTCACCCATCAGGTTCATTGTTGAGCTGATCGCAAAATCCCTTGATAGTGTCCCAGTCTGTCTCCTTATTCAGAGGGTTGGTGGCCTTGTCTGTGTGAAGGGAAAACACATAAGGACTAAATGCAGCAACCACATCTGAATCCGTGGTGTGAAGGTGCAGAATGCCAGGGAATTTTAATACACCTTGCATTAGAAACACTCAAACAAACGTAAGTCTAAAGACTTTATAGCTTGTTAAGTCTTTCATATCATCAAACAAACCCTTTGCAGGCAGTGACAAGTCACCCTAGCAGCACTTTACGACACTAAACTCAGTAAATTCCCAGCTAATCATGTGCTACAGCAGAAGAAATACACGGATCCTGTCCGTTTGACGGGCTTGTCTGGGTCCCGGAGATGGACATGTCCAGCAGCTAGCTCAACTAGCTACTTGATTTTGTTAGCATTCAGCTGGACATTGCTAGGATTTTCCCTTTTTTATTTAACTAACATGTGAGACTTGGGTATCATCCCTACTACCAAACCAAACCGCGAGCACAATGTGCGCTCAAAGTGGGAGACAACACCGGAAATGTCTGACAATATCTGAAAAGAGTTTCGCTCCTTGTCGACAATTGCACTTTTTGATTTGATGTCATTCACTCTCTTAGCTATCAGGAAAATCTCGTCCCGTCACTATAAGCGGCGGCGCTGAACTCAAACAGAGAGCGCGTCTCCGTGCGGATGAGCGGACGCACATCCAGCCGCTCTGTCGTTCAGACGGGTAACCAGAGAATGTACAGCTCGGTGACTTACTGATGCGAGACTGGAGGCTAGCCTCATCTGGAGGCGCCGCCGCCATCTTTGACGAATTCTAAACAAGTGGCCACTACCGCGTGACTTTTTGTAACGTATCGCGTGGATACGCGTGGGGTAGGGGTGACTCAGTGGCTCCCCCGCCTGGGCACCAGGAGACATCGACGGCGTGACATTGAAGTCTGGGAGGGAAGTTGGCCAACGCTTCAGTCTGAGAGCCACTGGGATGGCGTTTGGCATGCAAGGCGGTCCGGTTTTTGGTCAACTTTAATTGGCCTGGGTGTTTTTTTCACAGCACGTTTTGACTTCGCCGTCCCGTGGAGGGCGTCGGCGCGCGGCGTTACGGACTTTTTATCCAGCGCGTGGTCAGCAGCCGCTGCACCTACAGCCAAAACCTTAAAGGAGCAAATTGTCGGCGCACGCTGAAACTGTACCATCACCCGACACGACTGAGTCTGACACTGGGAGCGTTAACAAATGACGCGAACCTGGGAACTGCAGACATCGGCTAGCATCGCGCGCAGCTAGGCGGCTAACCCGAGTTGACGAAGAGTTACGTCAAGAACTTTGTCGGCACGGCAGCGCAGCCAGCCCAGAAACATCAGCCGTGTTTTTGACGCACTGATGCAGGTCAAAGGTCTGTTCCAGATGCCGTTATCGTGGTCTCAATGACTCGGTACACCAGATAAAGTCGCCTCATCATGCACTTTGTTGTTGGCAAAGGTGAGCTAACACGTAGCTAGCTGGCAGACCATGCTAGTGGCTCCCTGGCTGTCCGTGAACACATCCTATCGGAATATCGGCTGTCGCCCCTCCATTCAAGCGCTGACGATGCCTCGTTTGTGACTGCAGACGCAAAGTCTTGATCGAACTTGTCGAGAATACTTGGATTTCTGCGATAGTGAGGCAGTACCATGGGATCTCTGAAGGCTCTCCAGGAGTGGTGTCGGATACAGTGTGAAAATTACGACGATGTGGAAATAAAGGACATGTCATCGTCCTTTCGGGACGGTCTGGCGTTTTGCGCCATAATCCATCGATACAGACCTGAACTGATGTAAGTAACTTGATGTCTCACTTAGGAACATTCACACCTGTTTTCATAATTCTTAAGAATTTTGTTTGCTTAAACACCCGTGATGCAAATGCAGAACAAACGTCATTGCAAGTAGCTGCATTGTGAATTTTTGTGTGTCTTGGAATACTCAGCTAAACGTTATCCTGTAATATTTTTTTAAGAAATTGGATTACCTAAAGCACACCAGATGTAGTTTTCTTCATTTCTGCACAGATTGAAAGTACAAACTAATTTCAAAGCACCACGTCTGCGAGTCTGAATGTGACATTCTTAGTGGTCAGAGAGCTTTGGGCATTTTTTGCTACTTATGTCGTATTTGTCAGCATTTTAAGCTTTAATAAAGTTCAATGCAAAGCACCAGTGAATTATTCTTCTGAGTACTGTGAGATTGGAGCCTAGTGGGCTGTTATTAACTTGGGCTGACAAGCTATGCCCTGCCTGTATCAACACACCCTTCCCTCCTCACTGCATTAATCATCTACACACACAGTCAGCACAGCAACAGCAGTATCTGTGAGACATAAAACTACTTGTGATTTACAGGAGGAGTTGGCGTTGTTTCAGTAGAGAACCAAAACAGGAAGCATTTTCATACCTGTGTCACCAGTGTTTGCTCCGACATATCAAAAAGATTTACTTTTAATGTGGTTGGTACACGCTGTTGACAGCTTCAGGATTAGGAGTTTGAGTTTGTGTGAAACAGGCTCTGTTGTTAGGATTTTGTAATCCACTACATGACTGGTCCCTGCTCTGTCCTGGGGGAACAAACTGCAGCATGAGGGAGTGATTTTGGACAATAAGTGTTTCGCTCATGCTGCTAACCGCTCAGGTGGTCCAGACTTTTGTGAACAATTTGGAGTATGCTTGGATGGTAGAAGAGGCAACATTCACTGACTGGATCGGTCGGTCTGGGACAAGCCAATGAAGTGGAACATATCCACAAATGGAGCACAGCAGTAAAGCTCGATGCAAGAGAGCGCACAAATCTTAAAACACCCAGCTTTCGAGCTCTGCCTCTTCAATTTGTGTTCCCAGCGTGCATCCCTGTCTGCAGAGCCGGAGCAGCCCGTCAGAACTCTTTCTGATTCACAGAGACAGTCTGTCAGGCTAACCTGCAACTGAGACCTCCGCTTGTCAGGCTGGATTTAGCTCTAATGTTGGACCGGGCCATTGTAGTGCTGCCCTGCACGCTGCAGCCAATGTATTGTCATTCAGAGACAGGAAAGACGTTAGTACAGCAAATGGTCTCATGTTGAATTTCAGCCAAGAGGGTCACTGAACCCATTGAAGAGGGAGTAAGAAATCATCCATGGCTTAGTTGGTGACTGGGGGACTGTGAAGCCTGAAATGCATTAAACTAAATTGTGTTTTGCTCCTGTTCAAACTTGACTGTGCAATTTTGCGGTACAAAAATTCAGGTCATTTACTTTTACTTTCAGTTTTTTCTGTGATCTCTCGGCATTGACATTTGCTTCCACAATTCTCGCCGACGCTACTAAACTGTCTGTCTGACATATTTTGCACCATCACCAAAACCCAATGCTGCACATACAAGCACAAACTTTCCTGTCTGACTAAACCAGGTTTAGCAGACATACCAGTTCTAGCAGTTTGTGATCATGTCACATAGACACACGAAAGTCCTCAGCAATCATCTTTCCAAAAATAAACCTGGGGGCGAGTCACATTGAATTAGGTGGATAAAACTCTGATCACACACTCTGCCTCGTCATCTGTGTCCCTCCTGTGACTGTCGGAAACTACTCAATGACACTTTGGGCGGTGCTGTGTTTTGTGAGTTGTTTGTGAGTTGTTGCCAGCTGGCTGTGTCGGTAGCGCTGTCACAGTGAACTTTTTTTGACATGATCTTGATATGAGAGCTGCCACTCAGTCAGTCTGCGACCATGGGAAGTAGATTAGAGAGAACACAGGTCACGTTGTTCAGCTCCAACACAGAGCTCATTCACAGGCTTTTTCCTTCTTCAGAGTTCCACAAGCTGCCTTTTTGTTCCCCAACATGCTGTTGTACTACGTCTACACGCTTGTGTTAACATATCCGTACTTATGCACATAACCACAGTCCCAGAACACCTCAGCAATTTTCCAGTTTTACTGCAGGAAGTTAACTGGTGAGAGGTCTGGCTTTAGCGCCGACCTCGAGGCATTTTCAAAGCGGGGCCTTGTAATTTTAGGGCCATGACTCGTGTTTGATGCAGCTGATTGTTTCCTTTTGTCCTGGCTGTTTTTTTTTCATCATTTATATGCAGTTTAGGAACAGCTGTGGGCTGCGGTGGTTGGGAAGCTTAACTGCTCACTATTCCTGCCTTTCATGCTGTCAAACCAATAATAGCATTTTGATGGTTCAAAACATAAGTGGAAATAGGTCACCAAGCTAAATACAGCACCATCCTATATCAGTGGTTTGGACAGCTACAGTTCCTTATGATCTTCTGCAAGAGTCCTTGTATAAAAGAAGATACTGAGCTGTGTAGCTGTATATTGAAAACCTGCAAACTCATTTTTAATTGTAACATATTTCCCTGTTTTGTCATTTCAGAGACTTTGGCTCGCTGTCTAAAGAGAATGTCTACGAGAACAACCAGCTTGTGAGTCCTTTTTACTGTAAAATCAGTTATTACACTGCATGATTACATGCAGCCTGGGTGGGTGTGCATTAAGTGTAACGCGTGTGGTGAGAAGTGTTACTTAATCCTGACGGAACCTCTTTAAGGTCAAACAGGGAGGGGAAGGAAATCGACGCATTTGGGATCATTAGAAAAAGAAAAAAAAAAAGTTCCTGACAAGCCTGCGGAGGGAACATGTCTACAGGATTTCAAGAGCAAAATGCTGAATTTGCACCATGTTATGAGTCAGTGGATTGAAACCAGCTAAGAAGTTAAATCATTTTTCCCCTTGTTGGATTTTTCCACATCATCTGTGGGTCAGCGGGGATCCGAGGTTAGGAATGGGAGTCTCCTCGTCTTCAGTCTGAGCTAATGTTTGGCAGCTCTTTGCAGCTGTTGACATTCTTCTGATGGAAAATCGTGGAAAGTGAGTTAGTTGTGGGCCAGACACAAACTCTCAGTGAGCTGACTTTCATTTGTTGTTTTATTTTACTATAATAAACAGTACATAATAAAGCATATAATACACTTGTAAGCATCGGCGCTAAGCCAAAGTGATGATTTGATGGCAGTTTTTACTACTTAAAAGCCAATCTGAACTTTTGAAAGTATTGTCTTTGTAATACCTGTTTCACACAGGAGTACACTGTGTTCTACACACATTACTTCTGAATGTTGAGTCACTCTGAATAGACCTTTTCTCACAGCAGCCATGTTGGCATGAAGCAACAGGGTAAAGACAAGTTTTAGAAGTGAAGCTAATGAAGGTTCTGCTCCATTCAGGTCAAATGGAGTCAAGGTGCTGCTCTTGAGCACGATGGCTCACTGGATAGGCGCTGCCACACTAAATGGAACAAAACCTTAATTCATTTAATTGATTAGTCTGGATGTTGCATCACTATTTTATTATTTCTTTGTCCTTGTCCGCTCTTCTTCTGTTTCTTTTTCATCCGTGTGCACTTCTTTCATTTTTCAGTTAATTATTTTGATCTTTGTGACGGTGTTAAAGTTTAGATTCTAGCTTTTTGAACAATGAACTATTTTAGCGTTTTGAGTATATTGCAGTACAGCTCACATGCTGCCGCTATCACATATTACTTTTCTGGCTTTTCATTTCACATTTCTGTAATTCAGCATCCACATGCCTTTTTACCAGGAAATGCAATTTTTTAGGTACACTTGTGTTCATCTGCATTACATGTCAATATTGCGGCCATGAAAAGGGTCTATTACATTATGCAGGGAGCAAATAAAGTTACTGTATGCTTCGGTCTCAGTTTCCTGGACTCACTCACTCGTTCAAATAGTCTCACTCCTGCACAATAAAGTTGTTCTAAATGAAAATGTGTCCGATCCAATAAAACAAAGTCTTTCTTTCATCTGTGGAAGCAGTTTATAATCATATCCTGAGTATGTTTTGAATTACAGCTGAATGGTTAATCAAGCATTTCACTTAAACTTCTCTGACAAGTTGCAGTGAATCAGTATATTGTCAGTTTTCTTAGATTGTTAGTTAATTCTCAGTAATTCTCAGGAAACTATGTGATTTGAAGTAGGAGAAAGTGTAGCTGTGAACCCATTACCATTGGTACAGTGCAACACAGGGCATTTTGATCACTGTAGGGTTGATTCCACTTTGCCAAAGTTATGCATTTGCTGGCCTGGATTATTTCAGCGTCACTAGGCTCACTCTCTCATTTCTTCAGTGGAATTTCACATTAGACTGATGGTTATCCTCGGAGGACAAAACACCACATTATGAACAAATGACTGATGTTTTGGAGTTAGATTATTCACAGGATCAAAGTTCTGTTCTAAACTATGCCAGGCATCTGAGGACATTCTTCTGTCCTTTGTTTCTGTATACAAGGAGCGATATAACTCCAATTCTGAGAATAAGGCTCTAGTTTGAAACATTTTCATGGTATGCAGTTAGTTAAATTCCTCAACAAAACCGGTTTTTCTCACTCACCTTGAGCCATGTACATAGTTTCGGCTTTGTCATATCAGCTATTGGAGATTTCTCCTTCCACCACAGTAATATGATGGTCAGTGGGCTTTTTTTGTACTGCCCAAAACTTTAAGCAGTAACTTTGTCAACTGTTTCCATTGCAGCTACTTTAAACCATAAAAATAATCTCAAAACAGTGTGGAGAGTCAGGCAAAAATGGCTCAGTCAGTGTCAATATTAACAATAGAGAATAGACAACAGTGTTGTATAATCACTGCCTACCAACCATATGTACCATTTCTCAGTTTGTACTTGTATACAGCAGCCGCCTCCCTCCTCTCAACCTTTTTCTTTCTCTTATCTGCCTTCCGCTTCTTTTCAGGCGTTTGAAGTGGCAGAGACACAGCTGGGGATTCCAGCCCTGCTGGACCCAGAGGACATGGTGTCCATGAAGGTGCCTGACCGGCTGAGCATCATCACATATGTCTCTCAGTACTACAACTTCTTCAACAACAAAGCTCAAGGTGCCTACAGAGATTTTAGAGCTTAAATTAGAGCTGTTGGACCATGAAAGCTGTATATTGTTGTTCTTATAATTCCCATGGTTTTCATTTTATGAGGCGGGCTAACTGAAAATTTTGCATTGAGCATGTAATTAGACAGCCATGAGACCTGCCCACCTTCTGTACGCTGTCAGATGGAGCAACTTGCGGTTGTGGCAGCCTCTTGCAACTACTTGCATTTAATCAGTTTATATTATTAACTGATGGCCTCCTTTTCCACAGCAAACCCCCCCAGCATGAAAAGGCTGAGTAGTGTCGGCCATAATGAGCCAGCCCAGAAAAGGCCCCCGACCCCCTTGGAGGACAAAGTGGTTGCATCCGAGGTAAAAACAAGACTCGGGACTGTAGAGAGAAACAGAAATTACCCTGTGCATGAGTTTATTTTATTTTTTACTCTAGGCATAGAAACTACACTACACTACGATATTTCCACATGCCAATCTAGTGGAGCTGCATGCTAACAAGCTGTTCTCTTGTTTGTTATTTTGTTTACGGGGTCCTTTTAATGTATAATACGCATGCTGTAACCTTTTAAAGATATTTTTCTGGTTGTAAATTTTTTTTGTATTTGATGCCATGGATTATCCAAGTAGAATTCTGCATGTGCTTTTGGGAGTGTTAGGTCATCAGATCTGTAAAATGTAAATCCCATCCTGTGTTTGCATTACAACAATGTACAATATCCACATAAGTAGTCTGTAATTACCGCATCCCTGTGTGGGCGTTGTGTTGCGCACCAGGGGGGAAAACAAAGCAACGGAGGTCGAGTCTGTAAAGAAAGCCTCTGTATCCTGTCTCTCTTTTCTTTCGCATGCCTTCAACTTCTTTCTCCATCCCCATACTCTCATGTACTGGCATCTTCCACTTCCTCTTCCATCTTCCCTCCATTCTTCAGATGGAAATCCATTCCACCCCCTCCTCTTCCTGCTCTTCCTCCTCCTCATACCTGATCCCTCCTCCACTCTCTGATCCTGAGCCTAGGCAGTAGGATGGGGGTGGGGTGGGATAGGAGGTGAAGGCAAAATGGTTAGGTCAGTCATTTTTTAACCGTCTCTTGTACATGGAAAGTCTTAACAGTAGTCCTGTCCTAACACCGTGTGCCAAGTTTTGAATATGCTGTTGCTAGCCTTAAAACAAACAAAGCAAAGCCTAAAACTAAATGCCTGAGAGCAATCTCAAATGTCAGTCATCTCTAAAATGTGACTCCCAGAGGCACTAATCCAAGCCGCGTGGCTTTTGTTACTAATGCTAAGTTTATTAAATTTCTAGTTATCAATCAATTCTTTTGAAATTAAGAGAAATGCAGCAATGAACCGGGTGAATCCATGAGCAGAATATTAGTTGTAGCTAGCTTAACAGAATGAACACATCCTGAAGTCCTGACTCCGTATTTGATCTGCCCCTCCTCCATTACTCTCCATTTTCCCTTCTCCGTACCCCTGACGTGTCCTCCGCTGTCGCCTCCACCTGTAAACAATGTCCCGGTCACTTGCACTAGCCGAGCCAGCCTGCGCAGACGGTTGTGGAAGCGGTTGCAGCAGTGAAGTGCAGCACGCTCAGCAGCACCTGCGCTGCGTGCCAGAAGCACGTACACCTGGTGCAGAGGTTCCTGGTGGACGGCAAGCTCTACCATCGCAACTGCTTCAGGTGAATATCGCAGCTACAGCTACTGTCTACATGTGTGTTTTAGCTGCGAAGCCTTAACATTTCTAACAAAAAAAGTTTTACTCCTGCTTGATATGGCAACACTCAGCTATTACTGGTGTAAGCAGCAAGTGCAGTTTAATACTGTAGTTCAATTATATTAAAATTATATATTTACAGAGCCGGATGCCACATAAACTTAATTTATCGATCGGCCTTTTTCATTTTGCCATCAGAAATTAAATCCATGTTTCATTCATTGAAAGGTGGGCCACTGACCTAACAGTGAAAACTACCATTAAAGGAGAATTCTGGTGTTTTTCAACCTAAACCCCAATTTCCCAAACTTTTAGATTACAATTAAAAATTACTCCAGTATGGAATTCAGTTTGGAATAAAGCTACTTTACAAATTTGTTTGTGTTTCCTAAACATTTGAAATCAGTTGAAAACAGTTCCACTTCGGCAGTTGATCGATCATGTCTGAGGAACTCCACCAGTTACGTTTGACAATCATTGATTCCAAAACACACAGGTGTCTCATTGTGGGTATCTACTCCTTGTTGCCAGACACTTCAAATAACATTTTGGGTGTCGCTAGTGGCGAAAAAAAGCAATTTATTTTCAACGTTTTGTCATCTCTTTGCATTGTATGTCCTTGTCACATTAATCAGACCAAGTTTTAGACCCTCGGAGTTCAGAAAATAGGGCCTAGGTTGAAAAATACTGGAATTCTCATTTAAAAGAGTTAATTACAGAACTTTTCCTTGATTTTTGTCTTCTGTGACCTGTGAATTTTTTTGATGATAGGTTGTGTGAATTATGTGGTATAAAATACATTTTGAACAATGGATTTGACCTTTTTAGCTTGAGTGTATTGCAGTCGAGCTAACATGCTGCCATTGATAAATGTCGACTTTGTAGCTCACTTTTCTGGCTCTTCATTTCACATTTCTGCATTTCAGCAAAAGCTTTAAGCAGTTTAATTTCAGCAGTCATCCCCTGCACACATTTTCACTAGGAAATACGATTTTTTTTTTTTTTTTTTTTTTAAATCATCTGTTATTTATATCTCGGCAGTCTTTGACCCATTCTATCGTCCCATGTCATTGTCTCAGGTGCATAGAGTGCCACAGTACTTTGCTTCCGGGATCCTACAAATTAGGGAGCAACTCTGGGGCGTTGGTCTGTACCCATCACGTTACAAGGAACACGCTAGCCAATCAGAATGGGAGACCAAATCTTGCTAAGGGAACGGTGGTTGTCCAGTCAGCCAGAATGGGTCGCAGCGCAATTCCTCACAGCTTGACCTCTGAGAGGGACCAGACGAAGACCAGTACTCCAGTAGGCCAAACGAATCACGCCTACGAGACTGCCAATGACTCTGTCACAGTCCCCGCTGTTACACCAAATAAAGCAGACACTTTGGAAACAGCAAAGGACATGGATAACAGTGGAGATACAGAGGAGATGCTCCATTCTTCTCCTCCCAACCCTTTTGATGAGAGCGACGAAGAGGAGAAGAAAGAGGATGATAGTGAAACAGCAGCTACTCCAACAACGAATGGGGACCTCCCTTCTACACCTGTCAGCCATCATGAAGGTGCCAGTCGGCCAGTACCAGCTCCCCGCCGTGTTTCTGATCCCACCCCTCCTCCTCGCCCTGCCCCGCGGGTTCGGCTCCTCCGTACAGCAGATGGTCAGTGCCCTCTGATTTCACAATATCGGGGATTAGACTGAAGATGAAAAGGATCAGGTAAATATTCACCCTCACATGTTGCTTTAAATTGCAGGTGAAAACCAGAAGCCTCCGACTCCACCCAAACCTCGAGAAAGGTCACAGTCTCCCGGAAGGTAGCTGATGCGTTACATACCTTTTTTTCATTCCATTGCCACCATTTCATCTGCATTAACCACATCATCAGTCTCTGTTTGCAGCATGTGCTGTGGATGTTTGCCCTTCCAGACCTCCACTTGGCCATACTTTGTTGTCTTCCTCTCTGTGACCCCTCCATCCCTGTCTGTGTGTCTCACTGTCCAGCCTGTCCAGTGGCACCCATAAACCCAAAGACCCACCTTGGCTCACCTTGGTCCAGTCAGAACCCAAGAAGAAGAAAGCCCCTGCCCCTCCCCCTGCCGGACAGTCAACACCCCCCAATACAGGCTCTTTGTCCTCTCTCAAAGGGGAGGGCTCCAGACCCAGCACGCCCCCTCCACCCTCCAACCCATTCGACGAGGATGACGACGAGGAGGAAAATAACGAGGAAGAGGAGGGCAGTGAAGGAGGTGCAGTTCAAGCAACAGTTGCAGCTAGTCACCCATGGTACAGCATCACCCAGGCGGCTGAAGCAACAGGTGCTGACACTCCCCCTGCTGGAGGAAGCTCGTCCCGCTCTGCCAGCCCCGGGAGCGCCAAGAGCAAGAAACGGCTAGCACCTCGTGCTCCACAGCCACCTGCAGGTAACTGAGATCAACTACCTCAGACTGTGCTTTCATTTTGATTTATCTACTTTGATATTTTTTGTAATTTTCCTTTTTTAAGCAGTAACATGCATAGACAAGACTCTATACCTGGTACCCGCATAAGTACTTCTATGCAGAGATTGGAGAGTCTAGATTACAGATTTAGGTTTCGTTAATACAACATGTCAGGTTAATTTAGTGCCTGTATTGAATTTGAATGAGGACCCTTTGACTTAAAGTTTAAACTTGTGAGTACAAGTGATAACCATGTTCGTCTGAAGATAAAGACAAAATGTACGCCAGGACCAGGACTGCATGTATGTCTATTCAGGCCATTTTTTGCGGATGCAATATCTCAAGAAAGCTCTGAGGGTCTTTGCACAAATGTTCATTCTGACTCAAGGATGAACTGATGAGATTTTGAAGATCAGAGACCAAAAGTCACTGCAGCCTTATGTGAGCCATCAAAGCCACCGAAAATTGGCTTTCATCCCCAAAGATCAACTTCAAATCTTGTGAGCGCAATATCTCAAGAATGCATTGAAGGATTTTTTTTTTTTTTTGTCAAATTTAGCACAAACCTACATGCACTCCAGATTGAATTGATTAAATTTTGGAGGTCAAAAGTCACTGTGACTTTACATATCGTGAGGTCACAGTATAATGGGATTTCTGGCCAGTGTTAAAGGGGTATTACAAGCAACAAACTGCTCTCTACCTGCCCAAACATGTTCTTGTGTTATAAATTCAGTCAAAACTTTTTGCTGATGTGCACCCTACTACATAGCCTAAGGTAGAACAAAATTCCTCACAAAACAAGACTTCCTGTCCCTATAAAAACCTGCCCCAGCCTAATTTGTTTTTCCAGTATTCATGTTCACCCAATAAAACGATCAACCAGTCTTTGTAACTGGGTTTAATCTGAATTTCTACCAATTGCATGACCAAAAAACACGCCAGCCCTTTTTTCTTTACCCACCACTGTACCAGTGTCTGCTTTGTTTGCCTTACAAAAACATCTGACCCCCGGGAGATGATTTTTCTAGTTTACATTAAACAGCAGTGAAACACCTGTAAACACTCAATAGGTTCTTAAACAGTTTGTTTTACACAGATTCAAACATTCTCCAATTTAAGATGTAAGTTGAACTGGAACATTAAGGTTGGAGTATAAAAACAGCATGATTTGTACATAGATGTTCATATATTTCTTTTTTTTGTCCCATCCTCTCGCCACCTCATCTCAATTCATTCTGTTCTCTTTGGTTTTTCACTAAACCTTCTTTCCTTCAGCTCACTCGCAGCCCTCCTCTTGCTCTCCCTCTCCAGCTCTCAGCACAGAGAGTCTGTCTTCCGGCTCGGACCACAGTTCCTCCCAGTGCAGCGGTGCCAGCAGGGACCAGCAGACCGCCTTCACCAAGAGCGTCTCGGAGCCTTCCATCTGTTCACCGTGCGACTCTGCGTCTTCTCCTCGCTCCTCCGAGCATCCGCCTCATCCCTCCCAAAGCCTCTACCCTGCTCCCATGTCATCAAATGCCACCTCAGCTCCAGCCACCCCACAGACCGGTCGCAGCTTTGGAGCAAAAGGGACCGGAGCCCCTCCAGCGACCCCCAGCCCGCTGGCCTCAGGGGCCATTCAGTCACACAACAAGGTAATAGGCCTAAATCCAAATAAAGCAATATCTCCCTTGTAAAAGAGATCTGTGATCTTAATGGGAGCTATGTGGTTAAATAAAAACCAGTTTGCAAAGATAAAGCATCACACATTCCAGTGTTCCATCTTTCCTCGTTCCAGCGGATCTGTAAGGAGAACCCATTCAACAGGAAAGCTTCTCCCTCCCCTTCTAAATCAAAAACCAGACCCCCAAAAGGCCCTCGTCCTGCCAGACCCCCAGCCCCTGGCCATGGCTTCCCTCTTATCAAACGCAAGGTACAAAATCTAAAGGAGCCACATACTGCTTGTTTCAACACAGGATAAAGCACAGGATGGATGTTAGCGTGTGTGTGTATTCCATCCACCCAGGTGCAGTCAGATCAGTACATCCCAGTAGAGGACATCCACAGCGAGATGAGTCAGCTGGAGAAGCAGCTGGATGAACTGGAGCAGAGGGGAGTCGAGCTGGAGAAGAAGCTGAGGGACAACCCTAACGGTAACATGTCAAACTTAATATAGTATTAAACAAAATCATCTCTTAAAGAGGGAAGGCAAGATGCAAAGATTAACCCTTGAATAACAATACATCAAAACAGACGCATGCTATGTATTTTTGTTCCATCTTATTGCTTGTACAGATGAGGATGAGGAGCACCTGTTGGTAGACTGGTTCACTCTCATCCATGAAAAACACCTTTTAGTGCGCCGAGAAGCTGAGTTGGTCTACACGTAAGTATGGGACTGCAGCACAGGCCAAATGTTACTCAGGCTTGCTCATGTAGCTGACCTACTCAGCCTAAGTAATGTACTTTTACATGTTCTGTAAATGTTCCTCCCTGCAGGGCGAAGCAGCAGAACCTGGAGGAGAGGCAAGCTGACGTGGAGTATGAGCTGAGGTGTCTTCTCAACAAGCCTGGTGTGTTTATCATAGTGTGTTCAGAGAACGGAGAGTCAAAGCTATTGCCTGAATTCTGAATATCAATAAACACAGAAAAACTAGTGCAAATGTTTGTTTTTTGTTTTAAATCAAACAAAAAAATGCACATGGCTCCAACACTGATGGTTGCGTACTTTCTCCCTCTCAGAGAAAGACTGGACGCAGGACGACAAGAGTCGGGAACAGGAGCTAATGACCGAGCTGGTAACCATCATTGAACAGCGCAACCAAATTGTCAACAACATGGACGAGGAAAGGCAGAGGTAATCGATGACACATTTAACTTATTGATCAACAATATTGTACAACTACCAGCCATCTAACAGTCATCCTGTCATAGGGAAGAAGAGGAGGATAAGCTTATTGGAGCCATGCTGAAGAAAAAAGGTGGGACGGATGTATATTTGCAGCAAGTTAAATGTTCTTCATCTTAATGTATCTCAACCTAATTTTCTTTTTTTTTTTGTCCTCAGACTTCCATAAGGATCCAGATATTGGGCAGCAGCAGCAGCAGCAGCAGCAGCAGAAGAAAAAAGGGGCAAAGTTCAAACCCATTAAGGTGCTCAAGAGGCTGAGCCATAAAGGAGAACCAAGCAAGAGCCCCCAAAAGGATAAAACACCATAGAGAGGACAGATTCTCCTCCGAGAGGACATGAGACTAGCAAGTTCAAGAAAAAAGAGCTGCACACCTGCAGCTTAACATCTGACTTCACTGACTTTTTTTATCCGCTGTTGTTTAAAGAGTCTTGGTCACTTTAAAAACTGACATGTTTGTGAGCTCTCTGTGACCCCTCGAGCCGGTGGAGTTAGAACGTTTAGAAACGAATGCACTGATTGGTTGTCTCTGCCTCGTAGGCCCCTATCAAGGCTCAGCACAGGTTCGCTTCAGATCACTTTGAATGAAGTCGGTTGGATGCAAGTTAATCGCTGACAGCTCCAAGTTATTGTTTTTACTCCTCCGACCGACACCAACTGAATAGACGTCTCCTCAGCTCCTAGATTCCAAAGGTCACTAGACGGACACCATTTTTGGTTTGGGACCTGTGGTAGTAGTAGGAAAAGTTTTTAGGTGAACTCTTTAAATTTTGCGACATGTATCCTTGAAATCCTCAATCAATAACTGATACCTAAGCTCTGTCGGCTGATCTGTTATGATTGTTTTAGCTTTCTTTGTCCAAAAGTTTCCTCAGTGATTGTTTTATTTGTATAAAACGTCATCAAAGCTGTAGAAGATAAACATTCAGCAGGTATACTTTGTGTACTCATTTTTGTTACCTTGTGGGGACCTGGCAAAAACACTGACCTTGTCTGGACCAGTCGTCCTCAGGGGACCAAAGAGCAGTCCTAACGCGACAAACATCCTCTCTCACATCCGGTTAGGTTATGTTTAGAGGCAGGAATTGATTAGTTTAGGCTGCACACAATGAATGAAAACCAATGTGATGTCCTAACAAGGGTAGCTGCACAAACGTGCATGTGTGTGGAAACAAAATCAGATTGATTTTAAAAAGTCTGTTAGAACGTTTATGAATATGAAAGGTCATACATGCAATGATAAACATGAAATAAAGCTGACGTACAATATTTTAACAATCTTAGAACACCAGTTATAACCATTTTAACCATGGGGGGGGGCTGAATATGCAATCATTAATTTATATTTTATAACTCCATTCTGTACGTTCCCATGTTTTTGCCTTAAAATGTGTTAATATTGTTTGTACAAGTGTCACTTATTTAATTACATCTGTTTGATGAGCTTCCTGTGTTTGAGCTAAAGTAAATGTCGGTATGTTTACTCATTCTGTGGTCAGTCAGTTTGTTTATCTGTGCTCCATTTTAAATGCCAATGTCTGTCGTGTCTGTACATTGTCTCTAAAGCAGAAGAGGGATGATTAAAAAATACTGACACTGTACGGCAGAGGAATAAAATAACTTCATGCAAGTGGTTAATGTTTCCTGTAAATTTACTTTCACCTCTTGACATTTCACTTTTGTCGCTGTCGAACTGTTGAAATGAAGAAACCTGTCATCAGTAACCTCTTTACAGACAATACGCCACTCATGATTACATCGGTTTTCCAGTTTCCTCGAGTTCAGTTGGCAGCAGTGAGTCCCCTCTCCTCCAATTGTTCATCTGTTCTGCAGTCAGCCCTTTGCCTCCCACACGCTGTCGCGTCCTTCTCGAGACTGTTGGTCTTTTCCAGCACCTCCAGTTCTCGGATTTTCTGTCAGTGGGAATTAGGAAATTAACACGCTATGAGCTAATTAAAAAAAGAAAGGAATCTTTATGGATGCTGCCCACAACATGAGCTCAGTTTAGAACGACAGAACTGACCTGATGAAGCTTTTTAGAAACATTCAGAAATCCCTCCGTGTTTCTGACAGGTATGTTGTGCTTCTATCAGCACATCCTTTCAAATAAATTTACAGATCTGTTTATACGTCCTCTGATCTGTGTCAGCATCTAATCGCATCGCAAAACACGAGTTTACTGACAAATTTGAGCCCCCAAACCGTTTACACAAACACAACACAATCATTTGTTTCACTCCATCACATCCAATCACGACACTATCACCTGATAGGCAACTTTCCTAGTGTTACCCCCGTCCCGACCTGTTTAAAATGCACAAAATTCAGTGCTGATGAGGCCAAACACTAAGCTTCCTTTCTACTGAATATACAGTACTGTGCAAAAGTCTTGGGCCACCATTATACACGTAGTTTTACCAATGTTGGAATTACCAGAACTCTTAATTTGAAGCATTAAAAAACAGGCACTAATCAGACAAAACAGATTCTATAGGATAAAGCAGCAAGAATTTAGTTTGACTTACCCTTAAACTTGGCATATTCAACTCTTTTGGGCAGTTGAGATGAGATTCGCTGCACTAATCCTCTTGTGTTACTTTATTAAAGACACGTTAAAAGCTTCTTCCTGATTGTTTGAGCTACATTAGTTTTTGTGTCGAGCATTACATACACCTGTTACATACAAGCTGCTAATACAGAAAATAGATCACGACCACATCTGGAGGCGAAAATAATATGTAAAGAGAGCTGTTGGCTTTCTCCCACTTCAATGTGAATTCCATGATTATACAGCAGTATTGTAGTCTTGATTGTTCATCACATAAAAGGTGTTTAATGAACACTGTAGCTGTTTCTGAATGCTGACATTAAGTGATCATCTGTGGAAAGTGTCTTAAACCATCTTCCATGAAGCCAACTATGGAATAGTTAGTAACTACAGGTTCAGTAGACCCTTGACGTAGGTGTTCTTCTCTGCCCCCTTTTGATCAAAGTTTCACTTTCTAACTCGTGGATTGTACCACATTCAATGTTTGTATATCATTGAATCATATCATATGATTCAATCTATGATATATATCATATCATAGAACTTCAAATCACATCCGTCCATTCAAAATACCAAAGATGAAAAAATCAAGCGTTTTTGCATCAGTCAGGTCACTCTATCAGGTAAATCAGCATATAAACTGGATACTCAAGATGTATTGAAGCTGTAATAAAGAAAAAAAGGCTGGCGAGGACGTGGCTCAGCATCTGGCAGCTCCATCGGGAGGCCAAGTTGACCTTCTACAGTCTGAAGAAGCTCGATCAGGAACGATCTTTGTGGAAGGGCAGCAGCCAAAAAGAACCTTTCTTGGAAGGGGAACTGAGTGTGAAGGCTAAGATTTGCTAAAGCTCACACAGATTAGAATAAAGATCAGTGGGAAAGAGGATTATAAAGTAACATCTATTGCCTGTAGAATTTTCTGAAAATTGTGATTTGTGTCTCGTATTTTGTGGTCGTACCGTAATAAAGACGCTTAAGAAATACGAGATGAATGGTCAGAAAGAATGAACAAGTGATCAGGATTTCTCTGGTTTTACTCTGTGTGCCAACATTTGTAAGGCGTCGCCGGTTTACCTGGGATATCTCCGTGTTGATGAGGTTGACGTATTGCTTCACCTGGCCCAGAGAGTCCATATCTGCCAGAAACTGTCTTCTCTCCTCTATCTCGTCCAGAACTGCAACGGAAACAAACAGGTCAATATTATAACTGAGTAGCGTGGAGACGACTCATCTGAGCTCGAATGTTGTGTGTTTATCTCACACCTTTCCCTCTCTCACCAGCCTCACCTTCCTGATATCGGTCTCTCTCCTCCTCCACCTCCCGACTGCGACATGCAGGAACATTTCTGGGAGTTACGGCCGTGGGCTCCTCCTGTCCCGTCGACATAATATTCTGGAGCCTCCTTTTCTCTTTCTCCAGGTCTCCTTGGGTGAAATGGAGGGAAAAAAAAAAAGGTGTGACAAGCTTCTCAGGAGTGATATTGCAGGAATGATCAAACAGCTGGATGATCATACTTGAAGGACCGGGGCAGAACTTCTCTCTGACGTAACTGTTCCCAGAACGGCAGGATTCGGCCGTGCGTCTCTGAGGTTTGTCTGACAGGCATTTCCGGTTCGTTTTAGGCTGATGGGGAGAAGCTGACGAGGTGGAGTCAAAGGTCAGAGGTAAAGCTGATCCGTCTGTGGAGGACAAAGAAAAAAAATGTGAAAGTTGAACATTTTTTTTCCTATTTTCATTCTTAAACTGACACCATCTGTGTTTGAGTTTGGCAGGGACAATATCCGTGGAAATGCTACCGTATTAAAACGACTTTATTGATATACTGTGTGCACTTGATGTCTGTTGTATGATCAAAAAAAATACAATCACCCAAATGTGTCAACTCACTTTCCAGGCATTCGTCGATCCGTTTTCTCTGGAGGTTGGTGAGCCTCGACTCCTGCATCATCACTGAGCGGCAGAGCAGAAAACAACTCAAATTTCAAGCACTTCTCACTACATGCGCTTACAAACAGAAGTTCACACACTGAACAGGTGCGTCATCTCACATCTCAGCAGGTCCTGGGTCTCTTTGCTGTACTGGGCAGCCCTGTGGGTGGTCCACAGACCCCCGCCGACTCTGCCCTGCTGGGGGGAGGCCTCCATCTGCAAGAGACTGCAGGAGATAATCCTCATCCGTTCTGTCGCAGTTAAAGCTTTAGTTTTATTTTTAAAACTGTGAACAAATTTTACAGACAGCTTGTGGTGATGATGGTATTTTTTTTTTTCATAGAATGATTCAGTTTCATTTAGGCCATCAAACCAACATATAATATTGTGTCAAATTACATCAGTGGCACAGTTCATAAAAGAAAAACAACAACTAGTCACCAATGACGTCACTTGTTGACGCTAAGACACTCAGTTCTGACGGTGTTGAAGCTAAATTGTGACTACATTAACTTGTTGCTCTGCGAGGTTGCACATATCAACAGCTACACGTTACAAGAGCGAGAAAAGGACTCTAAATCAAAAAAGAAAAATATTTAATTTACTCAAGCTTCTTTTTAAATCGTGTTCCAAGTCCTTTGTAAACACTTAGCAGTAGCGCTGAACTAGCTGGTTTCTCTTGTTTGACTCTCTGGTGCCATGGCAACCAAGTAGCTACAAACACTTCCGCGTTAAAACAGCACGGTCAAGGCACTTTTGTTTGTTTGTTGTTTTGTTTTTTAATGGAAGCTCATTACCGACAGTGGAAAAAGTAATAGAAAGACGAGG
>KV751323.1:6969987-6993826 GCA_001698575.1 Mola mola | reverse complement strand
TGAAATTAATAAATAAAAGTCATTATTATAAAATAAAAAAATCGCAATCAGGAGATCAAAAGTCATGAGATTTAAAAAGTTGAAACTATGGGAGACGTTGTGCGTTTTTACTCCAGGCTTGTGTCACATTTTAAATACTTTAAATTAAAACTGGCTCCGAGGATCTTTATTTACACTATTTCTCTATATATTATTTTATTCCTAAAAGCTGAAGACGCACTGACTACGGGTAGCCACTAGATGGAGACAAAAATTATTTTTATTTCTGTAGCTGCTCGGTTCAGTTACCCTCCTGATGTACAAAAAGGGTTCAGTATCATTACAGGAAGATTTTTAGTCTGGTGACACCACAAACTACCACTGTCACAGGGATCAGCATATATTCATATACCACTGAGTCTAAAATGAGTCTTTGGCTGTAAAAAAAAAAAAAAAGAATTAAAATAAATGAGACAATGTGACCACATTAAACAGACACTAAATACACAACAGGGTCCTTTGTATTAAAAATAAGGGAATTTTGAGGCGCTGTATGTAAAGCCTAAGACAATCTCAATTACATGTTTAGACTATCATGTTACAGTTAGTATATTTATTTTAAATTGCATGATTACTGTACTTGAAGACGGGTCAGTGACATGAGACTTTGGCACTTACCTTCGAAAGAGAACACAGGACCAGAAAACTGCAGCTACAATGTGAACAGGCGAGAGTACAGTGATAGACGGTCGCTGTAAAATATTGATTTGGCATTTTACGTGTGGGCTAAAAGGATATGATATCAAAATAAGACATTGTCAGTGTTGATAGCCATGTTTTTTTTTAATGTAATTTTCTTAATTTGTTACTCAACAACTTTACAAGATACAATAAACCCTAAAACCAAAATATATTTGCCATTGACAATCCAAATCTTCAATTTTTAAATGACCTTATTTTAAAAAATTGAAAAATATGAGAATATGAAAAACATTAAAACATAAAACTGACACACCAGTATCATTACAGATAAAATGAATAAATAAAACCCTGCACAACACAAAATAAGCATTTTACACGGAAGAACCGCCTGTAAAAGTCTTGTAATGGCTGACAGGCGCATGCACAAAAATTCTCTCTTGCGTATAGTTGGATCACATTTGCAATTAAGCCATCGCTGAGGAGGCGTGAAATAAAATCAAACTGAACTAAACTAACTTCACTACAACTCAGAGGCTCTCGAGCGGCAACTGTGCGCTCGTAACGTGTTTTCTCTTTCTCCTAGATTTCAATAGCAATAGCACAGTGGCACGTTTTTAGGCTGCCATCCTGCTGATATGGTCAAATAACCAGTTACAAGCTCAACAACCAACAACACCAGGTGAAATTTAAAATACATGTCATAAAGGTTTCTTTGGAATTCAGCTTCTTTAAGCCGAACATTCACTCAATAAATTAGAGTATCATGTTTTTTTTCAGTGTTAACAAGAGACTCTTTAATTTGTCCTATACTTGTTACACGTAAACTAAAAATGTTCAGATTTTCATTTTGAAAATTGTGGCCTACAGTTTAAAAAAAAAAAAGTAAAACTATTTCACGCTGCGTAATTCATACTCATCAAAATTCAAACAAAAAAAAGGCATTTATGTGTAACGAATGTGGACTAAATGAAAGTGTAACTTTCTGAATTAAATCATGATATAATGGTAACCGAGAAGCCAGTCTACAACATATGAGGCCTATTTGATCTCTTTCTGCCATTTAAATACATCACACTCGCGTGAATTCACATTAGTCCAGCTATTAGAGGCAAAATGCAGGCTGACAGACTGCAGATGAACTTTATTGGACACGTGAAGAGGCGGTCGCTCTGAGGGAGAGAGAGGGTCTTTTATCAGTGGCAGGGCCGTGATCGGGGACCAGCAGCAGTCAAGGGCTCATTTATCTGTTGGGAGACAGCAGCCTGCCTCTGCCCGGCGTCAACAGATAAACAGCAGCACGACTACAATCACCTTTCACACACAGGTCTTCTTACGAGTCAGAGCCGCATGCCCGCACTGAGAGGACAGGGGATGACCTGTACCAGGACAAAAAAAAGAAAAACTCCAAAAAGTCTGACAAAGGGGGACGAGGTCTCAGAAACAGAGCCATCAAACGTGCCGCCTGCTCAGCTCTTTGCTTCTATTTACTAATAATTCATGTTGTATTGAGTCTTACAGGTCTGTAATAAAAGATCACAGAGAAAAATCCGGAGAGATGCAGGAACACACGCGCCAAAACTGTGTGCCAAAGTGTGCTTTGTTAGATAGCAGCCTGGCGGGACCTGTTTACTCATAACGACAAATAACACAGAGGCAGGCAGAGAAGCATATTTCAACTTAATTTAGCATTCAGATGATGTCTTTCAGCATCCGGGTTTATTTGATAAAGGCTTTGTTTATTACTGCTATAATCATTTCTTGTTTAATCATCTGACTCGACAACATCAAGTCAAACACATTGCCGTCTTCAGAATATTGATTCAAGCTTCCTCAATGAAGATTTGCTTTAGTCATTAAGAAAAAGGCCGCAACCGTTATTTGTAATTTCTCTAAAATAAAACTCATGTAGCCTTAGAAATTGTCAGCATTATGTGACTATTATGACTTTACAGCCACGGAAACATGATCATAATACATACATACATAATAAGCTTGAATCACCACACCAAAGGAAAAAAAAGATGTAATTTAGCTTTTATTTATTACAAGTAAACAATGATTTCTGATAAGCTACGACGATAACAAGGGCCATCTTGTGAGATTTCAGCTTAGGATCACTTATTCAGACACAGGAAACATGTGGGTTTTTTTTCAATATTTGGGAATCGGTTTGGATAGAAGAAGTGAATAATCTAAAGTCTGTTGGTGAGATGACAGCTCAGCGCAGGAAAGTCAGTGAGCGTGAGGTGGACCTGCAGACGTCTCTTTGGTGATTGTGAAGAACCGATATGAAAGGACCGAGTGAAGGGGGGACACAGCATAGTAACCCTCGCTCACGCTCCACCTCCTAACGGTCAAAAGCTTCATGAAAAGGAACGATTTGAAGTTGGACGCGCAGCTGACAGAGATAGACAAGACAGAGGAGGGGAGAGATAGCAGGGCAGGAATGTAGAGGCGGCGGCAGCTTGGACAACTTGCTTCTGCAGCCTGAGCGGACGGCGACTGGGATGAGCGGCCTGCCGTGCAGGGGTCAGACCTTGTGATACCTGAGCCTGAGATGGTGGTGTGAACTTATTTATTTATTTATTTTATTTATTCAATTTTTGTTTAAAAAGAGACAGAAAATCCATAAAAGAAAAGAGAACCTTCACTGCTGCTGCCCCCCACCCCCCATCTGTCAGTTGGCGTGTGTGTGACAGAGTGCTTGATGGCTGTTACGCAGGCCGTGCTCCCGTCCTTCAGCTCCTTCGCCGACCTCACTCACTCCCGTGACAATATGAGCGTAAGTATCAGGCTCGCTTCACTTCAACGGCACCAAGAATGACACCTGCTGTGTTACCTGAGGTCATACATCGGTTTCCATGTGTGGGAGCATCAGTAGAGCGCCGTGGCTTTTTATTGATTTGATTCCATTCCACAGATAAATGTGTTTGTTTAATTTCACAGCACTTTGTGACGGTGCTCTCTGTCATATAATTTTCAGTTTTCATACATTACTTCTGCTGCGAGTATTAGTTTTTGATATTGTTCTAAGACATTAGGGGAAAAAATGTTAGTTGCTGGTGTTCTACTGGTGCTGTAGGGGGTTTTTAGTTGTTTTGGAGGGACACAGTTCCAGTTTTAGATGATGTTCCTGGTTCCTACAGAGGTTTACAGCACTTTTTGTGAGTGTCTCATGATGTAATGTCACATAGTCTGAACGCACTCAGCAGACTTAACTTTATGTAGTGATTAAACTAATGAAACGCTTCCATTTTTTCAACTCTATCGCCTTCACTCTGAAGTTTCTGTTCACTATATCCACAAGTTTTAAAATGAATCTTAAATGAGCATCAGCAGCCTGACCAGACTTATCCAGCTGGTATCTCTTTCCTCGCGGTTACTCTTGTTCCTTTGCTGCCTCTTTGTAGATTTTTACAGAAAAAAGACTAAAATGCAGAATATAGGGATCATCTGCATCAATCATCAGCTTTCTGTTGAACTCGGGGACGCCGTTCTCACAAAGAGGGCTGATGATTGTGTCTGCCTGCACTTACTTGGGCTCTGCATTGGGAGGAGATAATGTTACAGCCAGTACAGACCGAAGAAATTATTACGTTTTTAGTAGACATGCATAGATATATCAGCGGTCAGACTGGTATTGGCCAATGTTTGTAGTTTCCATATGAATATATAGTAAAATTTGTAGATGCGTATATTAATGATATGTGTTTAATTCATATATGAAAGTCTATTAAGACAATATACATGCAAAAATTGCATATGTGTACATTTATCCTATTAATTGAAAAAATAAATATCTATTTTTTATCTGTGCATATATAATATTGACTTATATTGATGGTGATTGAGATCACATCAGTAAACATTGGCTACTGGTCATACCAGCAATTTTAATATCGGCATTGGCCAAACTGTTTATTTTGGTGCATCGCTAGTTGTTTACACTTGAGAACTGTGCGAAGTGCAAAAGCAGGGTGCAGAAATGTTAATTTCCGTGGTAATCATCCCTTCTCAATGCTTTTCAAGACCATCCAGGTGTGGCAGTCTGGGACTAGCTCTCTCCCACAGGACTCTCAAAACAGTAGACTGTCATCCAGCAGCTCTGAGATGCTACAGGCTTCTCAACAGACATCAGAGGACCTCTTCATCAACGACAGCCAGGCATCCTGGGACATTGAGTCCCTGCTCTCTGCTTGGAGCAACCCATCGCCTGACCTCAACCCCACTTTGGACGACAACGATCACCGGCTGCCACAGTCAGACCCAAACGGAGCGTACCCAGAGGCGGCCGGACAGGAACATCTGCAGATGAACAGTGGCAGTGTGATGGTGGATCTCCTGTCCTGTATTGAAACCACCACGTCCACGGTCCAGCCAGAACTGTTCCATCATGGTTACATCGACGACCAAACAGGCCCGCCGTCCTTTCCTGGTCTTCCTAATGTAGACCGGTCTGGCTTCCACCAAGGAGGCAGCTTGGAGAGGCACAGCAGAGGAAACCTCAATAAGGTCCCATCATGTGACCTTACCCCTTTCTACCCCCTGCAACACCAGCCCATGATGACCTTCCCCGACAACCAGTTTATCCCGCCTCCAGCTGTGAACCCTGACCCTCGACACTTTATGTCACACTTTAACCACAACCCCAACATTTACTGCAACTACGTCCACAGCCAGGCCGCAGGGCACCTCCCCCTTCGCCAGCAGCCTCTGATGATCAGGCCACAGCTGCCCCCAGCCAGCTTGCAGGGAAAGCGCAGAAGAAGGCCCACCGGGAAGAAAAGGCCCGCCATCCACAGCTGCGAATACCCCGGCTGCAGCAAGACATACACCAAGAGCTCACACCTCAAAGCTCACCTCCGCACCCACACAGGTACGCCCCTCTGACCATAGCAGTCTGTTACGACTAGTCTCAACCAGTTTGTTTGGTGTTTATAAACTAGTGTACTGTCTTCACTTTAGGGGAAAAGCCTTACCACTGCTCATGGGAGGGCTGCAACTGGAAATTCGCCCGCTCGGATGAGCTGACGCGTCATTACCGCAAGCACACGGGCCAAAAACCCTACGAGTGCGTGTTGTGTCAGAGGGCCTTCTCCCGCTCCGACCACCTGGCTCTGCACATGAAGAGGCATGCCTGATGTTTGTCCACTGGACATAGCACGGACATGAAATCGGTATTTGATCACCCTACCAGTTAAACACAGGTCCACGCATAGACTTGGCAGACAACAGACGCTAAAGTAATTATGAAGCCCTCAACACATGAAATTATAAGTTTTATTTAAACAAATTATCCTTTTATGAAAGAGTGACCATCAGGTGCTTAACCAATAACAATTCAAACTTATTTTCCATCACCAGCGATATCAGACTCATGAAAACAGTCTGAAAATGTCCCAGCAGCAGAACTTGAGACGTGATAGCGTAGTGCCCACATTACCCACAATGCAATTCAACCGCTAACGCACCTGTTGGACATTTGGGTATGTTTAACACCTGCCTACCCCACCTGACCTCAATTTCAACTTAAAGTTTCTCCTAAACAGGATCCGACCCAACAAAACCCAGATGGTCTGATGTCGTCACGCCACCCAGTGATGCAGCGAAGAGCAGCCAAAATGTCCTCGAGCAGCAGAGGGCCTCTTACATAAACACTGTACAAACTGTGCACATGCAGACAGCGAAACATTAACACTAACAAAAGATCGTACCGAAAAATGTGTGTCACACGGGTTAGAACAGGATACGCAACAGTTTACCTGTAGCATGTCATCACTGCTTGGTGGCAATGCTCAGCTGCATCACCGCTGACGTGATCTTTGCAAATGCAGATTTTTGTGTTTCTCTTATTTACTTTTATGTTTGTCTATATGGGGAATTTTAAGCTTAGGATAACATTTAATAAAAAAAAAAAAACAACACAAAAATCACCACCTATATAACTGAGTCTCACGTTAAGCCAAATTTAAAGACTGTAAATAATCTGCAGCTTTCTGTCTAAATTGAGCAACGTATTTATTGAAAGTATCTTATTTTAACAGAACACACTATATTATTGTACATGTTTTCATATTTTAAGAGAGTGGTTTCATTTAGTTTGGATTGTGATAGTTCTAATAAAGACTTCTCATGGTGTGAATCGTCTCTGATTCTATTTTAACCTTTTCAAGCTAGTGCACTCTTTCATATGCAGGTCAGCATAAATCTGGCCTGCATAAAGCATCATTTAATTTCTCATTTTAGTCATTCTTTCAAGCCGTCATCTTTTTTTTTTCTCTCGGATTGTTTGAATGAGAACTGGCCTAACACAAGGTGTAATGTCAGCCTCTGGCCTCTAGGTGGAAGGCTTCTGTTTCTCTATCAGCTCTTGCAACCTGCAGTCTGGTATCTGCAGGCAGTTTGCAGCTGTGTCTGCAGTGTTTCTAATCTGGGGGAGGCTGAGGTCGGGACGGGAATCTTCTTACGTAACTTGGTGCTCACTGATTCATCCTGATTATGTCAGATGATGGAGGTTGTCTTCACGTTATTTAAGCTCCCTCTCTCCCTCTTTGTCGTACACGCGTGCAGACGTACAGTTTCAGAGAAACAAAACACACACACAAAAAAAAAAAGCTCTCAAATATTCTGATTGGGAGTGAGGTGATGGTTTCAGGTCACATCAGCGTAACTGTAAGTGATTTCTGTCTTCTAAAAGCTCCCACTAACACGGATGTGGATGAAATGAAACCCGAAAAATAATGCATTGTTATACTGTCAGTGCTTTTCACTTTCACAGCTTTAATCACACAAACATTTTTGAGTTTTAGTCACCTGAAAGCTCACAGGTCAGTAACACATTAACTTTCACAACTAAACACAACCCATCCTTTGGCGTGTTTCCTGGCATGAAATATGCCATGGTGTTGAATTATGTGGCATATAGTGTCCAACTGTTTCTGGAACTTTTCTTCCTTTATTTTGTCTCCAAAGTGAAACACAAGAGTAAATAATAGATACAAAGGGCTGTGGTATTGATGGCACCAGTAAATTTAAGAGACTTCATCAGGACTCTAATTGGTGTGGGCATATAATTTGCACAGTTTGGACTCGGCTTTTCATTAAAGTTTTACCGTGTTCTTACTTGATATTGGGTGTAACCTTAAGTTAAGCACAGCAATTAGCTTATTAGCATACAATGTACTGGCAGAGCTGCATTTAGCTTTGTAAACCTGCTCATGCGATTGCAGGCGAGCGAGCTCTCACACTTACAGGTTAGAGCCGGCCGTAAGCAGTATGAGTTTGTTATGGCGCCGTGTTCAAAGGTAGGTGATTTGGGATTTAGAGGTAATGCGAGGACAGAGGCACAGTTGTGACCTGCAGTGGCCCAAGAAAAAACAAACAATCTAACTGTGACACAAATCCCCTTTTTAACTTCCACTTTGTAGTTCCTCCTTCGGTGTTTACATCATGTTACAGCTCCTGAGAGGGTGTTAGGCAAGCGTTAGGAGTGTGCAGTGTGACCTTCAAGTGTTTAACAGTCAAAGAGCACAAACATGAAGCGGGGCAGGGCGGCGGCGTAGAGCTCTGGGTTGGGAATTTTTAAAAACCATGTGACAATTCATGAAGTCTGGAGGAAAAGTAGGGTAGATTTCTGCACTAAAGCACTAAATTAAGCATTAAAAACAGCAAATACAGGTAACGATAATGTTCCACCAAATATAATAAAAGCAAATTTTATTTACTGACTTAACAAAAAAAAAAAAAAAAAAAAAGCATTTTATTTATTGTTGTTTAAAAAGCAGCCTGTATCATAAGAATAAAAACATGGCGAAGATGTTCTGTCTGTGTAGGAGTGAGACACTCTTATTTCTTGATTTGGACGAAGCAGAAGATTTGGGAAGGGGGCTCAGACACTTGTGTGGTCGGACCTAGCTGACTAGTAGTCACAGAGCACGGCTGTCCAGCTCAGCCACAGAGGCGGCAAAAATAAAGTGTACTTTATTAAACGACAAACTTGAATTCACCGTGTTTTCATCATTCGAGCAGATAATTTTTCATGTTCTCCTCACCAGCAACAGTTTTTCGCCCCAAAATGTTATCAAGGGCAATCACAACTATCATTTATTTCATGAAAATCTAAAATTATCCTGTTTTTTTATTGTTGAAGCCATCGAGTAAAATGACTTGTTTTTAAATATCTTAAATGTGATGAAAATATGCAAATATTTCGACCGCAATTGCACGTGCTATACACCGACAGTCCATCTATGACACAAGTACAGACGTACTTGCACCTGGAGTTTGATGTGAATGTTGCAGAACATGAGGTTTCAGAGGGCAACCAGTTTCTCTAGTTGAGGTGAGAAGGGTTTTTATCAGAGCAATAGAAGGCGGCAGACGGATGTGGAAGATCAAGAGTTTGCACTGCTCGTTACTGCGTTTTCAAGCCACCAAACGTTTTCTTAACTGTGTTTGCTTTCTGCTTTCTGTTTGCGCTGGTGAAGCAGCTAAGCAGGTCCGCGGTGAAAAATGTCCCTGTAATGGCCAAGAAATGTTTCATTTCCTGTGACGGAAATATCCGAAATGGAAAAACTCATTTATCCATTTAATCTGATCATTTTTAGAGCCAAAAAGCAGAACGTTTTCTTCTTCGCAGCCACCCACGGACGGAGAAAAGGAGATGCTTTTCATCAACAAGGAAACAAAACAAAAACTTCAGTGTTTTAGCAGCTCTGCGATTTACAGGGCACAGATGAATAATTAAATTCCAACTCTCTTTCTTGTTTGTCTCTGTGGAGAAATGCAGATTAACCTATCTCTGCGTATCATCTACAGAGCATTTGTTCAATCAAATTAAGGATGAGGAAAAGCAGAGAGAGGAGTCAGAGATCACAGTATAAACGACAACAGTGGTAATCAAATAATAAACATACTGCTAATGTGATAATTGAGCACAGCTTAGGTTTTATCTGTGCCTCACAGCGAGCTGTTATTTAATTTCCTCATTTAGTAGTTGGTGCAATACGCTTTGTGTGCTTACTTTGCTTTGAAGTCAGTTAATGTGTGGACCTGTGTGACAAAATGATTTAAAAATCATGGCTGCACAGCTGTTGGCCTCACAGTTAAGACGAAATGTGCAGCTGCCTGGACATTAGAGTCAATTCTGGGCAAACAATATCATCAAGTGTCGTATTGTCTGGTCGTCCTTCAGGCAGAGTGTGTACACCGTGTACACGACATTCAGTGACTGGAGACGCTGTAAACTCAGCAGAGGAACAATGTTAGTGGGAGCAAGCAGGGACATTTTAGACACAGCAGGTCGCCAAACAAACCTCGGCACGCACCGGCTTTCACTGAGGAGAGTATGGCAGAGGTTTCACAATAAACAGGCCGTCATAAGTTAAAACAACAGAGGATTGAAACAAGAATTACACAGTAAAATAAGCCATCATTATCATTTAAAAATGAGATTTCAAAGCATAAATAAAATGTATGAAAACGGGTCCAATTACCAGACCGAGTTCAGTCACACAATAATGAAGCAGTCGACCATCAGAGAAAATGTTTCTCTTATGTTGAAAGGTTTTAGGGTACGATCAGCCAGCGTACCAGCCCAGACAACACAGGTCAGTATGAAAACATCCTAATTTGCCGTAACTGGCCCTGTACTAACTTCACTTAGTGTCGCCCATCACCAAACGTTTTTATTTTGCAAGGGCATTCACGGAGGGAGACAAGCTGACAACCCTCCATGTGGTAGCAGAGGTAATGATTAGTTACCCCTGAGCTAATTTAAGTGGCGCGCGCGTGTTTTGCGATTACGCAACCTCACATAATAGGAATGCTGGGCCGCTGTCCAAAAGCAGGATGAGGATTAGAGCGGTGAAAGCTGCCGCAGTACAGATACTGCTGAGAGGGACTGTGAGTCCAAATGGAACAAGGGATGCAACGACAAAGGGAGGGGGGAGCCGGTTCCCCTGATTTGAACCTGAGCGCGCACACACACACACACAAAGTCAAACAAGGCCAGTGACCGCTCTGTGCTCAGCCGGTCACTTCAGCCGCTGTTTTTGAGTATCTAATGAAGCTTCACATACCCATGACCGCACACGGAGACGCACATTTGTGCTTCTGCACTTCAGGTAACCTCCAGGCTGCTCCTGGGATTCACTCTTACCAGGTTCCAAGATCCAACCCACAGGAGAAGTTATCATGACTTTTAAGTGTGGATAAAGCAATGAAAAAAAAACACCATAACAAATCCGAATGGACAGAACCTCTCTCACATCTTGCGGCTGATTGATAAGACGGACTTTGGAAATGTCGAAATGTCTCCATTTTCATGTTGGATGTAGGCCGACTGGCAGAGAGCCCCTTTAGCAACGACGTACTCACCCGAACCTCGAGCTAAAGCATTAAATTTGATCCCTCACACCGTCCTCAGCTCTGAACACGCTGTGTGCTATCTTCGATGTTATCTATATGAGGACTCTACAGACTCAGGGTGTAAAGTGTCCTATAAAAGGCCACTCGCACCACAATAAAGATAAAAATTATGAGCAACTGTTGCTCATTTTATCTTTTATATATGATGAAATGTGACTTTACATTAAAGTACATTTTACAGATGATTTAAAGTTTGAATTAAGGGACCCCAGAGTCTCTTTATAGACAAAGTTGTGTTTACATTCAGTTTCTCTCACTGTAACTACATCGTCATACACCCATCAGCCAAAACTTTAAACCCACTTCTGAATAACAATGATAATCTCATTACAAAGCAATGTTCTTTGAAATTCATGTGGACTTTACTTTGTCACGTACTACACAACTAAACATTACTGCAGACCAAGTTAAGAAGCCGTCACATTGGGCTCTGGAAAGAATGTGATGAGCGTTTTTCACTATTTTTCAACAATCTATTAAGTAAATGATTAACTCTGAAAATAATCAGCATCTCATTCGATGATTAAAACATTTGTTCTGTGCAGATTTGGTTTGAGCATTCATGGGATGCATCAGAACCACGAACAGAGCAGAGACCCAACCCGCTTCAGATCTCCCGGCAGGTCAGGACTGTTTCAGTGGCACTTCTAGACGGACCAATGCGAGATCAGGCGGGTGGTTTTAATGTTGTGAATGATGGGCGTCGGAAACACGTATCATAAGTCATCCAGTCCACTTTTTGGTTGTCCCGTGTCACTCAAGACCATTTACAAACCATCCTGGTTTATTAAAACCTTTTAGACTTTAAAGTAGCAAAAGATACACATACATATTTGCAGACTGGACTTATGTTTGTAAGTTATCTAACATAATATGTTAACTTACGTCACGTGCTTATCTTAACCCGAATGATCTTTAACTAAACCTAACTTTGTTTTGGTGCCAAACCTTAAACCAAACTGTTCCACGATGTTACCAAAGGCGACCTGATTGTGTCTCTCTCTGCACATTCAAATCTCGTGAAATGCACCTTAAATGACACATAGAATGTGAAAATAAATAAATAAATAAAATGCGACGTGTGAAATGTCAGCAAAAGTGGAACAATTCTTGTGTAACGTCGCCACGTAGGTGTGCGTGTGCATAAAAGACACTTCTAATGTTGGTGTTTTGTCCTTTTTTGGCTACTCAAAGATAACTCAGCATTTAAAAAGAGGCCATCCGCTGTTCAGCAGAATACCCGTCCAAAGCAAAGGGGGTCAATTACTGTCTGAGTTTTTAAGATTTAAATGAACACAGTGCACACACTCACAGTTTTACTGTCATATTTTGTTACATAATGCATGTTGGAGAGTGTGCACATTATCCAGAGACGCATGTGATGTAGTGTAACACAGACTGCAGACTGTGCACCAACCTCCGCGCACAGCTCAGTTAATGAATAATTCCAACTCGTCCCATCACTGCAAATGTTCTGACAGTTTAAAGTGCCAAAAGGGTCATACTGCTTCAAAGTGAGTGAAGTCTGATATAAAGGTGACGCTCACACGATACAGTGGGAGTCAAGCGATTATGGGCATTTGCCACAGTCTTTATCCATGTTTGTGTTTTTTTTTTTTTAAATCAAAATAGCAATAACATACATTCATTCACTGGTTTGACTCTGAAACCCGCAAGCTGCAACGTAACCGGTAAATATGTCTGCCCCAAAAACTTAGTGCAGTGTGAGAATAAAGCAGAACGGGCGCCTCAAAACTTTGTATGTAGCAAAATAATAACACGCTGCGTGTCTGTTCACAAAACCACAAACATTCCTGGAGATGTGACTCTTTTGTTTTTGTCCAAGAAAATGTAACACTGAAATCAAAATATCTCTTTCAGTCTAAATTGCTCGAACCGCAGGACGGAGATGCAGTTTTCTTTTCACAACATTTCACAATTGGCCTCTTCTCTAAGACTTTGCACAACGCCGCATGCCACGGCGGCGGACCAACACCTTGAAAGGGATCCGTCACAATCACACAACCACTGTCGGTGACATTGTTGTGACAAAGTGAGGACCCGCATGAACAGACAGGCTGGAGACAGAGAGGTCCAGTGAGAGGAAGTATCATCGTCCAGCACATCCCTCATGGAACAATGTTCCGTTATTCTGAGCGAGCTCACCCCAGCTGAACTTCCAGCAGTCCTCACATGCTCTGTCTCTCACTGTGTGTGTGAGTATGTGTGTTACACAACAGCTCTCTCTTTCACAGTCAAACTCTCAGCCTTCCACTAAATCCCTCTCGATGTAAAGCCGTGTCTGGAGTACGGGGTAATATAATTTATAGATTAACTCACAGGTGCGGCCACACTGGCATTAGCTTGTGAGGCCGGCAGCGACTGGAAAAAAGAACGGATACTGAGCGGTTGGTCCATCTTCATGTTTTAATCTCATAATCCATGTGATGTAATGTCTGATGCCAATCAAAGTATAAATCATGTATTCTCCACATCTGAGACTGCAGAGAGACAAAGCGAGCCCTAAGAGCGGCGTTACCTTGAAGCTCTTGTCCCTTGTCCTCACCTGCAGAGAGCAAATGAGGACAACTCAAGAATCCGCTGCCGTCCTCATGAGCTTTTTTTAAAACTGGACAACCTCATCTAACGTGGTGATGTGTGAGAGTTAGGGAGGAAACAGACGCCTGTTAGCAGAAAAATGAAAATCTCAAGATCTATGTATAGCTGAGTATACAAACTCGCACTTTGAGCGTTGACATAGCAAACTGACACCCGATAAAACCGGTTTCGGGCCCATGAGTGTGTGTCTGTGTGCTCCACGGACAGGACCTACCATCAGCTTTTATGCTTCGTCCAGACATGTTTTTCTTTCACTGGTTAACTGCAAATGTTAAAATATCGCAATTATTTTCAACAATTATTTAAGAAAAAACAAATATATAATATATTCTAGACTAATTAAATGAAGATTTAGCTAAAACTGTGCCTGAATGAAGCCTGGTCGCTGCTTGCTTGGCTATAGACTGTTGTTAAGGAGTGTTTAAATATGTTTAAAAACATTAATCTGCAGTTTCATCCCCAATATAACGAGATGAAGCCACACCCATAGTTTCACGGGGGTTGCTGAGGACGGTCCGCAGGTGGCGTCGCTACCACGAGGACATGTCATCAGTTGTGCACCTCAGGGTCATAAGGTGTTTTGACCTATAATCACAGGACACCCTCCGCTAAGGCAGGCACATCTAAGGCATACCAGGCTTGGGTGTGTGTCCTGTGGGTAGCTGTTCGCCTTTGGAGCCCATATGGGGCCGTTTCAGCCGCTGCAGCTGTCTTTCCCCTTCTCGGATGAAGGATGGGGGTCATCCGAGGACTGCCTGGCTGTCGAAGGGTTGGGCAATGATGAATACCCTACTTGCGCGCGATTTTGGCTGCCAGGCCGGGGTTAGGCTGTTCTTGAAGCCAACCAAGATGTTGTGTACTATATCTCAGTAGCATAGCTTTAGCAGGAGAACTCTTCTTCCCTTTCTCTAGGGTTGGAGCAACTCCACTCACTACTAGAGATTGGCATTGATAGGGCTTCATCGCTGCTCAGGCACCTTGTTCAGTTCACCAGCCTCTCCGGGCGACTGGCATGAGATAGCAGCCTATCGTGCCATGTTATTGGCCACATGAGCCAGGGTATCAACCCGAACCGAAGGCACCAGAGCCTCAACTTCCCTGGTAGAGCCGTGTTTTTAATTCGCTTGAGGCTGTCGACTGTATCCTGCCGAAACTGTTCCACTTGCTGGGTGTCTTTGAGGTCTGCATTGTACCACCCTCCGAGGCTCTTGAAGGGCTGATCCTGGACTGTTGGGATTGGTTCATCACTAATGTGGAACTTTTTGCCTCTTAGTGGAGCTTTGACAATGAAGATGCTGCCGAATTTGCCTGGTTTGACTTCCATCCTTGCTAATTCTATGTCTTTCTGCAGTTTCTGTAGCAGGTGTCTGCTGCATGGTTTTGTTATTGGTTTTTTTTTGTTTTTTCTTAACATTTTTTTTCTGATTTTCAGTAACTGCTATTTTTTTAAACTACAATTTTTATTTTTTTTTAAAAAATACCACTCGAACTCCACCACATTAGTATTGGACAGCTCATTGTTTGTTATAATAAGCTCATATTCATGTCTCACTGGCCTCCTGTGACTAGTTGTTATGGAGAAATAGGAAAAAAGCCAGAATAGGGTAGATTCACTCACATATTTATAATCCGCCTCTCGCTACACTGTAAAACCGATGTGGCACCACTGATTTAACCCTCTTAAAGCTGCAATTGTTGTCAATTGTTGTAGAAGCGTCTGACACCCTGCACCTGCTTCTTTTCCACTTTTTCAACACTGGCCACTAATTCTATGTATGGTGCATACATTGATGAAAGTTTCTTTTTAATTCTTTCTCGGTAATACATTAAAAATTTGATTTAATTTTCTAAAGGGCGACTTCAACTTTTAAGTTTCTCTCACGTGAGATATCAAGTGCAAGGTATGATTTTTTTTAATAACATTTTACGACCCTGTTATTTCACAACTTCCGTACCTCCAGTTGTCACCGGTGAAACTCCAGAGGCCATTCGGGGCAGATTACAGTTCAGCTTTTATTGCAGGTGGCTGAGTGACTGACGAATCACACGACCTGTTTAACAGTCGGTGCAGCTGTGGCGCAATCCAAGATGCATAACTAACCCCGCGCCTCTTTGCTTTAATTCTGTCTCATATTAAATTCATTCTCAATGAATCTGCACACTCTGACGACGTAACGCCCCACGTGTGCTTACGTGCCTACGTAACGGTCTTGAATCATTGTTGGTGTCGGGGTTTGTTCGGAAGGCGGCTCGTTCTCGTTTTCTGTTGCCGGACATTCTGTGCGTCTCCGCGGGCTCGACTCAGCAGGCTTCGTAAGGGAGGAGGTTCACCCGGTGCGATGATCCGACCCCGGCTGAACCGGATCCGCGGTGGGGAGGGAGGAGGAGCAGGGGGGGGGGGCAACGTCAGAGAGAGATGCAGGAACTTTTTTGGAGGAGCAGAAGCATCCAGACAACGTGTGAAGCTCCACATGTCTGAGGACTGCTCACAGCTTCCTGCAGCTGTGTCACTGGCAAGTAAGACAGCGTTTATTTTCCAAGGCCTCATCTCTAAATCCACCACTTTTATTCATCGGGAAAGTTGCCTAATTGGTTAAATTGCTTTTTCAGAAGGCTTATGAGAATCTTAGTTTAATTTTCATCACATATAATGAATGGTACATTAACGGGAGCTCAGCTGTAGGCTACTTTAAATTTGCTGAACACATATTTAATAATCGATTTTATATTTATGGATTGAAAAAAAAAAAAACCAGTTGGCACCTCTAACAGTAAGTGTAAATCCCTGGTAATGATGAGTGATAATCATCTTAATCATTCTCTAAAGAATAAAATGAAGTTGCAAAAGAATAACCAACAACTGTTCGGTTTTTATCTAATAACTTTTATCCATTAAAACTTCAACGTTCAAACACATCTAAAATGATTTTTTCCTTAGCGCCACTTGGAAGGTGTTTATTTAATATAAATCATTAAAATACAAGCGGCAGAATAATGTTGATTCAATGATTTGCCTCCTTGTAAATAAATCACCTCGTCCCATGTGTTTGTATAATTTTTCACCACCAGGTGGCGCCACCGCAGCGAGCTCAGAGCCCTCTGAGGAGTCAGATCAGGAGTGTAAAAACATGACAGGTCAGACTGCGGGAGGCCTCAGCCAGGACCTGTCGGTGCCTTCACTGCTGGCTGCAGACGGACTGGGGTCCGGGCCTCTGGGAGGGACTGGGTTCCTCACCGATGAGGCCGCTTCCATCCTGACCTCTACGCGCCAGCTGGCCCGAGGCCTCCTGGGTCGCACCTTTTCCCTCAAGCATAAAGACACCCCCGCCAGTGCTGAGGGAAAGACCGGCAGCAGCTGCGATGAAGACGGCGGCAGCAGTGCGCGCCGCAAACGAGAGTTCATCCGCGATGACAAGAAAGATGACGGCTACTGGGACAAGAGGAGAAAAAACAACGAGGCGGCCAAGCGATCCAGAGAGAAGCGGCGGGCCAATGACATGGTGCTTGAGCAGCAAGTTATGGGCCTGCTGGAGGAGAACGCCCAACTGAGGGCCGAGCTGTTGGCCCTAAAGTTTCGCTTCAGCCTCGTAAAGGACCCGTCCGAAGTGTCTGTTGTCCCACTGTCTGCAACAATATTTGGTCAACCAAAACTCTTTGGGGCAAATTACTGCCAGCCTCACACTAATGGCTCCATGTATCTCAGCGCACTGTCCAACAGCAGCACCCAACACTGTCACCCACACCCTCCGCACCAGGGTCCTAGCTATGGACCCAGGCCAGTCGGGCCTCCGTCAAATCATAGTGTGTCTGAGGGGTCTGGTGTCTCCACCTCATGTTGCTCAAACGTGGGCAGCCCCGTGTTTTTGGACAGCACACTGAATGAGCACGGTGGGCCTTCTCCGTCGGAGCCGGTGGAGGAGCAGCAGCAGGGCTACGACCCCCACATCTGTCCCCTGGAAGTCAACGACACCCAGTGCTCCATCAGACAAGACTCATCCGAGGGATTGAAGAGCCTCCCACACAAGCTCCGCTTCAAAGGCCCAGGCAGTTGCAGCGAAGGAGGGGAGATCTCTCCCGCCTCTGACACCAGACACAGAGGACCGCCTGTAGCTACCCTGGGGCCAAACATCCAACAGGTGAGGAACCACCCGCAGGCGAGTTGGGACAGTCAGGTGGAGAGTCAAGCTCCTTGGTCCAGGGAGGAGGCCTGTGGTGGATTTGGACAGCCGTTTCAGGGTCCATCCTCTGGATGTTATAACTCCTCTTCTCCGCAGATCTCCAAGGACACCAAGTGCTCGACAGAGGACACCAGTCTCAGGTCCCAGATCAGCTGTTTGTCTCAGGAAGTGGCTCAGCTCAAGAAGCTCTTCTCTCAGCACCTGGACTCACTTAAAACCTGAGCAGAGAATCATGTCCGAACCAAAGTTAAGATTTATCGATACAAGCCGTCACTGCTGATGCCAACCAGACAGCCAACAATCTGAATAGTTCTGGAGATACAAACCTTATTCTTTAACACCTTAGTGTAAATGCCTATTTGTTCTTTTATGAACAAAACACCATTTCCAGAAGACATGAGCAGATTGAACTCAAAAATGTTCCTTAAAGACCGCAGGACTAAAAGTCCTCTCTGTGAGTCATCATATTTTCTGAGATCCGAAGGACGCCGTGCATCAACACTGTGCGTGAACACATGAGCCTGCTGCTCAGAAACGCTGGTAGAACATGTAACGGACCACACAGAGCACACGCTTCATGCTCACCATGTCAGTCTTTTCTATAAAGCTTGTAGGCTTTCGACGCAATGCTCATCAACAGAACCTTGTGTGAAATATGGGGTATACATCGTTTTTATTGCTGTTGTTTACGATATCAGATTTATCTTGTGACATAGAAGTCGCAGATTTTCTCTGTATATTTTACATTTGAAATCATTAGGGTTTAGCTCCACCGTGTTTACGTGACTGTAATATTGTTGAATCTGCAGTAATAATCATGCAAAATCACCAGAGTGACCCCTGCAGCAATAAATCCTTTGTTCGTGACTCGAAGGCATCAGTGTTGTGCAGAAATGCAGCACATATAAGGGAGAGTTTTTTATATCACTAAAAGCACCACCCCCAGAGGGAATAAAGGCAGGCGTGGCACGGTAGCAAAGTGGTGTATGAAAGTCTTATGTTTGGCTAAACTGTTTGGAATCTGATATATTCTTCCATCTTCCTTTTTAAAACCATAGACACACCCGTGGTGTCAGTCCACCCTCGCCGAATTAAGATCACCAAAATGAGGTGGGATTCGGGGGGTGCAGTTGTGCACGGACGCAGTGGATGGACTGAGGCTGCATGAGTCATTTATCACGTCAGCAGTATGAAAGCTATTTTTAGCGGTGGAGACCGATTGGCCAGAATGGATGTGAGGTGCGGAGGTTCAGAAAATATTAACAACCGCAGAGAATCAAAATGTGAGCAGCGCCCATCAGCGGGGCTGCTGTAAAAAACACATTCTGGGAGCTGTCAGAGCCAGTATAAGCCAGTACTTATATACTGAACTACTAGTTTCTGCTCCTGCCTGACATTCTTCTGTATCAGCTCATTCCATGTAGAGCGTTCAGTCGTGTTGCATGAACGCTAGGGGGCGCCAAGTGTCTTCACCTGCACTGATCACTGGGTGTCATTCATTCATTCATTCACAGCAGTGTTACTACACACAGGTCCTCTGCTCCATTGTTTATTCCTGTAGTGCCACATGCTGCACAAGCAGAACGAGTAAGGGCGCAAATTTATGCCAGCACGTCCTTCAAATTATCCAGACGTATGTCTGACGCTTTAAAAAAAAGAGAATTCCATTTAGTTGAAATGAATAGAAATGAATGTGAATGCAATGTGTTAGACTTTGGCCCTGAAAATAACAAAAACACCAGATAGACATGAGATCTTAAGTCCGCAATAAAGCTTCATCCAGCCCAGTCTGCAAACCCCCTCCCCAGTATCATATAGCTATAAAGGAAGGATACAGATTGAGCCTCGTGGTTGCTAGGCAGGCACCACCACACCACAGTTGCCAAGGGAATGCCTGCATGCAGAGAGATGGAGGAGCGTGTTGGGGGTTGGTGGTTTCAACAGAGGACGGGTGGAGGGAGGAGCTAGACAAGTTCAATGCCACCGTTTCCCCGACATGGTCTAATGGTAATGGTGATGGTGTGTGCGGGGGGAATGGGCGCACATGTGTGGTTGAGGCAAAGCTGTGGGGGAAGGGATGGGAGTGAGAAAGTGGGCTGGTGGTGGATGTGTGTCTGATGCAAACAGGGCTGACGTAACTGCTCATGAAATATGGTGGCGATGGGGACAGTAACAGAAAAGCTCCTGAGCAGATAATACATGTCCATTTGCTGTAAAATAGAAGTGCGAATACATCAACAACAGCAACAACGATGACAAAAATGGCCAAAATGTGCAGAAAATAAGGTGAATGTGATGTCTAGGCTGCTGAGAGTAGCTAATGGGGCTCTGAATAAAGAATAAAGGATGGTCACAGTGAAAAGTTCCCTGTATGTTATAACAGAGGCATAGTAGTTATGATTTCTCAGATGCATGCGTGTGATTAAAGGAGAATTCCGTTCTGTTTGTTTGGGGTTTTTTTTTCAAACTGAACCCTGAGGGTCTAAAAAAAATGTCTTTTTTAATTACTCCATTACAGAGTTTGATCACTTGGACCGATTAGCTCGACAAGGCTACCCAGTGCAATGGCTCAGGGAATGACAGAATATTGGAAATAAAACACTTTCTTTCCGCCTCTAATAATGCTCAATATTTAATTGCAAGCGAGTGGTAACATGGAGTAGATACCTACATCGAAACACCTGTGCGTCTGGACTCAATAACTATAAAACTAAATGATAAAACAATTGTTTCTGCTTCCCGTCCCAGACGGAGCTCCCCAGACACAGTCAAGTGCCAAAGGGAGATTTTCAGGGTTCAAGGTTTCTTTATTAGTACCCATTAGGTAAAGTTGATGTCAGACTGTGAATTCAGCATTTATAAACAACCAGAATAATACAACTGTACACATGCACTTCTACACACCGACATCACTTGGAGTCATGGACAAGTGCTTTTTCAGACACCCGCACACACTTTCACAACGTGGCAGCAACAAACAAATTTCACATTTGATAGATACTAAGTGAGGAATACTTGAAACGTAATAATAGATAATAATACCTTAATTAAAATAGCTAAAATGAGTAAAAACCTTTTTATATATATCAATATATACTTACTGTAAACTTGCAATAGCATTTTGAGCATTCATTCACCATAAATGCACCAGAGTGCATGGGGCCCCGGGGCATGAAGCTGGTGTGTTTTTATTTTATCCGCCCCTGCCCATAAGACACACAAATCCCACGAGAGGAAAAAAGGAGGCACAGCTCCGTGACTCCACTGAAACGATGTGAATTTAGCTGCACAGATTGGGACGTCCGTCGGTCCGGCAGTCCCACCGTGGCAGCACGACACCACTCGGTAAAGAGCAGGATGGGGCTGCCGCGAGAGGCGTCCTCAAACACCGCCCTCCAAAGAGTTCTTCTCCAAAGCTGTAAAGCGACATTATTATTTTTTTTTATCTTTTATCTTTTTCCTCACGGGGGAAATAAAGTTTAATGGCGTCACGTGTGGCGGTGAGCGACACGGAGCCCTATAATTGGCGTGTTTTTTAATGCCCTTGTTATAAAAAACTGTTATAAACCAGGCAGCGAGATGCGGCACATGGAGGGGTGGAGAAGGGAGAGCGAGAGGGCGAGAGACGGTTAATATCACACTGAGGGGGAGAGAGAGCGAGAGAGAGAGGGGGAGAGAGAGAGAGAGAGAGAGGCTCTGGCGCGGAGGGATAGAGGATAAAAACGTGACTAGGCAGCGGAGCTGTTATGCAACCGCTGACCCACTAACACATATTTCTAGAAAGGGAGCCGCAGAAAGTAGAGCAAAGTGTCCAGCATCGCACAACACGCAGGCAGCCCGAGCCAGCAGACGGAGACGGCTGGCCACAGAGCAGCGAGCACGGCGACGGAGCACGAAAACTTTTCGCTCTTTTTTACTTGCTTCTTGTGACGGGGAGACGAGGGAAGAAAGGCACGGGAGCGAGACAAGCTTTTGTGTCGGGAACAGCCGGAGCGTCTCTCGCCGCCCTCCGGGATACGGGAAGGTACGTTACGACCGAGCCGAACGCTGCTTTGTGTGTGTGTTTGTTTCGGGGCGAGTGTGACGCTCGGGGGCCGGTTATTGTTCGCATGGCGGCTTGCGGCGCGTCCGTGACTTTGAGACATTTTGCGGCTTTTTGTCCCGGAGCAGAACTCGTTGCCGGCGCTACTTTGCTGCCGGCTTTCGTCGCCCTTTTTTTAAACGGGCTTTGTTATGTTAAAGCAAACAAGTGGTGGGAGTCGAAAAAAAAAAAAAAACGTGGTTAGCCGACGTTATGCGCCTCAATGTCAAGGCGAGGTGACTTCCCCCCCCACCCCCCGGTGGCGAAGGGCAGCCGCCGCCGCCTCCGGCTCGCTGCTTCCCGCAGACGTCGGGCTGGAGAGCGGCTCCCGCACGTGGCGCGCTAACGTCTACATGTTTATATGTAGGTCAGCGGACCACCCGAGCTGTCTGCGCCGAAAAAAGCACTCAGCTGCTACTAACCTGGGCTGGATTAAAACAAAATCCACGAATCCACATACGCCGCACTCATATATGATGTGGTAATTACTGGTTAGGGTATAATTAATGGCGCATATTAACAATAAAGCTCGCTGAGCCGTGAGGCTGTCGGAACAAAAGGCAGAAATATGTCATAAGGTTTTGTGCGTAGAAAGCCTGTGTTAATTTTAGTTTATTGTATTATATGGGATTTTTAAAGGAAAATAAATGGCATTAATTAATAAACCACTCTATAGATTTATTTCAAACCTTGTATTTCCAGAACTCTCCTTCAGATGTGCCTTCGCCTGTTTCTAGGTTACGTCACCCTCACATGTTAAGACCTAAACAGGAGGAAAACAGTCACAAAATGTCTGAATTTAATGCAGAGTGACTCAGTGGGTGTTTTTTTTTTTTTAATTATTTTCTTTAACTTGTAATGTGTTAAGTAGAGCACAGAGCCTTTGCTTTGAGGGAGTTGGAGGGTATGACATAACCAGCACACACAGCAGGGAGAAGCAATAAACAGCAGCTCCCTCTGGGACAGAGAGGCCTGTAAGTGATTCCCGTTCACATCCTGCGCTTTTTGTTTTCCTCCCTCCTGTCATTCACACCCACACAAATGCAGAATTTTTTTCCTTTTCAAAAGCAGATAGACGTTTTAATATGTCTGAACGGGGTGAAAATATATTTTAGAAACACTTTCCTCAGTGATGTAACACAGCTGCGCATGTCTTTGAGCTATTTTTATCTTCCTCACTCTTTCTCCTCTTAAGAGTCCAACACGGAAATTAGGGATTAGAATTGAGATTTAACCAGACATTCAAACCTTTTTCTTTTCTTTTTTTTTTCGTTTGGTGCAAAACCTCAAAAAGTCATGTCATGACTGTGTGAAATTAGAAAGGCACTTGAACATCCAAGAAGTGATGTAATGCATGGAAACCCCTGTCTGGCGAAGGCAGGCAGGGTTCTGGTAAGCTCTTAGTCTGACTGTTGCCAGCTGGTCTGGTTTTAGAGCCATCTGCAATGCTCCGTCCAGGCCAGCACCCTGAATATAGGTCAGACCGGTATCTGGACGAGGAGACACACGCGGTGTACAGGGCGAACGGTGAACGGCCTCTCTGTTGCTCTGAGAGAACCACAGATTAGTGCAGACCTCAGTAACTACAGCTACTTATCCCAGGTTTCCTACTTTAGTCTTATTTTGTTTTTTGTTTTTTAAATTATGGCACTTTTACTTAATGAATCTGCTGGCTGTAAGTAGTAATCACGTTTGCTTTGCTGTCAATTTGATTTTAAAAGCATGTCAAATTTGACCCAGTAAGGTTTAAAACAGAAAATATCATGCAATTGATGCAGATTCAGATTCAGATTCAGAATACTTTATTTATCCCCGAGGGAAATTGTTAGTAGATGTTGTAGATGTACTAAAT
>KV751323.1:6938292-6961565 GCA_001698575.1 Mola mola | reverse complement strand
CCACCCCCCCTTCCTCTCTCCTGCACCCTCTTTCACTTACCCCCTCCCCTTCCCATTTCTTTCCTCCTGCAGCCCATCTTTGAGCTGTAAAAGCTGCTTTGTGTTGTGCGGAGGCTTGTGAAAACGGGCCAGTAGAGTAAAAGTAGGTCAGCGAGGAGGGACAGGAGACGATGGAGGAGGAAGGGGGGGGGTGAGGAAAAGAGAAAGAGAGAGCGAGAGAGAGCGAGCTTGGGGTGAGTCAGAGTGAAGGACTGAGAGAGAGAGAGAGAGAGAGAGAGAGAGAGGAAGGGAGGGTTACGTCACATACCTCAATACAGAGTAAACTTGAATAAAGAAGCTCTCTCTTATTGCTGCCTGAGGGGGAAGGTTAGCACGCACACACACTTGTGTTACATCGATGTATCAGTTTGCATCAAGCTGACATTTATAAAAATATCGCACAGAGAAACTCAAGCAGGTCCCTGTTGACATTCAGTGACCTCACTGGAACGCGGGCCTGTTTTTTGGGGAGGAAGAGCCACAGTGTGGGCCAGTGTCAGCATTGACCTAAATACGGGGCAGGGTTTGTCACCATCCCAACGAAAGCTGGTGTGAGCTTCACAGTGCGACTGTGTGGATGCGAGGGAACGAGAGGGTGGCGTTGATCAACAGCCTGGGTTATGTAACTGGGATGCTGCAGTATGTAGGTCAGCAGCGCGGGGACAGGCAGGGATGGGGTAACCAGGATGAGGCCGAGGAGCGTGTTCGCCTGCATGTCGACAGTGTCGTTCACACCTTCCTCTTCTACTTTTTTTTTTTTTTTTTCCAGGTTTTAGTCATTCCATCCAGCTGTGCGCGCACACCGTCGAGGTCCAGGTGTTGAACGCCACGGCTCACTGCAGAGGAGCATCGACCCTGTGCGAAACTGTGCAGTGATGCTAAACTGACCCAGCTTTACTCATTAACTCCTAGTGCATAAACAGCAGATGTTTGCTCCTCGCAACTCAGGCCTCATTCATTTTGAAATCAGCACGTATATAAGTGCAAAGAAAATATTTGCAAGCGTTGTTTCGGCTGAAAATATCGAATTAAATGAACGGAAAAAAACACGATTCTCTTTGCCTCACCAGCGTGCAGAGGCAAAGGCAAATCAAAGCCTGGATCTGATTAGGGTGTGTCGGCCGCTGTGCTGTGTTTGTTGGAAAAAAAATTTGAGACAGCAATAAAAACAAAACTGATCGTTGCAAAAGTTATCCTGATATTATACGCAGGCATTCGGAGTCCTAAATCACGGACACTGAGAAGCTGCCCAGTTAGAGAATAAATACCTGTGGAATGCATTTAATCAATTATTAAACACTTTGCAGCATGGCAGTCCACAGTCTATAGTTCCCTCAGTGAGTTTTATTGGCACTATTAGTAAGCTTTAACTGCACCCTTTGAATTTCATCCCTCATTTCCTCTGATGAGTAGTGTGATAAATATTTGAAAACACACAGTAGGCTCGACAAGTTTGTTTTTTTCAATGCTTAAAGCGATGATTACGGGGAAATGATTACAAATCACCCCAAGCACCTTTTTCTGCATTGTGTCGTTTTAAACCAAAAATTTTGATGTTAGCTGATAAAGATAACATATATACCAGCGTTAATAGCTATCTGTGATAAGCCAATATCGGCCAAACGATATATCGAATCAGGCTCGACTGTATTTTTTAGTAACACACACCCAAACTAAATCAAGTCAAAGAAACACCTGCGGGTGAACAAAAGCACAGTGCAGTACCACCAGGCCAGGAGAGATCGGTAAAAAACAATAAGTGGAGGGTATTTCAATCCCAGCATCAGCAGAGGAGCTGAGATTTGGTACACGCCTGAAGAAAAATGAGGAGAGAGAGAGAACAGAACGAAAGGGGGGAAAGCGATTCCTCTGTCGAACATGCTCGGTTGGCTGCGGTTCAGGAGGGAGTTATGCTGCCTGCCACGATCCCATTCAGTCCCCGCTGCCTCTGTCCCACACTGCGCTGTAAAATAGGTCAACGCATGCGAGTGCGCCGATACAGATGTGCACTGAGGAACCACCAACGTCACGTACACACGTACACACACACACACACACACACACACACACACACAACCACAACAACGGTGCATTTACATCACAACGTGAAAATAGGCCATGAAAAAGTTGGGCACATCAGAAAATGAAAGTAGGCCACTAGGAACCACTGTGTGTGTGTGTGTGTTTGATGGATGAATCAGCTCCATGTTATGCAATGTGAAACCCCTCAGGCTCCTCAACCATATCTTGTGCCCTTGTGCTACAGGAAGTCGCCTGTTGGTGAATGTGTGTGTGTATGTACACAAAGTCAAGTTTTTCTGGCATCTGATTCCGACTCTCTCATCTGTTTCCACAAAGCTCTGTGAAATGTTTTCAGGCTATTTTGCAAAGTGGTTTTAAGAGCTTATTTACCGTAATAATAAAAAAAAGCCAGCGTTGTCACATAAAGAGGAATTCTGTTGTTATTGTTCAAATTGCAACAAATGTGCTTGTTTGTTGTTTCTTTGGGCTGAGGTTTTTCTGATTTTGCAACAGATAATTTGTCTATTGTACACTTTTTTTGTGAGAAAAAGAAAGGGTTTACTAGCAGGCTTTCGATGAGTCAGATTTTGTCATCTTTGGACAGAGTCAGACTTGTTGTTTCCCTCAGTTTCCTGTCCTTATGCTGAGCTAAGCCAACTAGCTGCAAGAGAGATATGTATCACACAAATATGAACATCTTAGCAATATTATTTCCCAAAATGTCAAACGAATTAATCGACACTAAGGAACTACTCCTTTCCTTATCCTGTGTACGTGTTTAAAATCTAAATTTCTTTCAAACTTTCATGTCGTTCTCCAACTCCGTTGCAGTTTGTGTTTATGTGCATGTACTGTACAGATATTTTTACAGACACCAGAGGAAGGTTAACAGCCGTGGGACACGTCAGCTGTGTAATGTACAGTAGTTGCTATTTCTCCATATAAATCATGTTCAATATTAAAAAGTACATCTGTGCCTCGTTTGTAGCGTCCACATTTTTAGCTCTCATCTAAAAACATTTAACACTTGTTGATGTTGATTGTTGATTTGATTTTGATTGAAACATAAATACATTTACTCCTTAAAGTCCTTCTCTCACCATTGATTAAACGCTTAAAAACTAGTTTCTGTTTCATAAAACTACACATGCCGATTTAGAATATTGCTTTCATTGAAAAAAAAATCCCTTTTGTGCCTTAAAAATGTCTTGGATGTTATTCTACACCTCTGCTTCATCCAGGTTGCGGGGAAGTGCTAATTTAGTCCCATCGCGTCTCATTTTTGCCCATGCTCTGCCCCTCGCCTGCAGCCAGAGCTCAACTGCTCTGACACCTTCCTATTTTAAAATAGTCTACTATACACTGCACAGTGCATATGAGACAAAGTTCTAGGTCAAAAAACGGCATCAACGGAACGTCTGTGAGCATCTGTGTTCTGCACCGTTGGCATTGTGTTTCTTTGGCTGCTTTTCTTTTCCACCCAACCTGATGCCGACTCAGCATGACGAACGGGGGCCGTTCAGTGAAAGATATCGCTCTAAGTGACTGTTTAGCTAAGCAAATGAGTGTCCAAGAGTATGTGTTTGCGGCGTGTTCCAGTGCACCTTTTGTTGTGAGGCGACACAACTGGGGTCTGTTCGTCTTGTTCTTTGGTGTCAGGATGGTGTGTCCTTGTCGCTGGACTAATGCAGTCATAACATGTTTGTACCAAATACGGATTCCCAGGACGAAGAGGAAGAGCTGCTTGTGCAAGGTCGCCCACAAGTTAGTGCATCAGAATAGTAAGGGTAGTTTGTAAAACACCACCACAGGTCATCAGGATTGTTCCTTTGGTTTCCAACATTGAAGATCTGGCTGTAAGAATTATTTTTTGGAGACCTTCATTGGTGTATTATAGAAGGAGGCCATGACATTGAGTGATGATAATGGTTATCGCGTGTGTCATAATATATATATCAAAAAACAACACCATATGGACACATTAATAGGTCAAAAAAATGATTTCCATCATAGGAGGTCTTTAACTAACTACCCCATCGGCATTATGAGCATGAAGAAAATCTCTCAACACACCTACTGCACTTACCAACGCTGATTCCAAATAGGTTGGGATGATGTAGAAATGTGTTTTCCTTTTTAAAACTGTGTTTGCCGGCAACTGTTAAACAGCAAGTGTAGTAAATTCCTTTTTACAATGATGGGTTTTACAAGGCTGTTGTCAGTTAAGCTGTTTATCAGTGGTAGGTTCCAATCAGGTGTTTTTGAGCATTCCACAACTTTCCCAGTCTCACGTTGCCCATCTGTGCGACGTGCTTGAAACATGTTACTGCCTTACTACTGATTACATCAGTACTATGTACTACTGATTAACATTTGGGCTTTTACAGTCAAAAATCAAGGCCAAACGGCAGAGGGAGGTCCAACTGGTGTCATTTGGCACTGGCTACAGATAATTAGGTTTTGGGCTTTCTAGCTTAAAGGTCAACATCACAGAAAGGTCAAACATTTTTTTGGAAATATCTCCAGAAAGAGACATAGAGATGTCTAATTGGTGTCATTTTGTAACCAATCCGCATCCATCACCATCTGAGCCAGAACCACCTGGCTTTGCATCTCATCTGTTACTAGTCAGGTGGTTCCAACATATGCTCTTTTTCACACCAAATGACCTCAACCAAAAAAAAAAATCACACTAAGAAATGACAAAATCACTAATATCATAGTCCATTAGAAAGTTGAAACACGAGCTCACAGAAAAAAAATTAAACTTGAAATTTAAGCATTTATTGCTGGGGCACACACGTTGTAAGGAACTAAGCTGCATTGGCTGTGGTTTGCGCTCTCCGAGTGCTTTCTTTCTAGCCTTTGAAGTGACTTCACTTCTGTATGAGTGAGAATTAGGGAAATAATTACCATCTGTTTCGCTTTTACACAGCATTCCAACATTTTCTAAAGCACGGCTATACATATTTTGGGCTGGAGTCACCTGAAGAAAATATTCATTATTACCACACTTGTCCGGGAAGAATTGGTCATCAGCCCCAATGTAAAATATAGGGGACAGAATCCACATTCCTCATTCTGGGTTTGCCCACCAAGTTTAGAATCCATTTTCACGTTGAACGAGGACTCTGGATTAATTCTGGACGGATGATTGCAGAGATGATACACAGATGACACATGAGCATGTGACTATGTATTAAAAAAGGAATCTGGTGCTGTTTCATCAGGAACACAGCACAGTCAGCATTTTGCTATGTGAGCCAACATCGCTGGAGCTCCGGCGGCCCGACAGACAAACAACAAGTCGGAGCTCTGAGGTAACCTGCAACCCTTCGTGGTTGTTAATAACTGGATTAGCCCATTTAGATTAGCCTCAGACATTTCTCCCATCTGTCTACAGTTACACCACAGACCTGTAGGACTGTACAGCACACACACACACACACACACACACACACACACACACACAACTTTACGCAGTGCAAATATGTTTACGTGAGCATGTGAGCAAATCCCCTCCCACTGACCTACTAAACTGTATATCTGTGCATGACGGGACAGGCACACACACACACACACGGTGATCACTGGCCTGCTCAAGGCGGACGCTTTACGGTGGACGCGCACGCCATACCTCACATGGAGGGAAACACACACACACTAATCAGTGATTAGTCGTTGGTTATTATTCTCAGCTGAGTGAACAGGAGACATGTGGGCCGCATACAGTACCGACACAATGAGGTGGCGTTAGTGGTGCGTGACTTCAGGCACAGCTGTCTGTTTGGGATTTAGACTAAATATTTGAGAGTGTCACGGCGTCTCTGTGCGTGTGCGTGTGTGTGTGTGTGTGTGTGCGTGAGAGAGAGAGAGAGAGACACTGTGGGTAGGGGCAGGTTTAGGAACTTCCTAACTTGGTGGTGGTGGGGCCAGTTCTAAAGAAGAGCGGCAAAACTATAAACTCTAGAAACAGACTGAGACTTAAATTTAAAGCCCTTGTTCGGGGCAACGGTGAGCTGCATTATTAATAGTTTATTCAGTCAAATGAATGAACGGCAAGTAAATAACTTAAGGTACACTAATGGGAAACTATCTTAATAATAAGCTGCTGTTTGTAACTCCAAGCAACCTACGTTACAATCGGTTTTTGTGAGAGTTTCAGATCTCTATAGTCATTTTATGTCTGTTTGTGGGGTTTTTTCCTGTGTCTCGGTGGTTGGTAGGCTTGATTGTTTGCAAGAGAACACACTAACTGCCTCATTTCCATGAAATTTTCATCAAAGGTGTGTCATGGCCCAACCCTTCGTCAAGCTGATTAGATTGTGGTTGTCAAAGTTCAAAGAATGGAAATGGAGAGGTCCAACTGGTTTGATTTAGTAGCTGACAGCGGTGACTACAGATTATGAACCTTAGGGCTTTCAAGGTCAAGGTCATTTTTTTTGGCCGTTTCTTTTTTATTTTGTTTCTGCTTTAACATGAAACAAGAACAACAATCACACAACATTCAACCATCTCAACACAATTACACACAGTAAAGCCCGAAATATAAGAAATAGAGATGGTGGTGTAAAAACAGATAACCAAAAGCCTGTGATGTAGGGGAGTTCTGCGTCTTCAACATCATAAAATTAAATATTTTAAACCGTCTTCATTTTGTATTTTATCCATTTGTCCCGGTCTTTTGTAAAGTTGTCTTCATTCATTCTCAACTTATAAGTAAGTTTTTCCATAATCAGAACATCTTCGACGATAGCGAACCACAGCTGTTGAGTGGGTGTTTTTTAGGCTTGAGCCAAGTGTTTGTGATAACTCTCTTTGCTGCCACTAGAAGAATATTGCATAGATATTGATTTTTGCTTGTATTAATCCTTCCAAGTTGCCCAAATTGTGTAATTGAAGACATGACTGTGGGATTACATAACAGAATATTTTGCAATGAGCTGAATGTTTACTCTCCCAGAAAAATTATAGCAAAGGACAGCTCCAAAAAAGTGTGTGTGTGGTCTGTGTTAATTTGATTACATCCTCTTCAGCTTGATCGTTGTACTTTTATCTGTTTGCTTTTAATTTGTGGTGTTATAAAATAACTAATCTGGTTCTTCCACATTTCTGCTGAATGAATTGACAGATTGGTGTCATTTGGCTCTTGGCTACAAATTATTAAAAATTGGGCTTTGCAGGTCAAAAGTTAAGATCACTGAAAGGTCAAACACATTTTCGGTCATATCTCCAGAAGGAATTGACTTACAGACGTCTATCACATAACGTCCATCACATAGCTGAAACCAGCTGACTCACGGTTCATGTGTCACCTATCAGGTGGCGCCAACCTGTGGACTTTTGGGCGCCAAATGACCTTGTCCCCCCCCAAAAAGAACAAACGCTGATACCACAGTCTGGTAGAAATCTGAAATATGAGCCCACAGAAAAGAAATGTTACTCTGAAAGGTAACTTTTTTTTCTTTTTGTTGCATTACGGCCACTTTCTGAAACAGATTCACATTCACACACAGGCACAAATATTATGTGTTAAAAAGACGCTCTTGGGGTGATGTCGAGGTGATGCTCACACAGGGCGTGGCCACCTCTCTAGCTCCTCACCTTATAAGTGAAAAAATGGGCCCAAACGCGCGTTTCCATTGTTTTTACACACTGATTAAGCTGCGTCTGAGAGTGGTCTCGGGAGAACATTACAAGGAGATCTGCACATTCAGAGATGTGGTTTTCTACAGAAAGCCACACAGAGTACACACACATTCCTTGTGATAGCAGATTTAATTAAATTAACAAAGTATATGATGACTAACTACATCCTATAACTTAAAGCATGCCGGCATGTTTCATTCTGTCACATGTCGATCTGTGGTGTAATTGCTTTTTAAACTGGTATTCCCATTCACTGAAAAAACTCAATTCATACTGTGAGACATGATTTATGTGGCAACAGGGACTCTGCTTTTCACCAGGGCACGAACCTGCAGATGCAGCATTTTAAATCGGTTTGAGTTTCTGGTCAGGAATCTTCTTCGCCGAAATGCGACACAAATTGTCCTTCTGCAAGCCCAAACATTTCCATACAGATAGAAAATCACCACGGTTGCTGTGTCTATCCTGATAAGCATTTTTCTTCTTTCAAAATAGCATTTAGAAGTCAATATCTTGTCTTTTTCTTACCGTGCTGCTGCTTGCCAAGATCAAAGATTGACGTTTTTAATGGCTCTGCAAACATTTCTCTTTTTTTTTTTTAGAATTTTACACCTTAAATACATTTACGCACTCAGCCAACATGTCTATGTTTATGTGAATTGGATCTGAAATGTAGATTTGATCAGCAGCATTCTGAGTGAGTACTGAACCAAATCACTAAGGACTTTTGTTGCTCTCATGAAAAGCAGATCATGTAAAATTAATTTCAGCAGCTTATGGTGAATCTTCTGTCATAATATACTCAGCTGCCTTGTGAAACCATTTGAATATCCTATTCAGTCCATCGATTGACTCAACGGTTTGTAACTTCACGTCAGGAAATCCGGCCCTGTACACACACTGGAAGTCATTTAGACTCAATCAGCCACGAGGTCCCAGGGGCAAACGAGGACAGCAAGAAACCACAACCACAAGTGAGGGAGAACAGGCTGCGCTGCCGTCCGGGAAAAAAATAAACATTGAATAAAAAAAGGTCCAAAATCACGACTGACTGTACAGCACGTCTGCTCTCTGTGAGCTAACGGACGCACACATAGATTCTTTGCTGTAATAATGGCAGTCACCTGAAGGGATTGCGTGACCAACGTGTCGCTGTGACAACCTGGCAAAAAACTGATGCACGTAATCAGACACAAGAAAAAAAAAAAAAAGGGGGTCTGTTTGCCATGGGTTGGAGATAAAGTAATCAATAAAAACCACATACAAGCGGAACAAAGCGTAGATAAGCAGGTTACGGCAGATTAAAGCTGAATTAAAAATCAAAAAATCTGTGCTGTGACCCTCTTGCCCTTGCATCTGTCACGGTCCATAATTAGCCTGTTTATTAGATGTATCATATTGCACTTATTTTTGCACAGTCACAACAGAATACCAGACATGGTGGGACTTCCTGGTACCTGTGCGACATGAACTACATACCAGGGCAGTACTGGTCCTGGAATGCAGGTCGTTTAATACAATTAGCAGAGGAGGAACCGCAGCATTGGCTTGTGTATTGGCTTCCTGACTATATTTTTATATTTTTCTGACTGTATTTACTTTATATTTTTATGTTTAAATATTGTTGCTTGTACTTTTTATTCTTAGTTTATGTTGTTTGTGATACTCGGTTGCTGCTATAATACTGTTTTACACTTGTACAATGACAAATAAAAAAGATTCTGATTCTGTACAAAAAAAGCCCTGAGCTACTGACAGTGAAGAGGCTGAGGAGTGTGTGTGGACAAAAGTATGATTATTAAAACATGGAAACAAGTAGAATGGCACTCAGGAGAGCCCAAACCGCCATCAAAAAAAACCTTAAATTAAAATTTGTGGAATCGTAACCTCTATCATGAACATGTAATGGGTTCTTCCCCGGCTCCTTTCTCAGCCTCCCACTAAGTTTTGTTGAAATCTATCCAGCAGTTTCTTTCGTAATCCTGCTTGCAAAACACACACGGCCAAAAAAATGACCTCCTTGCCAGAGGGAGCCTTTACAACATGCCATAGAGGTGGGTAAACAAGCCACCGGATAAAACACACACACACACACCTGTCGCTGTGACCTCTGATCTCCCTCATTGTTTAGTGTGTCAACAGGGGGGGGGAGAGGCAGGAGAACGACCCCTGACTCGCCTGCGCTTTTGTCGCTGTGACGCATTTGTACTAATCGCAATCTAATTTCTTTGACTGCTGTGCCGTACCTGCCCCAGACAGGTTTTTATCCGGAGCGGATTTATGTAGGTCATTCATGAGAAGACTTGTTTGACTGAGGCACGAGCCGGTTTGTTTTCCTTCGAATGGCGGCCAGGATGAGCGAAGCAGGACGTTTTTTGCCTTTGGCGCCACCTCGTGGTCATCTACAGCCATTGCCTCTGTTTTGTCCCGAGTTCAAGATGTTCTCGACTCTTGTTCAAGTTCAAAAGTTGTTAGTCAGCCTGGAGGCTTGATTTAATATTACCAAGTGGACTTTTACATTATCATCAGCGACTTCAACTGTAATACTTCATAAAATAAACCATAACTAAGATTAATAGTAAATAGGCTTTATTAGTAGATATTTAATACCTAATTATAAAGAGAAAGTGCTTCAGTTATACTTTGAAAAACAAAAAATAATCTGTTGAAATAAAATATTAGAAGACATGTGGTATACCAACTCACATACAATGTTGACAGGTTCACTTACATCTCAGACACAACAGAACGAGAATGAAAGAAAACTACTTCCACAGAGATACAGAAACGCAGACTTCTTCATGCCTGACTTAAACCACAGCAGCATTAAAGCTGCACCCAGAGACACAACACTGAGAAAATTCAGCAGCGTGCGTTTTGTGTCTTTGCTTCAGCGATGTGAACCACTCTGTGTGCATCATCGACTGACAGAAAAGTTTTAACTTCCAAATAGTTTTCATTTTTAATGCTTGCAAAAAAATCAGTTTTTGCGAGCGAATTCAACTCACTGAGACGACCCCACAAGTCCAATCAAATTCACATGCTGCGACATTTTTCCTTCACATACATGAACCACTCTGGGTGAATGTCATTCAGCCTTCATCAAGTTTTAATTTTTGCCCATTAGGCTCTCTCTCTCTCTCACACACACACACACACACACACAATCCTTCATTTAATGACAACAGTTAAACTCTTTCTTCTTCACTGAAAAAATGCAGACTTGAGCCGAGCTTATCAAACCATTCAAAGTACATTTACATTTCTCTGACAGTGTAGCACTGCAGGCTGAGAACCAAGAACACACCACATGCCACTTTTTGCTTTATAAGCTCAATACTGGAACTCATTAATAATTTAAGTTAATAAAATTATATTAGGTTACATTAAAATGACAGAATACGGATCAGCGACTCTCTTTTTCACGCTTTGCTCCGAGTTGCGTAGTTAAAAGACACAGTTTAGTCGTTCAGCTGAACAGGCCACGGCTGCCGTCTGTGGTCAGACATCCTCATCCTGCAGCAACGGCCTCACCGGTGGAGCGATGCGGTGACTCCGCCTCCCAGGGAAAACTGAAGTGCTGTTCAGGTTATGAGGCACAATAATCCACAACGTAATGTGCATTTGTCCACGATGGAACAAGTTTGTGTCATCTTTAAAAAAATGGGTCTATTCATCCGAAAGATGTGGATGTTAATGGAAAACACCACGAGAACACAAATTCCTTTTTATTTCTGTTTTTGCTCAGCGTTACTCTTCTGTCCGTCTGATGAGAGCTCCTCAAACCTTCCAGTCTGCTGGACGACTCTGCCGTGGAGAGGCTGATATCTGCTGCAGAATATCACGGCGCCGACGGCCCACCGGCGCAGACGAGCGGCCCCTCTGTCTTCTAAATTCAAAACACTCCAGCCAGGACGGTCACTCTCACTTGGCCTGGCGGCTCTTGGGGTGAGCTCCGGGGCTGGAAGAGGAGCCAAAACGTCTCTCGTGGCTCCTCCAGCGCTGACGCAGCACAAAGTCATAGTTGGCGGTGGTGCACATGGCATAAAACACGTTGGCTTTGTCGGGGATCTGGAACTCTGACGCAGAAAGAGGAATGAAGTGATGAAAAGTTGCAGTGTATTTTTTAACTAGCCCACTTTGTCTTCTTCTATTTTAGGTGGTGATTACCAATATTTGTCAGAATGATAAGATTAGATATTTAATGCATCATTTCAAGCAATGAGTGTTTTTGTTGTTTATAGCAGCGTGTGGTTTTAAATGTCTTCTTGGTGATGGCCATTTATTACGCATGGTGTCCTCGAAGGAACCGTCCACAATGCAAACATGAAGCCGAAACCTTTTCTGCTATTGAAACATTGGTGTACATATTTACTCAGTGTGCACTTAACCAGGCTTTAACCACGGTCATGTTCGACTTTCACTTCATTCAGGACATAGTCAGCTGTCAATACTGTTCGGCAGTCCTGTGTTTGATGACCAGCACGAGAGGTAAGTAAATCCTGCACTCACACTGTGCAAAGGGAGGCCAGAGAGGAAGACTAATACCTTTTCCATTGTTGAGCATCTGGCAGAGGCTGAAATCGTGACAGCTGACATGCTCCATGTTGTGTTTCTCCAGGGCTCTGCGGATCACTTTAGGCGTGTGGTCCTGACTGGTCAACTGGAGACGAAACAGACGGCCACAAGTCGGATCACGGCCAGAACATCTGGATCTCATTTAAACTGTGCCTATTACCTTTATGTAGGCTGGGGTTTCATTTTCAACAGTGATTTTATTCTCAGAGACACCAGAGAACTTCACACCCGCCAAAAATGTAGGACATTTAATGTTTGTTTTTTTGTTTTTAAACATTTACCAACTGGAGCCTCAAAATGGGAAACTTTTATTGTGAAATAGTGGGGCTGAGCGGAAATCAACCCAATAATTTGCATTGATTTGCAGCCTCTGGACCAGCCTGCTGCCGGAGTGTCTCCTGAGCAGAGGTTGTCTCTCCGCCGCTTTGCATGTCATTTAACGTTGTTATTCAGGGTTTCCATCTAGAATTTATTTTAACAAACATGTTTGTTGAAAAGCCTTTTGTTACAGTCCATTGTTGCGGTTTGTGTCTGTTTTTTACTGTCATTAAATCTTTTCAGTTATTGTGCTTCCCCCAAACTGATGCAGGAATACATTTAACAACGGTTAACCGGGACAGTTAATATGTAATATGTGCTCCAGTATTAAATACGTATTGGGAAATGATCATGTCATGATCATTTTGATTTTTGATTGAAGTTCTTGAGTAAAAACTATGACTCTTCAGTTCATTACAGGGACTAATATAGCATACAGGGACTAAATTCTGTGCCACAAAAATTGTTTTGAATTTTAGCTCCAATATTTTTCTGATTGAGAATCTGACATGTTGGCTTTTATTATTGTTAGTCAGTTAACATTCTTATATTTTACTATTAAAAACTATTTCACTATTAAAATGTGTTTTGTTTCTGCTTTCCTTTGGCTAGTTAATATAGCTAAAAGACCTAAAAAAAAAAAAAAAGGGTTTCTGAGGTTGGCTCTGATCCGCACAACAAAATTATTTTAAACTTCCATTTCCATTTTCAAGATGAAAAATCAAAAAGTGACAAAGATGTTTGAGCAACACCAGTTGACTCTTGCTCTTTCTTTTCTGTTTTTGTTTGACTTCACTTCTTTTGTAAGTGTTGTGCTGAATTAAATAGAAAGAAGCTGGCTGACCTCAGAAAAACAGGATTACACAACCAGTGACCTCACCAATATGCTCTTGTAAATGTTTCCGTTGCTGACGCTCTCCACACTGACCCTGATGATGCATGTGTCAGCAACCTGCTTGTTGTAGACGGGGAGCGAGGCCGGAGGAGAGCAGCTGGATGACGACAGCAGCGAGGAGTCCGGGTTCAGAACCAGAGAGGACGAGCTGAGGTCTGGGTTTGAGGAGCTGCTAGAGGACCTGGACAGTCGGGGACAGGTGGGGGACATGGAGGAGAAATCCTCTGCAACGTTGTGAAGAGAGCCTGACAGAGACTGAGGGAGGTGGAGAGACGGAGGACAACATTTTAATCATTTTGCCATTTTAAACCCTTTTCCCCGCGTTGTGATCGACACACAGTACACTCTCACACCTTGAGCTTTAGTCTGAGGGGGGATGGCTGGGGGGCTGGGAGGTCCTCCATGTCGGAGCTGCTGGAGCCAGAGGACGACACGCTGATCTGGTCGGCGTTGGTCTTCCCCAGGGAGCTGTCGCTGACGTTTCGCAACCTGCGCACACAAACACAGCAATGCACAAATCTCCCTGGTTCAGATCCACAAACATAGTAATTCAAAAATTGAACTGCATGTGCTGAAATTACAATTTTGAGAGGTTCATTTCCATGAACAGGGACCTCTCACAGGCGGCCGTTATTTGCATTATTGTGTTTAAATTATTTTAAATAAAAATCTAAAGTCTATGAATTACAACTTTTCATTATTTTTGAACCAGAAAGCTACAGATTTGTCCTCCTGCATGATCACACTGACTGTCTGTGATGACATCATTATGTTACCATCTGTGCAAATCATGGTACCAATGAAATGAAATAAAAATGAGTACAAAAACTCAACAATATCCATAGTTTAAATAAGGGAATGAAAAAATATTTTGTTCATGTTTCTACATTTAGTAACCTTTTGGACCAATATGTAACTTTTTAAATTTATTTTAAAAATTTACGACAACTACCTGTTAAAGGTTTAAAGTTTTAAAGGATCAAGTCTGCACCTCATTAATACTTGTGTGTATTTGATGCAGATCAAGAATTAGGTTGTTATTATTCTGTGGTTAAAATGAAATGACACAGCTGACATTCAAAACAGCAGATTTACATCAGTGTCATAACAGTGCAGCCGTGTCTCTCTGTTTTGGTCCGGATGTGGTTTTCAACACTTACGAGGAGAGTTTCTTATTGAGCAGGCGTCTGCTCCACGAGTTTGGAGAACTGGGACAGGGGTCAACTGGAGGCTCCAGGTCACGAGACAGCTCATAGCTTCAAGAGAGAAACAAAGGCTTAAATAAAAACAGTGGAAGTGCCTTTTACTCCACCTTATTTGTCTTTATATCTCTCATGGGGTGTTGCGCGTGCGTCTCTCACCTCTCCTGGTCAGTGAGCAGCGTGTGCGCCTGCAGCCAGGCAGTGATGTGAGGGTGAACTGGAAGGCTGTACTGGGAACAGGAAGCCTGAAGCTGCCGAATCTGAGAGAGAATCTCAAACTCCTGCAAGGAAGAGCAATAAATACAGATGAAAAACTCTGTCATAAATAAGATCAAAACAAAACCTAAAAATATAAATATCTTGACGACAGTAGTCATTCGTGGAAACCACCACTAGGGGGCGAAACCTACCCGTCTGCGCTTCTCAAAATTAATAAGTCTGCCCTGTGAAAAGAGGAGAAAATAAACAGCGATGCAAAGATGGCCTCACACATTTACTTTAGTAAGACCGAAAGAAACAGCGGAGTGTGTTTTGAGTTCACCTCCATGGTGTCAGTCAGTGCCGTGTCCAGCATGTTGAGCACAGTCAAGTAAGTGCCGAGGTACGGTACCACACCGCTGCTGAGGCTCTGAGGACACAAATCAAGCATGTTCACACCTTAGCTGCACAGACAACAGAGAATGAACTTTGTCTATCAAATAAAGATCTGTTTTTTATTCAAGTAGTGAACATTAACTAATGCCAGCATCATTAGTTTGGAGCATATTTTTATGATACAAATAAAGACTGACGGGGCGTCACAACTTCCTCCTCCAGTATCGTCTTCACAAGAATACAAACAACGGCCCAATCCTGAGCAGGGCTCAGCTGTCAATCATAAAGATTCACCCACGCTTCATCAAATAACAAATTAAATTCCAACTCTGATCAGAAAACTTCAGCAATTATCTGTCTAATAAGAACTAACTGCAACGACTGAAATTGTTGTCACCAATTTTTTTGTGCTTGGCCAAAATCCCACTTGATATAACTGAAGGCTTAATGATCTAGTAGTGTATCTAAATAAATAAAGTATTTTGACATTACATCAGCTATTTATGTTTGTTTATTATTTACGTTTCAAGCCTTCCTTTTTAATTTTTTAAAAATATTTCCCTTTACGTGTAGTGAATATAGAATATATGAAAATTTAATCTTAACCTTTAATACCTTTCCCACGATATTTTAGTTTTTTCTGAGTCAGTAGTCATAAAATCAATAGATCAAAGTAAAAAATTAACCAAAGAGGACAGATCATATTGTAGAAACCTACGCAGAGAGAAGAAAACACATCGGCCACACTAGTCAAACAGAGATAACGTGGGGATATAAAACATTTTTACACACAGCCACACCCAGGCTGATTCAACTGATCACACTATGAGAAACACTAAACATGTCAGCGTTTATACCCCTGCTGACGCATGGAGGAAAACTAAGTCATGTGAGTAGTAATTGTGCAAACTCTTTTTTTTCCCATTGAATTAACAGACAGAAAAAGATAAAGGAAGTTGAACTCTAGTGTCTATTTTAACAAATGAGACTGTGTGACATACTGGGAAGGAGAACTGATGATCAAGCAAAGAAAACCAGACCTCTTCCTGTCATTTCTGACACAGCTGATGCAATTTAATCCAACTTAAATCGACACTGAACCACAAAGCCATTTTTAAACAAAACGATCGCTTCTCGTCTCACCATTTGTTTGGATGATGAGCAGAGCCGCGGCAATTTGGCGCCATCTGGGTGACTCCCGTCCTGCGGGGAGAACAGACAGGAACCCAGTCAACTTCAGTCAAACAAATGAATTCAAGATGTGAACGTGACAGTGAGATGACAACAAAGCAGACAGGTTGTAGAACTGCTGGGTGTGGGAGTGGTCCAAGACCATCATAGCCGCACATTTACAGCCCGTTGTTGTTCTATCAGACAGTTTGAAATCAATCCACTGATTAGCACTGGCGTCCAACGGGCCATTCCTCATTGGTAGTTTTATTTGTGTTTGGCTGCCAACATTGACATTTTTATTACTTTATAGAACATAAGCTGCTCATAGCAACACTATCGCTAAATAAACACTGCCATCATTATATTTCAGAGGGCAAAGGACACAGAGGGGCAGGTGGAGCAGAGACTGAGCAGGCCATCTGTGGACGACTGACTAAACAAACCATTTTCATTTTTACAGGAAAGGGAGGGTTGTTTTCCTACTGTAGTTTAATGATTCCAATGTAGTGATCACAATAATATTTAGACAGCTCTTGTGTACATGTACTTGCCTCCACCAGGATCTCCCTGCTAGTCAGCACACAGTTCTCATCAGGGAAAGTCTCACACAAGTGGTCGAAGATGGTTGTGCTTTCCCTGAAACAAAACAAATCCAATCCATTAAAACCATCACAGCTGAAAAAAAAAAAATACATGCAGTGTTCCTGCTATTTTTTTAAGTGATGAGTTCATGATTTTCAAATATTCAAAAAATTATAATAAATTTGAAAAGTTTGCTGGATTATTGGTTAGTCTGAAAATATGTGTTTTCCTGTTGTTTTCGCCGGTACCTGTAAATAACCCAGTAACTGTTGATGTCGCGTCACTTTTGGTAAAATGTGCTTGGCAGGGTCGTTCCCACTCGAGGTCAGTACAGCATTTGTGCCACTACATCTTATACTAGCTGTGCAAGTACAACTAGCTGCAGCAGACACACGCAAAGACGACTGCAGCCGTGAAAAAAACGTCCCGTGTGGACCTCGTTTAACAAAATAAATGAAAATGAGGTGCAGTGCAAACTTTGGCAGGCAAAGCTTGTAAATCGCACATCAAGTGTGCTCTGGTATTTGAGCACAGTGGTTTGATAACTGACGTGCTTTTGTGGAAGGGGAGGGGATTTCCGAGTTTGTTTGTTCAGGCAGAGCGTATGATGATACTGGAGCTGAGCTGCGTACCTGTTGGATGAGTGCTGAAAACCTGTTTCCGACCACAGCTTTGTAGACAGCTCTGACAACAGTCGTAAAAATTTGTGTTGGGAATTTACAGCGTCTTTATAGCTTAGTTGATATCAGTGCACATTTTGCTGTGATTCTGTCACGTGGCTGAGTGAGTCGAGAGATACGGCTTTAATTTTGCGTCTGCATTTGAGTTTTTTTGCTGTTGTTAATCCTCAAGAGTCGAGAAGTGTATGACAGCCTGATTCCTGTTTTGGAAGGAGATGAGTCCATTTACATTTACAGCTTTTGTCTCATGAGCAAAACGGCGTAACGGCGTGCACACCTGCTGACTGCAGCCCAGGTCTTCTTGAGGCGATACACAGCGTTTGACTGCAGGGCTGACAGGATGGCCCTCAGTGAGGAGAAATTCTTCAGCTGTCTGCACTCCTGCGCACACACACACACACGCACACACAAGACAAAGCAGCTCTGTTGTGACACTTTGCCAAAAATTATGTTTATTTCTGTTATGAGCTCGTGAATCTCCTCTTGGACGCTGACCTGGGCGATGGCGATCCACCTCTCGATGACTTGCGCTCTGTGGGCGGGGCTGCGGTGAGTGCAACAGGGCGAGCTCTGGGCGGCGGAGGGGTACTGGAAGGTTGAGGAGGACCTGGGCGACGAGACGGGCGAGGAAGTGGCAGGGTCGGGAGCGGACAGGCAGAGGAGGGAGGTGATGACGCGGTTGGTGACGGCGTTGAACTGGGAGATGGTGGCGCGGACGGTGGGTGCCAGGTTTCGGTTTTCCTTCTTGTCGCGCTGGGACCAGACGCAGCCCAGGCAGTGGAAGGGCACCACTTTGACAAACAGCTCCTGAGGGAGACACAGTGTGAATGTAAAGACCCAGAGCGGCACAGAAAGGAGCTTTGAAATACTTCCAAACGAGACCTACGGCGTCCAATCTGGTCAGCTGCTCCGCCACTTCTCTCTCAGGGAAGTCCATGAAGTTGTGTTTGTCCTCCTCCCTGGTACATGTCTCTCCTCTGTCCTCCTGCTGCGACAGTCCGGGCTCTGATGCAGACTGGCTGCAATCTGGCCAATCATAAATGAGCAAAGGGTTTTAGCACATATAGTTCAATCTACATTAAGAATGTTTGTAGTGAAGTACTGTAACACCTTGTATCCACACTACGGATGCACACACAGGTTGCCGTGACAGCAGAGCAGCCTGGCGTCCATACAGTAAATAACATGTAACCACCTTGTTCCTGGAGCCTCTTGAGGAGCGTATCAGCGGTCTGACTCAAACGTCTGAAGCAGAGGCGATGCCGCAGGTGGGCGTACAGCAGCCGGAGGTTCTGGTACTGAGGAGGCTCATTGAGGTCCTCGCTGTACTCCTTCAGCCACAGCCGGATCACGGGGGCTAAGGTGCTGAGGAGACGACCAGAGAAATTAAGAGTTATGTCGGCCGAGATTAGAGGAGGCCTGGACAAGATGGGCACCGTTTGTGTCAGACTAGTAGAGAAAATAATGACTGTTTATGCGAACAGCCTCATGAGGTGTGGCTCGGACTGAGCGACCACACTCACCTGCGAATGCAGACGGTGTTATCCAGGCTGACAACGGAGTCATCTCTGTGGAAAAGTAAACAACACAAGCACTCAAATGAGACTGATGTTTAAACTGTGATCATCGTGTGAAAGGGACAGAAATAAAGCTGTAAAGAGCCGATGTGTATAACTGTCCATCATGTGGAAATGTTTTCACAGAGCATCATAAATTCAGCCAAACCACTGCATTTGTAGCAACAATTATGGCTGGTTTATTCTCTCTCCTGCACCAAATGGGACAAAAACAAGTCAGACACTTCAAAGTGTAAGGTCATACTTTGGGAGCAAAATTATATAAGAAATACAGACATATTTCAAAAGAATAAATAACTAAAATAAAGCAAAGGAGGGAAATCAGATCCCAGGCTGTCCTAAGGTCGACCCTCACATAAAGCTGACAGGAGAACACTCACACTGTTGCCACCAGCATCGCACATGTGAGGGCAACTGTTTGACAAATAAATCAGGTGAACAACGTTGAACACCAGGCAGGTTCTCCAGATCTGGATCTGGATGCAATTTAACCAAATCAAGTGTGAACGTTCTTCACTTAAGTCACATGAAAGCTCAGAGTTGAGGGTGAGGAGGAGGCGTCACCCTGACCACTCAGGAATGGAACAAAGCCCCCGGCTGCATTGTTCAGCTCGTGACGACAACAAAACCTGACACAGAAACTCGAACTAGAAACTCAGCATCAATAGAAATTTTCTTTGTGAATGGCTGAAGTGACGTGAAAGGATTTTAAACAGCCGCCCGCTTTAGAAATTGATGTGCTGATCTGGCCAACTTTGCATGCTGTGATGACCTATTTGTAGACTTATATAACACACGGGAAGAAAAAAAAAGTTAATTTAATTAATTTAAAGAGGAATTAAAAGCCTGCTCCTTATAAAGAGCCAGGTCACAGAGAACAGAAAGTTTCAGCTAACTTCTAATATAACTTGTTTTTTTTTTTTCTTTTCTATCACTACATCATAAATTAATGTGAGGGAGCCTTTGGAATATATTTCAATGAAACATTACAGGCATTTTCAGAGTCAAGGTTCCCTAAAACATTACCTAATTTGGAGGTTTTCTTGCAATAAGTAAGCTGAGAAGATGAATAGCTCTCACTTGTCTCACTTTGTTAAATATCAAGTTGCCGCAACATCTGGTTAGCTTAGCTTAGCAGAGTGAAACTGCTGGAAAAAGAAGCCAACCTGAACCAAACAAACACAGTGTAAAATGTTAATGTCAGGGGTGCTACTAGACTCATTTCTTTTTAATTCTGACTGAGCCAGCAGGGTGATGTCCCCAAAAGGAGAAGTTTCCAGTGGCAGATGAGTCAAAGAAAAACAGTGACCTCATGCGTGTTTTCAGTCCAGCTGCCAGGGCCCACATGGGTTTTGTTAACACACACCTGGGTTCAACACCGCAGAGTGTCATGTGGAGCAGCTCTCACCTCTGAAACAGCAGCTCGATGAGGGTGCTGGTGGAGGTGAACGACCTGTAAGTGGAGAGGAAGACAGGAACAAAGTCGGGCTCGCGGCGCTCTGTGTCCAGCAGGTGGGTGACCAGACGCTCCAGGGAGGCGGCCTTCAGCCGGCGCACCTTCACCGTGTGGTACTGGACGAAGCCGAAGGCCGCGGGGAGCTCTGCCGTGTCTGAGGCCGGCAGGACGGGCTCCCTGCGCAGCGTGATACCAAACACAGCCCCGTCCACCTCCTCCTCGCCCCACTCCTGCACCGGGTCCTGCAGGGGAGAGTGCAAGGTCATCAAGACACAGCGAAAATCAAATACAGCCCAAACTCTGCTCTTTACTTTTCACTTTTAAACCATGACAAATGCAAAAAGCCTTTTGGACCGAGTCATTTCATTAAAAAAAAAAAGCTTAAAACTCAATTAGGCTCATTCTCGGGAATCAGCCTGTGACACGGCCTTCAACGCTGACGTTGATAGACACCAGACAGAAGGAAGAACTGTCTCGTTTACTTGTTTATGTCCACAAACAGAGTCAACGCACTGAACCGGGACACAGTTTGACAAGAATTCTATCTTTGTGCCTTATTAGAATAGTAAGAGGAACATATTTCCTCTCACTGTTACTGCAGAGAGTGAACAAACACAGGGCAAAAAGTCTTTCCTTGACTTACACAGACTGTGAAGTAAACAAATGAAAGAATTCATAATATTAAATAAGGGACCATCCCTGTACAAGTTTGACATAATGGTGACATCTACTAGTGCGTCTCAAAAACCTAAAATTGTGGAAAAGTTAATTTCTTGTCGATTTAATTCAATACATTAAACTTTCACATATTTTATATTCATTATGCATAAAACATTTTTGTGTTAATTTTGATTATTAAGGCTTACAGTTAGTGTCATGTTTTAATATGAGATTTTTTTTAATTATTTTTTGAGCAGCATACCATAATTACCATATACAATTAAATTAAAATAATAGTTTTTTGTTGCATTCAATTAAGATAGAGAAGAATTACCTCTATGAAATATGCTGTTGCAAGTACATCAAAATTATCTGTATTACCACCATAAATTGAAATAAAGCGGTACACTATGTGCAGTGAGCAGCACTGGTGATGAACCAGAGCAAACCACTCCGAACTGGAGGAAAACCAGTGCCAGTCAAGGGTACATTTAATCATAAAGTGACACACAATGGAAGCAGAGAAACACCTGACATCACATGACAGAAATTCAGACAAAAACCGAAGTGTGCTGGCTGTCGGACACAATGCGACACGCGAATCAACACAGCTGAATGGAGCCATTATATCGACATGTTTGTCCCGCGGAGCCAACAGGGGAACGAGGTTCACATTCACGCTCACAACAAGTGCCCCGGACAGCCTAAATAACTATCCCGGCTCGATATGTGGAAGGGCACAAAATGTCACCTACCATCGATAATTGCCATTTGCCCATGTTCGTCCTCCGCGATGGAGCTTAATTAGACCGCAGCGCAGTCGCAAATTACGGATTTATCTCCCTCCTCCTCCGACACTTGGCATAAGTCTGAGTCAACTCCGACGTCATTATTTAAAAGAAATAATTAATTTAAAAAAGTAACGCATGAGAATAAAGTTGGCCCGTGTCCCAAGGTTGGAGCAAGACAACCACAGCGGACCGACTAGTTTAAGAGAGGGAGGGAGGGAGGGAGGGAGGAGGAGGACAGTGAAGGAGTATTATGTCACAGGGCGGGGCCAAATAGACAGGTGTGGGCGGGGTTAGGGCTATTGACCAATGAGGGCAAAGTGGTTAAACGACTCAAGTTTTATTATGTAGATTGTAAAATGAAGATAAGACTGGTGCAAGATGCAAACTTAGTATAAACGCCAGTATATCTCCAAAATCAGAATATTGCAAATCTTTTGTTTATAAAACAAAATAATCCAAACTTTTAAAAAGGTGTGAAGTATTTCATTTAACATATAGTGAATGCAGAATATATAAAAGTTTAACATTTTCAATTAAACTATATATAAAAAGGGACAGGGCGGTGCAGTGGTTAGCACTGTCGCCTCACAGCAAGAAGGTCCTGGGTTCGATTCCCGGGTCAGGGTGTTTCTGTATGGAGTTTGCATGTTCTCCCTGTGTCTGCGTGGGTTCTCTCCGGGTACTCTGGCTTCCTCCCACAGTCCAAAAACATGCAGACTGGGGGTTAGGTTGATTGGTCACTCTAAATTGCCCGTAGGTGTGAACGTGAGTGTGGATGGTTGTTTGTCTCTATATGTCAGCCCCGTGATGAACTCGCAACTTGTCCAGGGTGACCCCTGCCTTTGCCCGTAGATGCTGAGATAGGCTCCAGCCCCCCCGCGACCCCTAACAGGATAAGCGGTAGAAAATGGATGTATGAAAAGGGACCTTTTTGGAGATGCACTGGTATTTCGGAGCATTTATGGGTAATGGATTGAATTCATTATTTTGCTGATTTATAAAGATTTTTGAACGAGATGTTGAAATAAAACTGATATTCTTTATTTTGAATATGTAT
>KV751323.1:6922028-6938265 GCA_001698575.1 Mola mola | reverse complement strand
AAGGAAACAATTCATGAATCGCACCAACGCTGTAGCTAGTCCACATGGTGCTGGGTCAAATCACCTCCAACGGTAATTTAAACAAGTTAATCATATGAATAGTGTTAATCCTCGTAATGAATTACGATATCTTGCAGTACAACAAGTTGTTAGAAATCGAAAACAATGCTAATCCAACAAATTTACTTGCAAACATTTCTGTGCCTTATTAATAGGGATCATTGATACTAATGCTGATATATATTTGGAAATCCAGCCAGTATTCCCACAGAAAAGCGAGCAGAGCTGTGGGCTCTGGTGTCAGGACCCACAGAGGAATTTGATGCTTCACATCCAGCCTCTCCCAGAGCCCAACACTACCTTTGCTAGACAGGAATACAACCACAGGGAAGTGCAGATAAAGTCCAAAAAATGAAAGCCTGCAAACTTTTGGGAGTGCCTTTACCAGGTATGGAGAGTTTTATGTACAGAGGCACAAACAGGGCGAGAATAATTGGTTCCCTCACCTCCCTGTTTACCAAAAAACAAATCAAAAAATGTCTTTTATTCCACAAAATGATCAAATTCTTACACACCCAAATAGGGAGAGAGATTGTCTTGTAGCATTTTGCAGTGCATCAATATCCATTTGTGACGATGGATAAAAAATAAAAACACCACAAATGCGGCTGTATTCCAGCTTTAGGTCCATCTAATGACTGTCATGGATGTCATCACTGTGGGCCAACTGTGTCCCGACTTTCAACCTTATAGAAATGGACAGCAGGGACGATCTCGTGGCACTTGATCTCGTTTTTTAACATTGCAACATGAAACGATCAGAGTGCGATAAGCTGGTCTGAGGTTCAGATCAACAGCAGGGATCAGTGCATGTCAGCGTCGCTGCATCTAAAGAATCCAGTCGGGACTGTTCTCTCATGACGGCCTCCAGCCTTTGGTTTGAGGGGTGTGGCGGGCACATACCGCACCAAACAGGTCTGTTCTGCCACTTACTGTCGACTAGGGGACTTCACTGAGGCACGAAAAGGGAAAAATGTATAAACTAAGAAGGGCACAGCGACTAGGAACCATGGAATATGTTCAAACCGGGCCATCCACGGCTCTTTTAGCTCTCAGGGAATAATGAGTTTGTTGTTTCTCTAATGAGCTTCTCTGAGCTGACGATCTGCCCTGAGTCTCCCACGGCTGCCCATGCCACACAAAAGGAGCAGAGAAACAATTAGTGCCCATTAGACACATGAACGGGTGATGAGCTGACAGCCGTGCGGAGGGGAAGTAGGAGCCTGCGCGCCAGGTGATACCGAAACTCACTGGTTGGAATTCCGGAAAAACCTCGTGCGATTCAACGAAACAAGCTTGATATGTACACAGCACACAAAAGAAATGCGATACACTTCCTGGAGATTGGGATGTTGATTTTGCTCAGTGTCAGAAAACAGCTGCTGGCGTCGGTGACGTGCCGGGTGAAAAATGTTGAAGGGAAAGGGAACAACCGGGAGGGGCCCGACGCACACAATGGCTGAATATATGGCCGGTGTTCCATCACTGTGTGTGTCATTACCACAATTAAGCCTAATATTTCACTAAATACAACACAGATCCGAGTTGTCAGGCCTTTAAAACAACCCTGGACTGAACACGGACACACGCCCACTATACACGTGTTATACTGAAGTGGTGTGTCAATAAGTCTATTACTCACATTTTCTGACTGTAGCTTTACAGAAAATGTACTAATACCGTGTAATTATGTATATATATACACATACAGTATGTATGGGAGTTTTGGACAAAACAGTGAGAATGAAGATGATGCATTAGGGCAGTATGGCTTTTTTTTAAATTTTATTGACCAAATTAATTAAACCTGCAATGATGAATTGATTAATCAATCGAAATAAAGTATAATCAACAACTATTTTGATAACAAAATAATCTCTAATTTACTAATTTACTCTCTAATAATTTACGCTTGTTTTAAGCCAAATTACCAAACAATTCCAGCTTCTTAATCTCTTTGTTATTTCTGGCAGGCAAAGAAGAGTCTTTGGGTTTATAAGTACTAGTTAAACTGAAATTACAATTACTTGATCCTCAGGCAACATTTAAAGTCTTTGTATGAATGTTATATTTGCATATATTTGTTTTGTGTGTTTGGTTTTTACAATAATCAGTGTTTTCAGTGGGAATAAGTCTTCTTTGAATTATTCTCTTCGGTAACATTTTAACCACTGGAATGATTTCAAAAAATAGCCCAGAGGCTCCTCAACTGTGTCGAAATACTGAGATGAAATTGTGAAATGCAGGAAAATGGATGACAGGCGATGGTTTAGCTGTTCAGTTTCGGCCCACCTGGTATTGTACATCCGTGTCCAACAACTGGAAGCCTGTGAGCCACACGCCGGGCTCCGTGTCCGTGTGGACGTCCACGGAGAGGCTACGCCTGAGCGACAGCAGCCTCTTCATCCTGTCCACCCTGCTGCGGAGGCCGCGGGACGCCCCTCCATCGCCGCCTCTGCACACAGGAACAACGGTCCTCATCTCCCCGCTCTGTGTCACGCCGCAGGCCCACGCACCTCGTCAGATCTCCCCCACACCTGCTGCCTCATCTGTGTCAGAGAGGACGGCTAGGAACCATTAGACCTGGGCTCTTTCTGAGCCGGATTCTCTTGGAATCCTACGTTTATTCCATTAACCAGGTGGCACGTATAAACATCCTCATCCCCGCTGTCTGAGTGCCATTAAACAAAGATCAGTGCTACAAAACTGGGTCAGTGGCGGCTGAATGTGAGCAGAAAAATCATGAGCAGACGCACCACGCTGACACAGAAATAGGATTAATGTTTCAGCCTAACTCAGCCTAGTTCATTAGCAGCAACATAAATGACCTTTACTCAATGAATTCCCACAATAGAGGAATAAAGATGCACATATAAAGCAAATTTATCTGAACTGAAGCAACGTTCTCTTGAATCGTATCAATGTGTGCCACCAAACAAGAACGACAACACTGTCAACTCTCTGCCTGGAGCCTCAGTTACATCAAGTCACGTCTCAGATGACTTCACATCAATGGCAGGGACGAGATAGGAGAGAAAATAAACAAAAAAAAAAACAATCTCTGAACATGATCACATTAGATTGGATCAGCACCTCGGCGTTTCTCACCTGAAGAAGTGGCTCCTTGGCGGGGATGCTGCTGAGCGCCGGGGAGGACCATGTTCGGAGCTGAGTGGGTCCAGGCGGAACGCTCGTGAGGAGGCAGCAGTGTGAAACTGGGATGGAGACACGCCGGCATTTATCCGAGGACGGATTGTTCTTTTGAGTTTGTGGGCGGATGATGCTACGCACGCGCGCGTGCCCTACCTACCTCTCCCTGCTCGGCTGCAATAATGCGCTCATTTGCCACCGACAGTGATGCACATGTGGATGGTTCGGTTGTGTTTGTTTCTCAGCCACCTGCGGCTGGTTTTACGGTGGAAGCTGAGGAAACACGACCCAAACCCTCCGATCAAACTGCCGACACAGGTCGCAAATGTTGAGAGGATCTGGTCTCCGTTCAAAACCTGCCGCAGGCAGCACGCGCAGCACGCGCAGCCCCGCCCCCTCCCTCTGATTGGTGGAGCCGCGGGAAAAAGAAGAAGAAGAAGAAGAAAAATCCCACCAATCAGTTAAATGCTCATCACTTCCTTCTGACTGACCAGGCCAAGAATGACTGAGTTTTAAGAGGTAACTTAACCCCTATACTTATACTACCTCAGTATGGGTCACAAAGTATCTGAAATTAAATGTAATTCTGATATTAAAAGTAATGATAAAAATGCTTGAGGTGTGACAATACACTGCGAATCGTGATAATGTGCGTCATGATACTCTGACACCGTTAAATCTCATCTAGTTCAATATAGAGATGGCGACTTATTTCACCATAACTGTTTAAATGATTTACAATATGGGACTTAACCAGAAACCTCGCAGAAGCGAAACTAGGGTCACTATCATGTCTTTCCGCAACACTAAAACATCAGCGCCAATCAATTGGTACATTGATGTATCGCGGTACCTATCGAATCGTGTTCCGAGCATCGTGATTTGTATCACATCATGAATGTAATGTGTATCATCACATCCCTAAAATACACCATTAGATTTGTTGTTTTAGCTATGTGGCGATGTGCAGATATATTTATATTAAGTCTCGCTATTAAAACACAAAGAGAGAGTAGAGGAAATTTGCATGCAGTTAAAATCATCGGACAAAACAGCTTATACAATAAATAGGAATGATCATTAAAACGGCAAAGCTGGTGGTGGCTTAAGACTTTCACACAGTTGTGTACATGTATGCACTATATATAGAGGCCTTTAAAAAAAACAAAAAAATCCTGCCAATAAAATAAATTTGTTTGAAAGTGCACTACTCAAGCTCTGAGGCAACACGTAATCTGCAAAGTAACAGGTAAGTAAAGTTATCAGCTAAATGGGCTAAAAGCATAATATTTACCCCCAAAATGTAATGAAGTTGAATTTTAACATAGTTAAGAAATGGAAATACTCAAATAAAGTACCTCCAAATTGTATTTGAGCACAGCACTTGAGTAAATGTACTGTGACTTTCCATCACTGGTGAATGTATTTCATATTTTAATGCAAAGAGAACTTTCATAGAGGTCTTTAATGTAGCGTAAAAACAGGAGATATCAAGCAGGAAACATAATAAAACTATTACATTACACTCAACAAGGTATTGATGGCAATGCCTAAAATGTCATCAACCCGGATGTCTTCATCAGCACAAACCTTCATGAGGAGACCCCCCCCAATGAAGTCCCAGTACTTATTATTTATTCACAGGAAATATTAGATGCGTTGGAAACTTCAGGTATGCGAAAATCGTTCAAATTACACAATCTGAGAGGGAATAAAACTCTTATAACTCACTAATCCACACTATGGGAACAACCTCTGATGTGGCTAACAGGTAAACATCAGGTGACGTGAAGTCACAAGCCAAACGATTTTGTTGATTTAAACACTGTCTGGGTTACTTTTATCTATTGACTTGTTGTAACAAACCCGAAGACTTAATATTGTATCAGTAATTGTAATTTGGAGAGTCCAAAAAGAAAAAGCCGCCAAGTTTACACGACATCATGGAAACACTTTAAATAGCTCCTATACTGACCTTCATAACATCACTGTAAAATGATATGGCCTCATATTGACCTACACAACTTATTTAAGCCAAAAACACGTGTGAATTTCAACACACACTCACATTCACAGGATCGCTCAAAGAGCTTTTGTTTGCAGCTGAAAGCCGCCTGGTTGCATTCTGAGTCGTTCACTCACAGCACTGTGACACACAAGGGGTCAGCGCGACAATTAAAGAGCGACATCATTGCTGAGGCTGAGCTCTAACATGTTGGTATGAAGGATTGTGTCTTCAGCCAGTAACAGCAGCAATTTCTGAGATACTGAACATAGCAGGGATGGTTCAGGTGCTGTGTATCCGCCCTGTATCACATGTTAACCTGGCGCAGAGCCTCTTAAGGTGTAATCCTTAAACAAAGGCCTTCAGGCTGCAGAGCATCGTGTGTGTAAGATAAAAACCTCTACAATTCAATTTGGTTTTGATCAGGACTCACCTGTTTCCTTCTCATTGAGTCAAAAACAAACAAACAGAATGATAAAGACTGAGTGCAATGTTAATTTTACTGTATTTATTGACGTCTTATGAGACGGGGTGAAATTTTGAACTTAAAGAAAGAGGCAGAGAGACATGTGCAACATTAACACCTGACTGAAAACGACTCTGTTGTCACAACAAACACTCTGTTCTTGGCAGAGATGCGACTGATGTTCTACCAAGAATAGATATGATTGTAGAGGTAAAAAAAATTAAATGGCTGTTGTAAGAATGGGTGCAGTAAGCTAATTTTACACTCGGGTCCTGGGTTTGGATTCTGCTGGATCAGAACCTGCCCTGCTTCTTCTTCCAGGGCTTCTTCTTGGACTTGGAGTCAATGATCAGCTGAGACTGATGCTTCAGCGCCTCCCGGGTGATGACGTCAGCCTCGTCCTCATCACTCTCCTCCTCTGAGACGGCCACAGTTTGAGACAAAAACAATTTAAGACTGTGTGCTTGTATCTGTGTGTGTGTGTGTGTGTGTGGCTCCCAACTTCTGACTCACCATCACTGAGCAGGTCCACACTTTGGCCCTCAGGCAGCTTTACACGGGTGTTGTAAGCTGGCAGTTTCCCCTCAATCCTGGCATGGAACTGCTCAGGGCAGCAAAAAGATGTTATTACAACTTCATTTCTGTTACTGCAAGTGAAGAAGTGTCTATATCTTATACAAATCCTCAAAGTCTCCTGTTCCCGGTACGTAAAAACAAACATTGAAACAAGTGTATAATGTGTGCTGATCCAACAACAGAGATCTCAGATTATTGTGCAATTTAAGACATACGTCAAGCAAGAATGGGACAGAATTCAACTTCAAAAAGCTTCAAAAATCAGTGTCCTCCCTTTTAAAATGCTTTGGTAAACAAGATGCTCCTGTCCCAAATGTTTTTGACATGTATAGCAGCCATCAAGTTCACAATGAGCGTATTTTTACAGAAACCAAGAGTTTAGCAGGTGAAACGTCTTGTCTCACAGTCTGAAGAACTCTTAAATATTGAGTCGTAGAGTTATGTGTCTCTGTCTTCATGTAACAGGTACGAAGACCAGCTAGTCCGTCTCTAACAGGCTAGGTCAACTTGTTAGAGGTGCAAGTTAGTTTGTTTGACCAGGGAAGACAAGAAGTGTGCAGCAGTGCAAGAGAGACATTTTATTTTGAGAGGTTTATCTTATATGTTTCAATGATACATTTAGAATAGTCAGTAACCTATAGTCTAACTGCACTGTGTTATATTTATTATTCAATATACCCATCCTGTATACTCATGCAACTCCTGTATACTTGATCTACTGCACAGCATGTGTGTTATCAATAATCCTACTTGAATGACCACAAGGTGTACTTAATATAAGTATTCCATACCTCCTTCATTGCATTATTTTTTTTGCAGTCTCTATTTTATATCTATTTTTATCTTATATTAGGTTTTTATATTTTCTGTACAGAAACTGCTTGCAACATAATACCTCTGCCCTTGACTCTAATGCTGCTATAACAAGTACATTTCCCATGTGAGGGATAAATAAAGTTTATCTTATCTAAAAACTGCTTAAAAATTAAATAAATAAAAATGTGGATTAAAAATATACTTAAAGGGTACTTAAAAGTGTAAAATGCATTGCCTTTATATAGTTATTTTATTTCGTGCTGTATGTAACAGGACCAGCGTTTAGTAGAGAGGCTTGTGTCGTGAGGTCATAGTCACACAGTGTATTTTCCTTAATTTGTTCAGTATTGTGTTGTTAAAATGCACATTTTACTTTATTTCAGCACATTTCTGTTGTGCTGCTTTGTTTCGTACTGGAAATGGGAGTTTTTGTAACTTTAACATCTTTACATTTTCTTCGTAGTTTTTACCTCCTCCTCCTCCATCTCCTTCATAACAGTGGCCAGATCCTGCCCCTCCAGCTCCCCGTGCAGCAGCTGCAACTTCTGCTCACACTGAGTCATCAGCACCAGCACAAACTCGTCTGACTCTGGAGACACCTCGGTCGCTGTGTCCTGCGTCTGGACAGAAATGGAGGAACGGTGAACAGACTGGTCAGCAGACAAACCTACAGGCGGATGCCCAATGTCGTGTTTACCAGTGTGATGTGGCAAAGTTTGTCTGCGAGGTGCTCCACTCCAGCCCGGACAGTGCCGAGGACTCTGACGAGCCGATCCACACGCGCTTCGCTTGCTTCTCGCCTCTGCTGCAGAGCCGCCAGCTGGTGTTCACGCTCCTCCTGCACCTGTTTGTTACTGAGAAAAAGAGAGGTGAGTGTAATCATCACGCAGCTTCACACGCGACGTCTTTGTTTCACCGCTCCTCTCCCACCTGGAGAGCTGAGCCTCTCCAGAATATTTCATATCCTGATACTCTTTGCTCAGGAGCTCCTGCTGTTCCTTTAGCTGCTGCAGCACCTCCTCATTCTCCTCCTTCAGCTTCAGCAGACATTGGTGTGTCTCCTTCTGGGAGGTGAAGCGCTTCATTATCTCCTACAGATGAACGCAGGGAAACAAAATTCACATATAAAAAACGTCTCTGTGTGCAGTGTGTATACATGAATGGGTGCATCAACCTCTTTGCACATCTCCACCTGCACGTCTCTGACTCCAGTGGCCTCCTTGATGCGTCTGAAGGCCTCATCGTAAGTGGAGGTGACCTTCTCTACGCCTGTCGCTCTGGGGCTGCTGCGTTGGGCATCGCTGTTCAGCTCATCCAGCTGCATCACCGTTCTCTGAGTCTGAAGGTCGCACGGGTTCAACAACGCAAGAATAAAAGCTCTCCAATTCATGAGTTAAACACTCACAGCAGCATGCACCTCTCACCTTTCTGTCGACTTTTTCTGCCTGGGCGCTGTGCTCCTCAACCTGCTTCCTGTAGCTGCCTACGATGCGCTCCCTCTCCTTGCGCTCCTTGTAGAGCTGATCCTCCAGCTGCTGTAGCTCAGCCTGGCAGGAGGGAGAAGGGGAGCAGGTGATGTAAAGACAAGGAGGCAGGACAGGAAACAAAGAAGACCTTTGATGGTTAAGGCAGGATAATGTATCAGTGCCATCAGGCTGCATGAAAACAACACAGGCGAGTTAAAGGAGCTGCTGTAGCTGCTTTGTGACTCATATGCGTCGCATGATTAGCGCTGACAGCAGCGGTGAGTGAATCATCCTTCTGACGCCCTCCACTGCAAACACACATGTTGTGGGCATGTGACAGAGGAAGCTGCAGATCACCTTTGCGGCATCTTTGGCGAGCTGGGCGTCGTTGTTCATGACCTGCATGTCGTGGAGCTCCTCTCTGTGCTTCAGGATTTCTGCTTCCAGACTGTCCAGCTGGCCCTGGAAAGTTAGACTCTCTTCCTGAAGTGGTGAAAGAGTGGAAAAAGAGGAAAGTGTTGTGGAGAAGAGGTCAGCTACAACACTAAGACCTGAAATTATTACTGGCTATCTAAACGTCTAGTGTGAATGTAAAGAAATGTATGTGGGAGGACAAGGTAGGTAGTGTGGCGCTGGACTGGTCCTTGTCCTATTTGTTTAACAGATCTTTCTCTTTATGCATGCTTTTCCCATGCTCCTCTCGCTAATGGGGTGCCTCAGGGGTCCATTTTGGGTCCCCTCTTATTCACTATTGACATTCTACCCCTGGGGCATATCCTAAGCAATTACAGCATAGATTTCCACTGCTATGCCGACAACACCCAATTTTATGTCCCACTTAAAACTGGTTCAACCAACATTTCACACATCATATCCTGTTTGTCTGAAATTAGAAATTGGATAGATAAATATTTTCTTAAGCTAATTATCTCCAAGTCAGAGGTTTATATATAATCCCATATAGCACTACCCGCATAAATAACCTTTCCATCTAGTTTGAGCGCGCCATCTTTCAATAATCATAATAAGATCCACAACTTAAAGGTAATTTTTGATAGTCCGATATATTTTGATGCCCAGAGTAGTGCAGTCATGCTTCTAGCCTTAATTACAGCCATCTTCGTCATTCAGGCATAACATCCACAGACTTCAATTAATCAATAACGTGGATGCAAAGAGGAATGAGCGCATCACTCTACTCTTTGCTGCCCTCCACTGGCTCCCTGTGAGTTTTAGCACTGATTTTAAGATTTTATTGCTTTTTTTTTTTTTTTTTTGACTATTCAGGCTCCTGCTAACCTCTGTGATATGCTGACTCCTTATGGGGCTGATCTGAGATCCCCCATCAAGGCCCTGTTAATGGAACCCAAGTCCCGACCCGTCACCAAAGGCAACCGGACCTTTGCTGCTCGGGCTGCCACGCTTTGGAATGCCTGTGTCATCTTTTACATCTCTTCTTAAAACTCACTTTTACTGTAAGGCGTTTCATTAACCTACTGCTCGAATACCTTTTATCTGTTTTATCATAAGGGATCATGTTTACTGGTTTAATATTATTATTTTGTGTTTTAATCAATATTTGTTTTTATTGTTAAGCATTTTGTAGCCTTGTTTCAAAATAACTAAAGCTGTTATCGCAGCAGGTGGATGTGCAGGCTGGACTAACCTGCAGGTGCCGTTTGAGTTTCTGATAGTTCACCATGATGTTCTCGGCCTCCTTGCACTTAAAGTGGGTCTTTTCCAGACTGTTCTCCAGTGCCCGCAGGTTCTGCAGTCACACACAACGTTGCTCATCCGCCACTTTAAACAATGTACACCGTTGTTTCGCACATCTCAACATGAGCTGAAAGTGCTAACTACCATGGCGTCTTCCTCTCTTTTTCGAATATGGGCATCGGCAGACTGCGCTCCACTGCCGGCCTTTGGTTTCATTCTCTGGTACTCCAGCTGCAGCTTCTCGAGGCGGCGTTGTTGGGTCTGCGTGGTATGTTTTAGGGCGTTGAGGCGTTTCATCTTGGACAGCACTTTCTGGTCTGCTGTATTCAGGGCGGCCTGAAATGATGGCAGTGACATAAATGGTTAAGTACTAGACAGAAAGCTTTCGCCATTTGCATGTTGCAACAAAATATGAAAATGTATGAACAAACCAAGAAAAAAGATAGTTATTAATGCTCATTAAAGACAAACAAGTAAGACAGTATGGGGAGGGCATGGGGGATTGTCTTTGTTATTTGACCGCTTAATGCTATTATTGGTTATATTTTCAACAGGGTCTGTTCATTGTTTGGTTAGTTTGCTAGCAGAATTACACAGAATCTACTTGACCAATTTTGATCTTCATTTTTTTTTGTCAGAGGTAAGTCTTGCCACAGCCAACAGCTGATTAGAGTTTAGTGGCCAAAAGGTAAAAGTCAAGGTCACTAAAAGGTTAAAAGGCAAGTTTTTTGGTCATGTTTTCTGAAAGAATTGAATTAGAGAGGTCTAGCTGGTGTTATTTTATAGCTGACAGCACTGACTACAGATCACTCACTTTTGGCCTTTTGACTTTTTTGACCAATTTCTCCTGCACAAACTGACATAGAGAGGTGCAACTGGTGTAATTTTGGAACTAATCCTACAGTCCATCCCATAGCCCAAACCTGCTGGTTGTGTGATTCATTTGCCAACTGTCAGGTGGCGCCAACCTGTCCTCTTTTTCATGCCAAATGAATCTTAACCTAATTAATCAATTTTAGTAAAGCCCTACATAAAGACGAAACACTAAAAACTAAAATATGACCTCACAGAAAAAAAATAAACTGACCTTTTAAATGCATGTGTTGTAAGGTATTTGGCTGTGTTGGCAGAGGTTTGCACTCTCCGAGTGCTTTCTGCCTCTCTCCAGACATAAGTTAGAAGAAGAATGTGTGGCCTTTCATTTGTTTTACTTTGGTCTTTTTATTCATTTTTTGTACACATATGTCTAATTTATGTTCATGTTGTTGTATATGTTCATGATTTCCTAGTATAACTAAATAAATAGCATTAAAATGTGATGCTGGCTGCACAGTAATACTGCTCCATCTTCTCACCTCTCTTGACATGTTGCGGTAGGCATCTTTCTCCAGGCCTCTGTCATGGAAGGCCGCTCTGATGACACTTTCATCCCCCTGAAAGACAACAAAGCATGGACACAGATGTGTGGAGATGATCCTTTGACTGGAGAGGACAGAAGAGCAAGAAGCAACAGATCTGGACTCACAGCACTGGCCTCGGCCAGTTTCTTGTACAGCCTCTTGTTGTCCTGCCTCAGCTGGCGGATGGACTCTGCGTTCTTCTTCATGGTCGCCTGAGAGGTCTCGTAGTAGGCATCTCTTTCGCCCTCTAGTGGGAGCATTTAATAATTACGCCAAAACGTCTCATTATGCGCTCATAATAGTAATAATAATAACAAAGGGTAACTGTTGCTTCTGCCGGACTGAGGGACAGGTTTACAGTCACCAGTCACATGGTAAGCTAAAAACATCAACAAACAATAACACAAACAGCAGAACACACTTCCTGAACTGAGATGAACTGGACTCGAACATACTCACCCACTAGTTGGATTTTGCGCTGCATTTCCATTATTTGGTCTTGCAGCGGAGGTTTAATCGCGCTGAACGGCATTTTATGTGGTCCAAAAACACACCAAACTTTATCTGGGGCTGTAATGCTAACCGTGGGTGCTAGCTCGAGCTAAACTAACAGTGCCTAGTCTCCAGTGTTGCTTAGCAACATTCACACCACCAAACCGCGTGCAATGCTCCAACAATTTAGGCCCACGTGTTCTCACTTAAAAAAATCTTTAATTCCACCACTAAATCAGCATCTTTCTTCTTTCCTTTATAAATATGACTAATTGTGGAAAACATGCTGCACCAATAATGGTTTTATTAGAAACCAATGGGATGTGGGGAATCCACAACTTGTAAATGTATGAAGCCTTGATTGTCAATTTTCTTTTTTACCTGAAACCGTATTTTCCTCTTGCACGTCTGTACACAAAGTATGTTTGTGTTTTAAAGTTAACCCATGTAACAGTTTTTGAGGTCGTGTAGCTTGTTGATCCAGAAAAGGCCCTCAAAAATGTACTTCCACACGTGATGGGGATCTTACAAAATAATTTTAATAAAACCTACCTAGACGCTACAAGCCCAGTTGTACGGCACTGCCTTCCATACATGGAAACACACGCTACACTTATCAAAACCGTTGCTAGGTTGTTGAGAACAAAACAAGGAAAAAGATGAGGGTAGTCCATTAAAGACGTCCACTCAGGACCCATGTGCACTGCTCGACATCATGACCAAGTGACGCATGTCCCTTAAAGGTCCAGTCCGACTGTTACACCCATTATAGCAAGATTTTTAATGGGTTAATATAAAATATCTACTGCATGTTTAAAATTGTACTTTATCCTGATTTGACTCCATTTTACATGTAAATGTTGTGTCATGTCAGCACCATGAAACTCAAAAATAAATGGATACACTGATAAAAGTAATAATTCACGTGATTTTGCCCAGTTTAAACCAAAACACAGTGGCTGTTGTCCTTTGAACAATGATATGGCCACACAAACTTTATTGGTTTACAATAAAGTGAATGGCGATGTAAAACTTTTACAAACACACTTTTACAACACAAGCATGTTTGACCAAAGGAAGTATTAAAAAATAAAGGCTACTGATCCAAGGAAATCCACTTGAGCAATTCATGGCACTTCAAGCTTTTGATCCTCAACAGTTAACAACTGTGCTCTGTGAACTCATTTCACACTGTGCAAAATCCTGAATTATACTGATAAAGCTTGATAAAACTTGATAATGACAAAGCTTGTCTCTGTCTCTGCCATAAAGCAGAGATCTCATTGAGAGATCCTGCAACGTTCAAAAGTTTCCACATTACCTGCATGAAAAATTCTGATATAAAGTCCAAAATATACAACAAAATACTAATTGGTTTTATGGCAAACTGATGCTTAAATAAAACGCAGTTATTATTTGTAAAATCAAAGTCAGGCAGTCAAAGGATTTAAGGCTTTGTCACAAAATACAAAAGGATCAATAACATCATATAAGGAAACAAATTAATCCCATTTGGCTAAATACATACTGTAAACACATGCACCACAGGAAACGGATCTCTCCTCTTATTCAGTTTCTTTTTCTATCCGCCACACACACTGTAAGACACGCAGGACTCTTGTGAGTTAATCCACAGACTTGGTCCCCTCGTTAGACTTCTTCAGGAGGGAGAGCAGGTTCTGCGACATGAAATACGGCCTGTCTGCCGATCCATCGTTGCGCTCCAGATCCTCCACTGTGACAGAGAGAAGTGGTTGAGGAACATTTTCACGCTAACACGGAAAAAATAATTTAAGTGCTCTGGTCTTAATACATTACAGGAACTGTTTTATATATTTATTTGTATCTGAATTAAAGGAGCACTCCAACAATTTGAAGACAGAACAAAACACCAGAAAGAAAAGCAGCGCTCTGGCGCCCTCTCAGGTTAGTCGAGGGCCAACGACCATCAAAGGAGAACAATGTAAGAGGGCAAAGGTTGATGAATAAGAAAGGCAATTTATTCTTCAATATTCTGGATACAACCTCTTCAAGTGTCTCTACATCCGTCTGGGTAAGGAGAAAAACATTTGGTAGACTTTTTCACAACTCAAATTCTTATTAGCCTGAGATTTCATAATTTAATTCTAGTGTTTCATGAGCTAAATATGCCCTGATGCACTGCTCTAAAAGAATGCAGCAAAGTGGTGCTTTCCTGATTTTAGTCCCTAAATAACACGTTTGTCAGATTAATCTATTCATTAGTAAATGGCCAGTGTTTAAATTCCAGGGCCACAACTTTGTAACATGGGTTGTATGTAGTGTAGCAGACTTCATTTCAACAGACAGAGCAACATTATTATATAGCTTATTGTATAGCTGTTTAACCAAAATTAAATCCGTTGGAATGCTCCTTTAAGCGGCTGAAAACTCACCTGCTACCAGACGCCAGACACAGCATACCCACAGCAGAAACACTCTATTCAAATACAGTCACCTTTAATCAAGATTTACATCCAGTAAATATGGAATGGCAGCAATTGCGAGTGGAAAATCAGCGTACATCTTTCACAGGGTGACAAAGAAGAAGAAAAGTACCAAAGCGTCCAAAGACTTAAGTTGTCAGTTGCGAGCATTCAGAAGGCCATGTCAACACCATGCAGCACTTAAGAGAGGACAGGGACAGAGCATAGCGCGGGAGTCAGTAAACAACTGCAGAGATGTCACGTTGGCTGCGTCACGACGACACAATCGCAACGCCAGTCCCGAATAACAAGGCAAGTAGGTGACAATACAATACACGGGCTCCCATCCCGGTGCCAAAAATACATCATAGACATACACGACTGTATTTATACAAGTTCAATCATAGGAAAAAAGAAAGATCCAATATTTATACAGTGTATCAAATATGTCTGCAGTATTTGGGTGTCAGCTGGTATTATTGTAAACAGTGAAGGAGATTCACCATTGACTGAGATGTTGTTTGTTCTGACTGTAAACACGGTGGTTCTGTAGTGCATAATGGGATTAAGACAATAACTAGTAGTGACAGTAATCAGGCACTCACAATGGTCTACACACCTTCACAATATACAAACCAACACTGTTCTAAAACCAACACAAGAGAGCTTCTTTTTTTTTTTTTTTCTTTTTTTTTTTGTCAAGCTACAGAGATGCACTGGGCTGTTGACCTGCTTCTGCCGTCCGTCGCACACCGACCGCCAACCTCCTCCAGCCGGACGTCGCTCTCGTGGCGAAGCCGACTGATCTGATTTTAGCTTGTTGTTTGCCGCACATGTAACAGGTCCATATCACAAAGGTCTTTATGAGGTGTGAGCCTCCACTTGTCATCTACTCCTGTGGTGCAGAGGGAGGCTGTTCTTCCTGTCGCTCCTCTTTTTCCTCCCGCTCGGCCTCCGCAGCCAGGGTGGTGGCGTCCTCGGCTTCCTCCTCCTTCTTCTCCGCCGCCTCTTCTGTCTCTTCTGTTTGCTCCTCCTCCGTGCCTTTCTTTTCCACCTCGTCCGTCTCACTGGCTTTTGGCTCTTCGTTTCTCTCCTCTTTTGGCCCCTCGGCGTCCGTCTTGGACTGCAGAGGCTGCTCCTCCTCGTTGCCCTGCTTGAGCACCACCTGCTCCTTCAGCTGGATCGCACCGTCCTGCTGCCGCTGCTGCTGCTGCTGAAGCAGCGTCTCCTCCTCCAGCTTCACCTCGTCCGCCTGCTTGGGTGAGTCGACCTGCTCGACGCCGTTGCCATTGTCCTCCAGCGTCTTCGTCTTGGAGAGGATCTCGTGCAGCTCCGGCGACATGAAGAAAGGCCTTTCGGCTGAGCCGTCGTTTCGTTCCAAGTCCTCACCTTTGTGCGTGAGTATGGAGTTTTTTTTTGTTTGTTTGTTTGTTGTTTTTATTTTGAATGGGTTAATGGAAAATTAGAGGGAAAATGAAATATAAGGATTGTGTTGAAATAAAGGGAGAAATGAGACAAAAGAGAAGTAGAGTCAGAAACACGACAGGAAGTAGAAACCAGCATCTCAGCTTGGACCTTTTGAGTGTTTGAACGCAGGAGGAAGAAAGCAGAAAGCAAAGATCTCGAGGAGGAACACAAAGATCTAC
>KV751323.1:6907123-6922018 GCA_001698575.1 Mola mola | reverse complement strand
CATGGAGTACACGCTGAAGAAGCCATGGGCGATGAGGTAGGATCCCACTACCAGCGTCTGGGAAAGACAATCACATACATGAAGACCTGTGATTTCCCGACTCTCTCATTAATGTCTTTTTAACATGACAATAATGTGTTGGAATACTAATATGGGAGGAGAAAAATGCCACAGTATACCTAAAATATCATTAAAGTCCACCATTTAATTACGGGACAGAAAAGACAAGAAAAGGGAAAACATAATTACAGTTATTGTAACTCTTTAATTTCACTGCAGGTAATCTAGCCTTTTTGACACTGAGCTTTTTTTCACATCCTTAAAATTTAGTATTCTCATACAGTCAATTATGTGATAGAGTTTTATTTTGAAGTTTCATTTGTAGTGAAACTAGTTATAAAGATACTTGAGATGAAATTTGAAAGAATTTTGCCCACTTATGACCTTGGCCTTCACCTCTGACCCTTCAAGTTCAAACACATTTTGAGATTAACTCTTGACACAAAGTCAGCTGGTTTGTGCTATGAGACGGACTCTAGGATTGGCTACAAAATGACATCACCTACACCTATGTACTTCAATTAATTCTGGAGATGAATCAAAATGTTTGACCTTTAAGTGACCTTGACTTTTGATCTAGAAAGGCCAAAAGTTAATCGTTTGTAGCCAGTGCCAAATGACAACAGTTGGACCTCTCTTTCTGCAATTAGGAGTAACAAACAAAAAAGGTTTTTTGACCTTGCAGTGAACTTGACCTTTGACCTAGAGAGCTCCAAAGTTAACCAGTGCTGTCAGCTACAAAATTGACACCAGTTTGACTTCTCTATATCAATTATGTGTGAAGTTATGGCCAAAGAAGCGGCTTTTTGACCTTTCGGTGAGCTTGATTTTTGACACGTGGACATCAAAATGTGATTAGCTGTAGGCTGTAGGATGGGTGAAGATACACCTTTGATGAAAATTTTGTCAAAATCTGTCCATAATGTTTTGAGTTATACCTCTTTACAAACGAATGCATAAATGAATTACTGAAACAAATGCCAGAAAAACATAACCTTCAAGCTGGAGGTAACTAGTAACTAAAGTTTAATAAATAAACGTAGTCGAGTAAATATACAACTGCCTCCAAAATTTTTGTGTGGGAGTTAAGAGAAGCAGAAAACAAAAAAAAAAACTCACATTCCATCACTGATAATCATTTATGTATTATCTCAATGGAGTAGTTGTTTGGTCTAGAAAATGTCAGAAAATGGTGAAAAATGTCCTGTTGAGGATGAAACGTCTTGGGTTGCCCACAAATCAGATTTTCAGCTGACATCTGTTTTTTCTTTTTTTTTTTAAATCCCTCAAACTGACTATTAGTAATTAAAATGAAACTTAATTTAACTGTTGGCAACTAAGCGACTAACTGTCTCTCACCAGTATCGGCACCCAGTAGTAGTTCAGAGATGGAGCAGCGTCCTCCACCGCTTTGATCCTTCCAGAGAAGAAGAAGAAGGAGAAGATCCCTGTACAGATAAAAAGCGAGACAGAGGATTTAAATTAGCAACAGGTCCCTCTGGTTTAGAAAACAGATGCTTCCTGGTCTAAAAATAAGGGTTGTCCTACCAACGATCCCAACAATGAGGAGCTTCCCAAGAAACAGCAGGAAGTCGGTCACTTTATCTAAAACAGCCACCCTGTGTGGGGATAATGAGCGCATATCAAGTTCCAGTCATCTTAGTAGAGCGCAAATGTGGAATAAATGCGGTGGCCTAACGCTCGAGGAATTAAATATTCTCAGCACCGTGAATGAAATCCCACCTGATGATGTTCCTCATGAGGAGGAAAAATGCATCTCGAGCCGAGGCGCAGAAACTTTTTCCGTAGATTGCAATCTAGAGAGAAACAACAAACAATTAACAAACAAAAAGAACGTAGGCGACGTCTGTCAGCCGTGCAGCTGAGGAACTCACCATGATATAGGCATTCCGGTTCAGGAACTTGATACATTTCTCCAGACACCAGAAGCAGCACTTCATGCAGGTCAACAGGAATTTAGCAAATTTGTTCTGAGCGCCTGAAAGAGCAGAGGGGGAGAACAAGACAGGAATCATTACAGGAGCGAACAAAATGAAAGGATGCGCTCACAAACACAAAATTATGCGATGATTGATAAGTAAAATAAAATGTGCATGCCCAAAACCAAGAGTCGGGACTAAACAATATCCTAAAGGCATTTAAATACAGTCCCAGATTAATGGGTGATGAAGATATGCAGTCCAGTTATTTTCTTAAACCTCCTGACCTTTCAGCTTGTGATCCAGGTACTCCAGAATGACCCTGATCACCTGGACCAAAGACAGGATGAGAGAGCCAAACGCCAGGGAGCCCGTGTGGTATCTGGACAGCAGGAGGAAGCACAGGCCAACCGTGAGCGTGAACCCAACACACCCACTTCCCCTCGCACACAAATATATCAGACTGAGTGCGCAAATCCAGCTTCTCACCGGAGGGCCCGTCCCAAAGAGGCGAAGATGGGGAAGGCGGGAATGTCCTCGGGCTTTTTGAAGGCCCAGTAGTACGAGGCGAAGGCCCCTGACAGCGTGACCTGGCCCAGGGCGGTCACGAAGTTGGCGCACCAGAAGAAGAGGAACACGTTGTAGAACTGAAACAGGATGAGGTAATTGTGGTAGAGGGTCTCCCCGCCGTAGAAGGCAAACAGGCACTCGGCATCGGGGCACTGAGCCGAAATGTTAGAGATGTTGAATGTCTGCAGAGAGAGAAAAGAGGCGTGATTACTGATTTCATGTGAAGCACCCATGATGCTCTGTCCAGTGCAGGGAGGGTTCTTTTAGAGGCGCACCTTAGGGTCGCAGGTCTCGCGCGAGTACTCGCACTCAGAGTTGTTGAACACCTTGTACACCTGCTCATTGGACGTGGACAAGAAGCTGCGCAGGGTAATCAATCAAGGAGACTAAATCCATGATAATTAAAACGGACAGGTTCTTCAAATAATTAGGCTTTAAAAAAAAAACTTTATGGGCAATAAGTTAAAATTAAGTGTTTTGCAATTAAAAGAGAAATAACATAAATGAGTTAACATTTACAAAGTTTGTGTTTTGACCATCTTTGATCATCGTCTGAACACATAAGAAGGATACACAGCAGTGATGGCCCAGTAAGCAATCACCACGGCCAGGAGGGCAAAGGTTAGCAGTGGGTAGAACAGCGACGACATCACGTGCCCAACGGCTCTGAAACAGACAACAACAGTCGAACACATTAGTTCAGATAAAATAATCAACATGCATTCTTACACTGGCATGGTGTGAGAGAGGCAATCAAAGGAAGACAGCATTTTTTGATCCGTTCAACTTTTTGAAGGCATAAAAACAAGCCGTAGCTACCATACAGTTATAATTTACACAAGGCTGTTATTAGTCATGGGTGGGTCTGGCTCTGAGCTGGCTCTTTTAAGTGAATGACGGCACAGTGGTTTTCTGTAAATTATATATTAGAAGACTAAGTATAGTTAGATTGAATAATGTTAGTGATCCACCTGCACACAGACAACTCATAGACCATATTGCTGCTAAATTTGGATGAATCATCAAAGCCAGAAGTGGTGTTACATGAGAAGAGAGCTCTTAGTGCTGAGCCAAATGATTTGGACCACTGAAAAACACTGGAATTCCCGTTTCATGTGTATTTATAAAACAGACCGATGTGAGCACGTGACCACCCGATTTTAGCTCTGTGTCAATCTGCTGCTGGGCGCTGAACATGTACAACAAAATGAGTCTATAAAGATACGGAAAGGCTGTGCCAAGCTGAAGGGAGCTGGGTCTTAATTCTCTGATTACACTTTTCATGTCATTTGATCCCTTGTCATTATAAAAATACTGACTGCGACATCTTTTAAATACGTGAGCAGGTCTTGTTATTCAGCTGAGAAAGCAGAATGAGAAGGTGCTGCGCAGTGCCAGATCGGGCGTTGGACCGACCTGCTGGCCTCTTTGATAAGGGCGATGGCAATCAGAAGTCTCTTCCTGAGGAAGATGAGCAGCAGGATGATGATGATCTCCAGAATAGCCAGGATGATCACTGCAAACCAGCGAAAGCATCAGATGAACAGGCTTCATAACGACCTCATGCACAAATGCAATAAAGCGTGAGATGGTGTTCGTGCGTACTGAAAGCCAGCCAGGTTTGTCTGATCTGCAGGTAGACAGAGAAGTCCGTCTGCAGGCCCAGGTCCCGGATGGTGACGTCAGAGCCGGGCTCACCCTTCAGATTCGCATACTCCATGTAACAGTGGAAAATCCCTGAAAATAGTTAAAACTGTAAGGATTTTTTTCAATTCAATGTGAGCAGACATCTCTTTCATCCGCAGAAGCTGAAGACTCACCGTATCCGATGACCAGAATGACCAAAACAATCATGACCCAGACCATGATACCAGCCAAGAATCTCAGCAGGACGATGAAAAGCAGGCTGACCAGCATGGCGATCACGAGGCCGCTGGAGAGGTTGGACACATCAGACGTTTAGACGGTTAACAAAAGAGTCTTTCAGCGCTTCTCACGTGACTGTGGCAGCTGCTGTCAGGCATGTTTTCTCATTTCAGGTTGGATCAGTTAAGCTAAAGTCGTGGCAGTGAGGTTGTGAACATTTTGCTTTTCTTTGTATCTGTTGTGATGTCCGACCACAGCACATTTCCGTTAGGGTAACAGCCAGAACGTGGGCAGACTTACAGCAAGATCCAGTGCCAAGACTGGGTGTAATCCTCAAAGATTCTCATGGCCACCTGCCGGGCTTCCACAACCACATTTGACTTCCTGTAACAGAACGAAATTCATCAGGAAAAAAACCCATCACATTTAAAAAAGTGACACTGTGCACCTGTCTAATGATCGTGAGAAAATTTATTTAACGGTCACGGGACCATGTGTGCGTGTCACATCAGAAGAACAACTGTGAACACAGTGTGGTTTGTGATATTAACTACATATCATTCTAGTGTGTTTCTTGTTTATTTCCTGTTTTGAAAATCTTTGACTTGTATGTCACTTCCTGCCTTCGTTCTTTTCCCATCTGGTTTTGATTGTCTGCTCTTCCCTCATTAATTACGTAACCTTTACTAATAGTCCTGATTTCTTTTTTCCGTTTTTGCTTCCCAGTATTTTGGGGACTTCATCCTTCTTCCATTTGGATTTGTTTGGCTTTTGTTTGGCTTTTGTTTGGCTTTTTCTCTGGTTTACACACTCACCCTCTGCATTCCTTATAATTTGTGTTACTGTCTGCATCTGCATCTAAAGCTAAACATTTGTAGGTTTAAAAAAGCACTGAGGAAACAGCCTGTTCAGATAGCCAGCGGCCTAACCGTCATCACAAGACTACAGCAGCCAGAGCATGTGGGCCAAAACATCCTAACAGTCACTAAAATATTCAGCCGGTATGCTAACAGTAACAGTTAGCTCTTAGCTGTCTGCACCTTCAGCTACAATTTAGCCAGTTTCATTTCTTCAGTTTCAGGAACTGGGATAGTTCATTAGTAAGAAGGAATTACATGCAAGTGCACTTTTAATCAAAACTAAAACTCGTTTTGTTGAATGTTGCAACAACAACAACAGCGTTTGATACTCATCATCTCGATAAACAAGAAGCAGCGAGCGTCGCGGCCTCCCCCCATGGGAAAACGCTGACATAAAGACAATCCAGAGCAGAAGCAAAGCAGGCGTGTGCTGTAACAAATACGCTTCAGTGTGCAGAGTAAACAGCATTTAAATGGGAAGTTTAATCAGCGTAATGAGGCGTGACGTGAACATGTTACGCTGGCTGCCCAATGACACAGCTGCATGTCCAAGTGTGTCCAAACACTTCAAAGCAGTTTTCATTTGAACTCATTTATCTGTATAACAAAAATTATTCAATGAATATTGTGGAAATGTCAACGACATGTCCACATTTACTCCTGAGAGCACAAGATGTTATCTTTAAACTGCTCACTTAGATGAAACTTACAATCCAAACGGCCTAAATTTAAAAAGATAATGGCTCAAAACAGTGCTTTTCTGTCACTCACCTTGTAGCTAATGATTAAATTAATAATAATTTCCCCACTTCTGTCAGGGACGCCCTTCTTGTTTGTTGTGCAAATTAATTCCCCATATTTAATGGCGTTTGCGGATCATTTTCCTTTACTTCTTTCAGCGTATGGACAAAGTGTGCTAATTATGTCATAATATCAGCATATTCTGTGTGCACAGAGAGGGGGACTCACTTGGAGGCCTCCAGCACGTCAGAGGCATTGACGTTGCCCCCCTCTCCGGCATCGAAGGTGGTCTCATTGCCCACCACCACCACCCCGCCTTTCAGTGTTCCCAAGGCAGGAAGGCAGCGACGCGTGACTGTGGAGGAGGGACATCAGCTGCTTACACCGCTGCTGGGTTACTTGTGTTGCAAATTTTGAGGAAGAACAAGCCAGTCACTTACAGGGTTTACTGGGCATCAGCATGGCCGGACACAAGCCATCCCTCAGGATCTCAGGAGGACTCTAAATCATGTAAAAATAGCTTTTTTGGTCAGACAATAGAGTATATTTCATCTCAGGTATATGCATAAAATGTAAACAAATCAAATGACTTACCAATTTGGCAAAGTCCACTCCTTCCTTACAGTACTGTTTATAGTATTCACGGTCTTCTTTGTTGCCTAACTTGGCCTTGACCAGTGTGAGGTGCCTGTCAGGACAACTTTCCACACACAACTGGAGAACAGCATAAAAAAAACATGGCAAATAATATCACAGTTTGAAAGAGGAAAAATGTGGCAATTTGCTTGAAAGCCACCGTCCGTAGATCCCGTTTCTGACCTGCGTGGTGGGACACTGGAACTCCAGCAGCACCAGAGGACTAGCACATTTCAGGATGTTGAAGTAGAACAGAAGAGGCTTCTTCCTGTTGCACGACAGCAACGAAACACGAATATCACTAGGACTGTACCATAAATAATACACAAGATGGTGTGCATGTGAGGGGTTTTCTAAGTCGGCTATACTGTAGACACGATGTTGGTGTTGTCAGGCGACTCACTCCAGAGGCGTTCCAGCTTGTCCACAGAACTGGCCCCTGCTGTCCGTGGGGTAGATCACCTTCCTGGGGTCCCCCTGAGACCAGGCTGCGTGGAGAAGAATTCAAATCATGTGATCGGGTGACAGTAAATGTCCAAAATGGACAGTTGCATGTGCCGCTCTTGCACATCACAATGTCCTCCAGTTAATATTAAAATTAGAAATATAGCATTTAAATAAAACTCTGTACCACAGACATAGAAAATGGACGGCACTCTGAGAATGCAGACAGACGACAACACACACTGCAGAACAATGTGACCTTCAGTGCAGGAAAAACATGCGACACCAAGACTCTCCAATAATCAAACATCTCAGGAAATCTTCCCTTTTTCAGAGCAACATGACAGTCATGTTTTTAAACGCTTATAAAAATTTTCACTCAGTGGAGAAAGAAACATGAATTCTGATATCAGTAAAAAGCTGTGGTGGAGTCACTGCAACAAACCCCACCCTCATGAACAAAAACACTCTTGTACTAGCAGAGCTGTGTGCTGTAATTCATTTGTTTTATTTCATTCTTTCAGCGACACACAAAACTTCCCTAAAGCAGCCATTGCTAAACCCAGGAATGATACGGCCCACTAAAAAAATTTGTTAACTTGCCTATTTTCAACAAAATCACAATGCTGTCGTTACAGTCCATCACAGCTGGGATGTTTGCTTGAATATTTGAGGAGTTTAACGGTAAAAAAAACCAGAATGCTCACCCTCATAATTGCATAAATGTCCACAATAATATAACCACATTTATGCAACACTTGCAAGAAGTTATGTGCAAATAGTGCCCTGTTCAGCAAATTTCATCACCCTGCTTTATCAATTTTTGTTACTTTTTGATAAATGTGATAAACACGTAACTGTTCACATTTTGAGTGATTTTGGACTCAGTTACAAAATTGAAAACTGAAAACTTTCTATGTGCTTATTGTCAATGACCTCTTGTGGCCCTCACTTTGGAAATCGCTGCACTGAAGCAACGTGTCCGAGTGCTTATATGCATAAGCAATGAAGCAGCAGATATCGTAGAAATGGCGGCGTAACCTTACCGATGATACCCACAGCAAAGTATCCCAACAAGGCGATGATGAATAGGATACAGCAAAGGACATCTGTGCAGCCCCTGAGAACAGAAAAAGCAGAACGCTGGTGTGTAGCCTTGCAGAAAGAAATGACTCAAGTTCAGGAACTGAAACAGACGTCTCACCTGTTGTGAATCGGCCCTTTGAAGTTCGGGTCAAACTTCCTGGACTCCCCTGGGGATGAAAAGGGACGCGTCAGTGTCTCCTGATATGAATTACAGCATGAATGTGCCGATATTGCTTCTGATGAAACTAAAACACACATATTTAGTGCAGTAAAATACCCCATGGTTTCACATGAGAACAGTTTGAGCTAACCGCCAACCACTTATGACTGTTACATCCCAGGGAAGACCTGAAACCACCGACCTCAGGGAAAGTTTTGGCATAAAAATAGCTCACACGGCTTAAACTCCCCGATACAATAATACCTGAATCTCTTGTTTGTTAATACTGATACCAAATACCGTGGTCAAGATCATAGGATTATTGGGAATATTTCGAATATGTAGCATGTCATTCCAAGGGACAACAAGAACTTCTGAAGAGCTTGTTTTTTGGAATGGTGACTAAAAATGAGTCCTACATCAGATTAGCACATTGTTTAGTGACACGGATCACAAACATACATCACACATTAACAGCGTGTCATCCAAAAACTGACAGAATATTTGACATGATTAGTTCTTTGTTAATTTCTTATGGATCTGTCATCAGGTGTCATCAGAAAGGCCACGCGTACAGTATCTATACATGAGTACAATACAGAAGTTTAAGTCTGTGTACTGACAAAGACGGGAGAGTCTCCAGAACAAAAGGATTCTTCTGCCCAACTGTCATGCCTAGCAACCCACAAAATGGCTCCCCAGCGACGACGACCTCCCCGTGGGTATCGCCAGCCGCCATGGAAACACCTCAGACACAGCAGAGGAGAAGCATCCATCGAGCCCTCTCTGCCTGGAGTCATCGTGAGCTAATACCACCAGCAAACATCAAACGTGCTCCTCGACCGCAGACATATGTCTATGTTACACCGCAAATTTTATCTCAGACAGGAAATCAGCTCAGTGAAGAAACCAGTGAATTAAACCTCCTCAACCAACATCCTTTTGCAGGATGAGCCGGCTCATGTTACTGTGTCGGCCCCAGTCGAAATTCACTCTTTGGAGTAGCTTTTTAACTGCTCTTTGGGCTCTGCTATAGTATGTTCCACATCAGAGACACTGATAATAAACTCACACATGCAACATTCACAGGATACGCATACTGCCCACATCCTGCGGAGACATATCTGGCACCAACACAAGAACACAATTAGACTTTTAAAGTGCTGCATCTCTCCTGCCGCCGCTAATAGGTGAGTTAACAGCCCATTAACTTTCACAATAACAGAATCACGAGTCAGTGTAGACTGTCTGACGCACTAGTTCGTTTCAAATAACTAGTCTGACATCCAACAAAGAATGGAGCTTCACTGGATCATATCCCAGCTGAGGCAGGCGCTACCTTGTCTTTCGTATTTGGTCATCCCGTCTCGGTTTCTGTCATGGACGTTTCTTGGATTTTTCGGCGTAGCGTGAGGCAGCTGTTTATCTATGTCTCCTTCCTGTGTACAACCATCTGTCATCTAACTCTTCACTTCCCTTTCTCGGTGTATCCAAAACTCTGTCTTCACCCCCCCGTCCCTTCTCTCCTTCTCTCCTTCTCTCTCTCTCTCTCTCTCTCTCGGCTCTCGTTGGGGGAATCGTCACACAAAAACAGCACTGATCGGGGAATTGGGAGTTGAGAGAGAACCATCAACAGCATCAAAGACGGGGGGAGTCTGCGAACCTGCTGTTGCCAAAACTGACTGAGGACTACAGGGACGTGCTCTGAAACAGGCTTTAATTCGTGCATCAAAACAGTTATTGTGGACTTTAAGTTACCACAACGGAAGCAACATGTGTTCCCAGTTACCTCATTTCCGCTGTTTTCAGGGCGCAACTGCATGCAGAGCAGCCATTCCCTCGCTCACAGCAATCACATGACCAAAAATAATTACATATATCACTGTCACAACAAAGCACTTGAAGTGAGCCTCAACACAGCTAATTCAAGTTATATCTGCCGTCCTTCCCTCAACGTTTTCTCGGCTTCCTGAATAGTCCAGCCCCCCTCCAGCCCTCTTACGTCACACTTCACATCAGTAACTCCCACAAAAATAAATAAAGATTTCCTGGATTGTTGAGACAACCACTTGGGGCACGCACAGTGTGTGACGCGCACGAGGCGTTGAGCTGCACTGCGCAGTCGAAATAAGACCGTCCCACGTCTTCTCTGGTGGCATGTGCCCATATTTCAGTCTGCCCACTTCTGCTGCCATGTGACAGGCTGACAGCATTCCATAGCATGAAATACAATCTGAGCACAGTCCTCATGCGTGTGCCTGTTACATGCATGGCGCCATGTCCTTGCCCATATGAACTCGATCTTGTTCCTCTTCAAGCACCAAGTTTCTGTCTTAAACATTTTAAGAAAATCATTTACTTGCTTTCTTGCTAAAAACACTCTCATATATCTTCCTGTTATATATAAAGCCTCAGACAGGAGGTGAGTTCAGGATATAGGCTGGAGTAAGTGGGAGAACAGCTAGACCGGCTCTGCGGAAAACTGCCAAAATTTGCCTTGTGCTCACTGGGTTAAATCTCATTTGTTTAAGGCCAAACACAATCTGTAAAAATGCCACTTTACACAAATTTGATACAACATAGTGTGTTAAAAGAGCATTTCAGAGGTGATGACAGGTATTTTGTGTTACCTCTGGACTACAGTTCGACCAATATTAATCGTTTTGGCCAATATTGGCCTATCACAGATATATCCGTATCGGCCTATATGTTATCAACATCAGCCAATATCGAAAAAATTTGGTTTTAAAGTACACATTGCAGAAACAGATGGAGGGATTGATATTAAGTTTCCAGTGAAGGTTACTGGTTCAGTGCACTGCAGTCTTTTAAGTACGTCAAAGTTTATTGTTTATCTGTAAAAATGATCTTTTCCACTGCAGATCTTTGTTATGAATGTTGGATAATCTCAGCTGAGGGATCACTGTGAATAATTTATGTATATCCGCCAATATTTCACATCGGTCGAAATCTCCTTTGGACATGCTGTTACAAGGCTTCATTTTATGTTAAGCTCATTAACTAGTGGTTCATACTTTACTCTTTATATTTAAGCAAGAACATGAACATACAGTGAGTCCCAAAATGTCTCCTCTAAAAAGTATGAAGGAGATACATCAGCCATGCAGCATGCAGGTGAAAATCCCTTCAATCTGATCAATTTAAGTGCGTTCAGATGTATAAAATAAGTAAAGTGCGTCTCAAAATAATCTCAGACATGTGTTTGAGATTCCTCGCAGGTATTTGCAACGGGACAGAAATGTCGCCTGGTTACTCACTTCTGGGGAAAAAAAAAAAAAAAAAGCTGTACAGTAATATTTTTCAGGATGTTTTGGGTAAATTTGTTTTTTGAGTCACGAATCTTTGTTTTTTTTTTTCCTATTTGTTGAGAAATTTCTGTTTGGTTTCTGTCTGTATTCCCTGCCATTCCACTCTCTTTTCACTGAGGAGGACAAACACTGACAGTGACCTTTCCTTCTGTGGATGAGTGATACACAGCTTCAATACAGCTGCCTGCTTTGTGCCATTAAAAAAAAAACCTGATTGTACTGACAATCTTTTAGGCAGATTTGATGTGGAAAAGTTGCCAAGTGACGTACAAGCGGCCTTGTTTGTTCGTCTAATTAGCAGCATTAACACGACAGCAGATGACACTGATCTCAATCAATGTGGCAGGGATTTAGTTAAAAGGTGCGAATGTTGAGGATTTATTTCGTTCGAGGCACTCCTGTGCTGTAGGTTCCTCAGGGAGTTCATTACAAACTCCACAGCTCCTGAGAGTGAAACCCCACAAGGCTGACCAAACCAAATGATATCGGTCTGCATTCAGCTCCATATTCGATCACAAACATCTGCCAGGCCTTCTTGATCTGAACACTATTTAGTGCAATCATGACACGTTTTTTTTTTACAATTAAATGCAAACAAATGCGAATGCTAAAAGTGGAGAAAGGAAGGAGATAATGATGCGCTTTCCAGTCACGATCGATCGTTCGTGTGTGTGTGTGTGTGTGTGAAAGGAAGTGATGATGTCATGACTGATGTGAGTCTCTAATAGGCCCAGAGGGGGTTATCAGATGGACCTTTCAACAGCTACCTTAATGGGATAGTGGACAGTGTGGTTGTGTACATGTGCGTGAGTGTGCATTTAAGAGGACATTATAAGTGTTTATTTTCTTTGTGTGTGTTTTTTCATAAAGTAGTAAATAAAATTCTGAATTAAGGCATGTAGATGAAGATGATTATTGTAATATGGGAGTGGGTGGAGCCACAAAAGCTACTCAATGTGCTCCTCCTTCAAGAGAAACAGCTACTAAACTAGCTACTAATGAGGTCACTTAAAAGGAAAGCAGGGAACACATTAAACACTGGCAGTGCTAAATATTTAAAAACCGCTGGCTCAAATCCCTGTCTCACTGACTGCTCACAGAAACTGCTTGGATCAAAACAGGATCAGTCGTTCTGTCTGTCCCCAAACCAAAGTGCAAATGACAAGCTCTTGTGTGATTGTGTGTGTGTGGCAATGCGTCTGAGGCAGCTTGATATTGACTGGAAGCGTCTTGACTGTGTCTGCTGTGTGGGTAGAGCTGACGGGGCTGGAAACAGTCCAGGCTGTGCAGGCTGCTGCCTGCCTGCACAACTAGATGGAGGGATATGAAGGAAGTGCTAACAGGTCAAACTCTACCTTTTAAGAATACTCGGGAACTGAATCATATTAACTGTCACGACCGGTCTTCAAGGGCTTTTGACCTTTTAGTCTTCGAGGGGGAGGGGAGCTGTGGTGAAAGAGCAGTTTACTCAGTGACAGGAAAACAACAAGGACGTGCTCCACTTTGGGAGTATCGCAGATTGCCTGGAGAGAGAATTTGCACTTTGTGTTGCGGGCGTGGGCTGCTGGGAGTGTCCTCCGTTGTGAAAGAAGGCCGAATTGAGCAGTGGGAGCGCATTAGTGCTGTCTTCCCAATGGAACGCCGGTGGAAAAGCTGCGGTTTGCATTTGAGCGGCTCGTGGCCACCCTCTCATGTCAACACTGACATGGGGTATTAAAGCAAGAATAACACTGGTTGCAAAAAACTTCATGACTCAACAGTCCGTAGGAACAACAAGCCGGCCCAGACACGAGAAGACCACACCGGGCTGCTGAGCGCTTTCTGAGTGGAGGAAATGCATGACACACATAATAATCAGTGATGAGTCATGTCTTTGACTGATACAGAGGATGTGAATGCAAGAAAAAATTATGTGAAGTAGTAAAATATTTGTGCAGTGCTTGTGTTTGAGTATATCTGTGCATCTGGACGTGGGTTACACTGCCATATGTCAATCTACAAAACACCAAATGGTTTCTGAGCCCAGAGGAAAACGCATTCAGTATGCAGTCCTCCTCTGTGGCCTGCTTGTCTGAGCAGCAAACGGAACACGAAGCCAATTTAATACGTGCTAATTAAGAGGAGCCTTGTTTGAATGAACGGCGACCTACTTTTGTCCATCAGCCCGTTTAAAGGGGAGGTTTGAGCCACACACCAACGTTAAATAGCTCGCAGGGTGTCGGCACTTTAGGTTTCACATGGGGATTTCAACTAGAGCAACCAAGCAGAAACATCCCCAACGTGCTGCCTTCATTCATGGTGTGAGATCAAATGAAACAAAAACTCAATAATTCAAGACATCTAGCGTGAAATCACCTAGTGACTGCGGGGAAACAGCCCGGCAGTGGAGGATGTGGCTGCCTCCAGCTCTGCAGAAGACCCGTGAGGTCCACACCCTCCCCGCCTCCTGCAGTCATTGTTTCCATTTCTTCGCGGGTTATGAGAAAACGCGAAAGGCGGCGCGGAGAAGCTAGCGCGGCCTTTTCAGCTCCACTTACCGTATTTCGGGTCCGGTTTTTTCTCCCCCGGCTCCATTCTCACGCGCTGCGGCTTATCGGACCTCAGACGGGACAGTTACCATGGAAATGTCAAAGAAGAAAAAAAACATCAATAACAGCGGCAGGCTGCTTTGCACAGATACCGGCCCAAAGCACAACTGAAGTACGCCCCGCCCAAGCGCAGAGGTGGCCAATGAGAGAACAGGGTCTGAAAACTGACAGCGGCTCTCGCCAATCAAAGCGTGGCTGGGCGGGGCGAGCCGTTTGAGGCGCCGCTACTCCAATGGAACGTGTCGAAGGTTTTTTGGTTTTTTTTTTAGGACTAATGTGTTTTTAATAAACACATCGTCTTTAAAATGACAGGTTTCCTTCCAACAATTAGGATTCAATCCGAGAGCGTTATTGTCAAGATTTGTATGTTATTATTGGTACATTTTAATTAAAGAAACACAGCAGCAGTGATTAAAAAATATTTAAATCTAATTACTTGAGTATGTCTATGCCATTTTATGCTATTTCTACACTTATCTAGGGAAGGGGAAACTTTGTTCTCCATAGAGTATATTTTGCAACTTTCTGCTTACAATTACTTCACTTGTCATGCAGAGGGGTTTGAAGAAAAAGCAAATGATCATGTACATTATGATTAATTTTTATATACTGAAT
>KV751323.1:6854322-6907034 GCA_001698575.1 Mola mola | reverse complement strand
TTAAATAATAAATATCCAATAATGTAATATGTATTAAAATAACATTGAGGACACATTGTTTTGATAGTTCGTTTACAGTGATAATGTCATAATGCATATAAACTATTTACACTTGGTACTTTCTTAGTAAAGCTTTAAAGTGTGCTTCATACCTTCACAACACATGTTGCAACACCTCAAAACCTGCTCAGGAGCTGCCAAAGGGATGTGACAAAGAGCCATAACAGAGCAATAACTGACCTACTATATTCTTTGTAGTTCGAATCTGTGTCATATGAAAACAAAACAATAAAACCAACACAACATTATTGCTAAAACTGAAAAAATTAATCCTCCAAAAGACAAACACAACATTTAGTGACAAAAGGGCCATCTGCAGAATAGTCTAAAATTATGAAATGTTATCAGGTCTCCTGTGAAAATCCAGAAAATTTGACATCAGTAAAGCAAATACAGTATAAATATCTAAGATTTATGGATACACTTTTTGGTTGGGAACAAGCGAGTCCTTATTAGAGTTATATAGTCCTAGTTTGTACTTATTTACTTGTGAAAGACACAGTGGACACTGACTGACATATGTACCAGAGTACATCATGTAAGTAAAAGTGTCAGATTTCTCCATACAGGCTAGTTTTCATCTGCAGCCTGGACACTTTATTGTTTATGTCGGTGCCATTGGATTCCCTCTGCTGTCAGCTGCAGCGTCACTTACTAAAGTTTGGTACATGAACTCAGACATTCAGGACGAGGGTCCTTATTTTACCAGCCAATCAGCCGGAGGGGCGAGCGCCGCCGCCCTCCGCACGCTGCGCTCCCACGGTGCGCAAACGCCATTTTAAGTGCGGAAATGTGCCGCAAATCAAACTCGAACGCCTCCTGGAAGTTAAAACTAAAGCTCTCATCTGTGTGCTGAACACCAGGCAGCTCCAGATATCATCTACAGATAATCTTCACGAGTTTATTTAATATAAATCGCCCTTCTTTGTGACGCAGGACGCATCCGGTGCTATTGTATAACGCCCACAGTTACGCAACTACAGCCAGCGCATGCCCAGTTGCCTCACCTGTCATGGCGGAAACCCGCTCCCGCATCGGACGTTACGTATTCCCGTGACGTTGCCACGGCCTGAAATTTTATTTAAGCGACTTTGTTAGCCCGGAGCGTCGTTGGAAAGTCACCGGATCGTCAGAACGACTCGCCAGGGAGAGAAACGGTACTGTAGCCCCGTTAAAGACCGACGTGTTGTCCCTGCTGCATGGACGGGAGCATGTAGGGTATCTGAAGGTTGCTCAGCATTCTGTGTCACAACTAAGTTCTTAGTCTATTATTTACTTCCGTTGTATCAAAAGGAGCAGATGTTGGACGTTCTAACTCCGATATTAACCGCACGGAGGGATTATAAAGAAGCATTAACTAAAATCTGAAGTGTGCTCATGATGCCTACTAAATAAACACTTCACCTGGGACATCAGTAAAATGTAGAATTTGTCTCTTTTATGTACAGAGCTCAAACAGTATGGCTCTCAGAGGTGCTGTCGTCCGTTTGCTGTCAAACAGCCACAAATGTGCTGCTGTCACTGCTTCCAGACCTCAGAGCACAGCTGCTGCCTCTGCCCCCAAAGGTACCCGTGAAATCCCTGACTTCTGTACACATTTTCAGGTTGGAACATTGGGTTCGGAAAGAGATCTCTAAGTTCCCTGATGTGGTAAAACAGCATGTTCGCTCGCTGTCAGACAAGAGCATACAGGAAGCAAAAAGAGAATAAAAGTTGTATAAATTTGCTCACAGTGCTTTAATTTGTCTTCCTTTTAGATGGTGAGGAAATCAAAAAGACGGCAAAAGCACGTAAGTGTTAATAAGCTGGAGCTGCTCGGTCAGGGTTCTGTCATAAGATCCGTTCGCACTTGTTACCGTGACATAACCAACATGTGTGTGTTTTGTGTCTCAGCCAAGGTGGCATTCAACTGGCGGGACGCCCTGAATCTGGAGGGTCAGCTGACAGAGGAGGAGGTCATGATTCGGGACTCCTTCCGCGACTACTGCCAGGAGAAACTCATGCCCCGAATCCTCATGGCCAACAGGCACGAACGTATGCGATATTTTTTGATACTTATGTGGATTTAATGACTGAAGTGGGTGGAGGCATTTGAAGTCCAGTGAATTACAAAATCTCAGCTATATATTTATATCTATTCCTATTCTATTAGTTTTATTTAATTTTTGTCAAACGTGTTGTCATGTTTGCATTGACTGTGGGTCTGGCTGGAACATTTCCATCATCTGAATGTCCTGTATAGCAGAACTGACAATAAGATTAACTTGAAGTTGACTGATGTCCTGATATCAGAAGTCTCACATTGTACATATTGTCACAACAATAAATATTGCCCTAATTTATGGTATGGTCAACTAACAAGAGCTGTTTTTTTTCGTTTTAAGGGCTCTGTTAAATTATGAACCAAATTAGCAAGAAAAATATCCTCATATCTCAGAGGATTGCTTCGGTGTTTGCTGTCTTCTCACGTTGCTACTGCTTGGTTTTCAAAAAAAGTGTTTTCTGATTAATATTTACTTGCCTTTTTCTATTTTTCCAATGTGTACGGCGCACTACAGACTTCCACCCGGAGATCATCTCAGAGATGGGAGAGTTGGGCGTCTTGGGTCCAACCATCAAAGGTAAAATTCAGCTGTAATTAAAGCCATTGTTTGAGGATTTTAAGATCAGTGTCTTTGACCTGCAGCCGATCAGAGATGTTTATGTGCCTTCACAGTTTGTGTTTTGTCACAGTCAGCTTATTTCCCGCTGTGTTTGATTTCTGCTGCAGGGTACGGCTGTGCAGGTACGAGTTATGTGGCGTACGGTTTGATAGCCAGAGAGGTGGAGCGAGTGGACAGCGGGTATCGGTCAGTCATGAGCGTCCAGTCGTCGCTGGTCATGCACCCCATCAATGCTTATGGCACAGAGGCCCAGAAGGAGAAGTACCTGCCCCGGCTCGGTGAGAGGGACATTTTATACACTCGTACATGATGTTTTCAAACTGGACAAAGGTTGATTGTCACGCGCGTGGTCATTTCGTCATGCAGCTCGAGGAGAAATTCTGGGTTGCTTTGGCCTGACGGAGCCCAACCACGGCAGCGATCCCAGCAGTATGGAGACCAAGGCCAAATACAACCCCTCCAGCAGTACCTTCAGCCTCAGTGGAGCCAAGACCTGGTAGGTAGATCCACACGTGAGACAAGAGCAGGTTCTCCTGATCGGACGTTTTCTCAGAGTTGAGTTGGATCGGGACGAGATACTGACCTGAGTACAGAATGAATTTATTTACAGTGAAATAGGAGAAGTCTGGTGTCCAGCAGTTAAACTTTAAACCCGTCAACTGCATTGTTCATAAGGGTATATCGCCATCTGGTGGCCACTGAAGCATTGTAGGAGATACAGTAGTGTGTCGCCATGAAACTATATGATCCCCTCATCAATTTGCAATTTTTGTAGACTAGACTCAGTATGATGACCAGTCCTATTGTCAGGAAACACTGAAAATCTAAGCAGTTCCAGACCTCATAAATAGCTTCTAAAATGCAAGAAAAGAAAGATCCAGCCACCAGTTTTTGTGCTGAGCTGCAGAACGTGTGGCGGTGGAGCTAATAATCCATAATGTCTGATTTTCTGGAATCTTTAAACATTCTGGATTTTTTAATAAGGGGGAAGGAGGAGGTTCCAGGATTTAAATGTGGCACAAAAACATATAAGACACAGAAAAGAGGTTTTGTGTTTACCTTTGTTTGTTAGAAAATGTGTTGCCTCTAATTTTGGACGATGAGGTTGCTTAAAATCTGTACTCCTTGTTTCACTGCCAAATACATGGACTTGACTTAATGTGTCTGACATATCAGAGTCCTAATGTTTAGACTAATGATTCGTAGGGATGTGTCTTTCCTTTAGGGTGACGTAGTGGCTGACTGTTATTTTTCTTTTGTCAGCGTAAAGTCAAAACCCACTTGACCTCTTGTAAGGGGTGACAAGTCTTGGAGTTAATGTTTGAAATCCTTGTGATGCTCCGTCCTCTGCTAGGATCACCAGTTCCCCGGTGGCGGACATCGCCGTGGTGTGGGCCAAGTGTGAAGACGGCAAGGTGCGCGGCTTCATCTTGGAGCGTGGAATGAAGGGCTTGTCGACCCCCAAGATTGAGGGGAAGTTCTCGCTGAGGGCATCGGCCACCGGCATGATCCTGATGGATGAAGTGGAAGTTCCCCAGGAGAACCTGCTGCCGAATGTCTCCGGTCTGGCTGTAAGTCGCTGCCTCTCTTCGATCAACTCCATAGAAATGTTCCAACACGTGTTAAATGATATCTGACATTTCCTCTGCGACCTTTGGGCCCAGGGTCCCTTTGGCTGTCTGAACAATGCGCGGTACGGCATTGCGTGGGGAGCTCTGGGAGCTGCTGAATTCTGCTTCCACGCTGCCCGTCAGTACACTCTGGACAGGTACGTGATTGCTGTTGTCAGGGTCACAGGATGGTATCGATAGCAGACCCGGCTGTATATCCAGACTGTCTGCTTGTGTTGTGACAGCCTCAGCTTTTTTTACCGAGTGGTCTGTTTTCATGTCATTGTACCCTCCAATCAGATTCCAGTTTGGCGTCCCACTGGCCAGAAACCAGCTGATGCAGAAGAAAATGGCAGACATGCTGACCGAGATCACCATTGGGCTGCAGTCATGTCTGGCCCTGGGAAGACTTATTGATCAGAAGAAGTGAGTCGTTTCTGTCACGTTAGTTGCCGGTCCTCCCTCCTACCACAACCGTTTTCCTTACCTGTGTCGTATTCTGTCGTTCCCTAACAGAGCAGCGCCAGAGATGATTTCAATGTTGAAGAGGAACAGCTGTGGCAAAGCTTTGGATATTGCCAGACAGGCCAGAGACATGCTGGGAGGCAACGGCATCTCAGATGAATACCACATCATCCGTCACGTCATGAACCTGGAGGCCGTCAACACATACGAGGGTAGGAACACACACATGAATCCCTTCCTGGTTTATAAGAACCAACAGGTAGTAAGGCTGATTCTGTTCGTGTGGCCCACCTCATCATGAGAACTGTAGAACTTAATGAGCTGGTGTGTCTGCATCACTCTGCCAAAATGCTAGTTGGCGTTGGGACATCTATGGCACCGAGGCCAGCTGCTTCCTTCTTGTTGTGTACTTGTTCTTATTCTTATAAACACAGCACATCTTGTCGGAGTCTGTCACTGTGAATAAAAACTCTGCAACAGAAGTTTGCCCACCTTTTTTGCACTGTGACCTCCGGACCAATGTTTGCGTACATTTCTTTTCATGAATCTGGCCATCAACTCCTCCTTAATTTGCTCTGTGTTTGTCCCACAGCAGCAGGAAATGAAACAGAAATGGAGGAAATACAGAATGACCAAACACAGCCGTTGTGGTCTGCGAAGCCGCAACGCATTCTGTAAATGGACATGCATTTATACTGGGCCCTTCAAGTCTATTTTATAACATTCACCCGTGGGTCAGAGTGTAGTTTTATTTAATTTGGAAATTAGGAAACCAGTCACCCACACATTTGTGGTTCAGCTTCCTGCCCAACAACACGCTGGCTGCATATAATGCGGTGAGAACCACTGATCCTCCCCCGATTCGGAGATGACCCCCCTCCACTCACTGAGCCATGGCTGCAACATTTTCGGGGAGGTGTACATGAGGCCATGGCGTAGAGCACTGTGGAGGGCTGCACACAGTACCTGCAGCATAGCTCCAACAGTCAAGTATAAATCCAGCTTTACTGTGAGAACCTTTCAAAATTTTAGCTGCACTTCTAGACATGCACCACCAGAGGTCAGCAGCCACTTTGATCTAAATTATTCTGTACTACCTGCGAGGTCCAGTTATCGTGTATGCAGTGGACTATTTAAGGACTATTCCAGTGAGCCGCAGTGTGTAACAACAAATAACCGTGTGTGTGTTACATTACGTGACACAGTAAATGTAAGAATATTTACACAGTTTTAGAATTTTTAGTAAGTAAGCCATTAAATGAATGCCCAATATAATCACTGTATTGCATTTTGTTATGAATTACTCCCAACCCGTCAACAAAGTATACATAAACAATTATTTCCTGAATACACTTTTAGTTTCAAGTGAAAGTTGTGACATTTCTGTAAGAAAAAAAAAAAAAAGTAAAAATGTACAGTGTCATAGCTGAAAATGACAACTCGAGTGTCTCCTCATGTGTAACCCAGGTTAACGTTGTTGTTTTTCCACAGGAACTCATGACATCCACGCGCTGATCCTGGGCCGAGCCGTCACTGGACTGCAGTCGTTCACCGTTGGGAAGTAACGGCGCCCGATGTGGACTCCTGTTCGTTCACCCCGCCTCGCTGGGCTACTTTAAATGTGCAGAGTCCTGAGGTGGACCTTGAACTTTTGAGAAGAATCGTGGACACCTCGTTGCACCTTTATTTTTCACATGACTAATGAGAAACTCCTTATTACTGCATCTTTGTTAAATTTATACGCTCAAACCGACAGAATAATGGGTCCAACTGTAATATTTTAACAGTTACGATACTGATCAGGCAGGTGCACGTCGACGCTGTACCATTTATGCGTTGGTTGATTTTGTAATAAATGAATGTGTAAATAACCGGCTTTGAGTTGAGTGAGAGAGTGTAGCTGAGACTCGGTGTGTCCAATTCAAATTAAACCAAATGATCTTCTGTTGTCATTTGAAATTGTTTCATATGTTCTGCTCATCTGTTGTGTTTAAATAGAGCTCGGTGTTAATGGGGAATTAAACCATTCGTACATTTAAACACTTGAGAGCTACGTAACTTTGTTTATTTCCGTTATCGTTGAATTTTAACAGTGAGGTTGAACATAAAAACATGTTGTGAATTCTACATTTTGACAGGAATCGTGAACTGTAAAGCGAAGTCAAGCATGGATTTTTGTTACCTAACCAGTGGCAACTGTTGTGTGCATCTATGATGGTGCAAAAGAGAGCAGATCAGGGTTCTGGCACTTGGGTCATGGCCAGGCCCTCTCTGAGACCCGACAGCGCCTGGCTGGCCTCCATCAGCTCTTTATGAAGCTTCGTGCAGCTCTCCAGCACCCCCGTCAGCTCCTGCAGCTTCACCTGCATCTCTTTACTGTTTTCTTCATAGACCGCGTACATGTTGTCCTTCATCTGCTGGCACACCTCTGTCATCTGCGGAATAAACTTGTGTGCTTAAACAAAAAACCTGCTGACCGCGCCACAGCAACGGATCGAGCTGTCAGATACCGACAGAAACGAACCGACAGTGTTAAGAAGTGTGAGAGCAGAAGTGCTGCCGCAGTTTTAATACCTTGTCCATTAACTTCTCCTGAAAGCTTTCAATCACCTTCTGGTCACTGTCGCGGCCGTGGTTGATCTGTTCTACCAGATCCTGAACCCTTCTGCTGATGGCATCTATGGTTGAGCTACAAGAGATTCCAGTAGATTTTTCGGGCTGTATTGTTTGGGAAAAACTAAAACTACACGTATTACACCTTCGTTGACCTGATTGGACTGTTACCTGATTTGCTGGTCGTGAACCTCGGTGCTGCTCACCCTTGAGGGCATCCCGCTCGTTGAATTAAAGTCTGCGTCGTCTGTCTGTGGTGGAGAGGACAATGACGAAAGTGCAAAAGTGGCAAAACACCCACCATAAATCAAATATTTAAAGACTGTTTAAAGGAAAAGTTCAATCTGGGGAAATCTGAAACAACATGTGTTTTCTATTATCTTCATTCATTAATGCTGTGTCATCTTGTATTATTGGGCAATAGCTCATTCACACAAGCTTGTTTTTAATATTATTTTTTGGGTCGAGTGTTGAATTATAACTTCAGATCGTTCTGTTAATTAATAAGATGCACTATACTTGGGGACTTTTCTGATAAATGGTCATATTTACCATCTCCAAAGCTTCCAGGCCGCTCTTGGAAGTGGACTGTGAGGTGGATGGCAGGTCCTCAAAGAAAAAATCCATTTTGGGCTTAGTGTTTAAGACACACCTTTAAAAAAAACACAAAAATTATTTCAATTTCCCTCCGCAATATTTCTGAATAACGTGTAACATTTGCCTAAAGTATCGTTAGCTTTAGGTTGTCCCTCCAGGCTGTACAGCTAGCTAACGTTTTAGCATTACCTTTAACTTCACACCGGCAAACTAATGAACATAGATCTGGTCGCGGATTTACACTGTATACCGTGTGATAAATAAATGTCCATAATTTTACTGACATAAACGTTTTGAAAGCGCATAGCTATCTGTAGCTACACAGGTTGTGCCAATGTTACTAGCGATCGTTCTGCGATCGTTTATCTAGCTAAATGCTAACGTTTCTATTTTGCTAGCTAGCGCGGTTCACGTGGCTAAACGAGACCCACGACGCGTTTGTTATTTTTAAAAACTAAATTATGTGAAGATTATAAATTTTGATTAATTTAACCAATTATGGAATTACATGTTCATACCTGGCTTGTAGTGCTGGATGAAGATAATACCTCGGTGTAAAAAAAAAACAACCCCAAAAAACAATTAGCTAGCTAATTTCATCATTTAGCCCTAAAATAAGACCGGTAAGAGTTTTATCTTCTGGTTGTTTTATTGACTAGATTGGATTAGGTTGGTGTAAAGAATCCCTATAAATTATTTGTGACTGATAATTACGACTAGTTATTATTCAAATGTGATTTATTTTCAGTATTTAAGATATCTTAAAGGAGGGGGGACTGCTCAGCGGGTAAATCTTGTCCATATGTGTGCGGGTGTATTACGGGGCCGAACGCACTCACTCAGATTATTTGGCGGATTAGACGGGACAGGGATGAAAGACCGATTGATCTTTGCTGTGATTGGAGGCTAATCCCTCTCTTCCTCTCTCTCCCTCCCTGTGTCGCCGCCCACAGGGCGGATTATCCCCGCAGAGAGGATCCCGCAGAGGCAGCTCGAGCCGTCCTGATGTCAAACTGATGCCCAGGGAGGTAATTAACTGCTGTGTGGAAACATGTTGGTGAACCGGCACCGCAGAGATCCAAATGTCTCCAATGTGGAAGCCGCACAAACCTGGACTTGACAGGTGGGTTCATTTCTTCACCATTCAAGTACATATTTTGCATTAAATTTCCACCTAAATTGTATTTAAATCAACGACACAATAATATAAATCTGTGTACTTATCAGGCATGTCAGCGAGGGGATGAATCACGTTAGGAACACTTTCGCCTTGGACACGATGGAATGACTGCACACGAGAGGAAGTAGAGGATTGAGGAATATGAACAGCTTCAACCGCACGGACCAAGGCGGACTTTCATTCCAGTACTTGGTCCATGATGAGGAGCCGCTTTACAAGGAGTATCAGCCTCCCCCCCGGGACCTCGTCCAGCTGCCGAAATCCATCCTCTACCTCCTGATGGCCGCCCTGGTCGTCGTCGCCGTGGCGTACGCCATCGTGGGTCACCTCATCAAAGATCTCATGTTGGATATAACAGGTAGAGGCGGTGGTCTCAGTTTTAAAGCACTTTAATTCAAGCGTTGTGTGGTTAGTCGCTCATAAATTACAACAAATTGAAGCAACAGGCTCTGGGTAGATATCCATAAATAAAGGGGAAAGACGCTGCATTTACATCCACATCCGGTCGTTTCTGTTTGGTATTATTATATCAAAACCATATGTGAATATTGAGGATTGTTCTGTTTATTAGAAGAGCTGAATGTACCCAACCAAAAACAAGAAAACACAGAACGTAATTTCCAGTGGAGGTGAAGCAAAAGTACAGCAAACTTACATAAGTGGGATTTGTGTGAGTGGTCAGGCCTAAATTAAATGGAGAGCGAGAGGACCGTTAGAGGACAAGGGATTTGGGGATAAATTGCTGCATTCTCATGCGTCCACAGATTGTTTGCTGGGCCCGATAGACGAGGATCTGGCCAAACGCAGCAGGGAGGACGGAGATAGTCCGTTGCACTTGCCACCTGCCCTCAATCACTCCCACCAAAACGCCTTCCACGTGTGGGACCAGGACGACGTCATTATCCCCATGAGCCCCGCGGACGAGAGCCTGGCGAGCAGCCCCCTGATGGCCGTCATCCCCTACATCCCCTCGTTCTTGCCCAGCTCGCTCGTCAACAGCCCAGCTTACATTCATCCCATCCCGAAGGAGAGCGACGCGTGAGGGGACGCGGCCCTCCGGCCGGTTTTTCACCAGGTTCATCTGCTTTCCTCTCATTCTGCTTTCCTTCTTCTAGCTCTTTGTTTGTACCTCTGCACTCTCTCCTGGGACCATCTCCTAAAAAAACAAACAAAAAAAAAAAATGAATCCAAATAATGGAGGCTTTCCATATCTGACTGAAATCATACACAAGCAGCGATGATGGCAAATCTGGACGTACGTGAAGGCCACCGGACTCGGTACCTGAGTAGGAAACGAGCAGTTTCTCCAGCGGGACGGCCTCCACTCGTTAATTTCCCCCCTGTGGATTTGTGCCAAGTCGGCGTTATGACGACGAAGCCGATTTGTCTCATTTGCTTTTCCTTCCTTCCTTTGACAAACGGGACTCATGTGTAGCTTGTGACCGTGTCACGACGATTCACAACGAGATCATTTTTGGTCGTGAACGACGGCTCAAGTCAAGCTCACATCTCAAAGTGTCTCACTTTGTGATTTTCAGTCGTTTTATTACAAAGCACAAATGAGGAAGAGAGCAACGTGCACATGACAGCAGAGTCGAGCGTCCCCGTCGAGTTCTCGTGTCAAATCAAGGCGTGTATTTATGCTAAGCTAACACTCGGCTGTCAGTCTTACTCTGACGCTAAATATAGTTCAGGAGGAGTCTTCAGGAGGATTGGACTAACTCGCTGATCTGCAGGGTGAAGTTAATTCACTTAGTCGGGTTGACCGGCTTCAGGTGGCCATGTGATACCTTTAAGGGGTCGGCACAGTGTGCGGAAGCCTAAAACTGGAAAGCACTCAGAGAGCGCAGACCTCCGCCGAGGCTAAACCCTGCCCTCCCACATGTCAGTCGACCTGCAAATTTAAGTCAGTTGCTATTACGAGGTAACTGAAAAGACAAGCAACTAAAATTAGTATGACATTATTATGAAGCAGAAACTATTGACTATTAAGTTTGATCCAGAAGAAGACCACCATTAAGGAATTGAAAAATGTTTTTCTTGATTAACTTTCATGTAACATAAAAGACATCAAAGAAGAAAAGGTCACAGCAAAAAATGAACAAAATCCGGGGAAAAAGAGGAAGAATTTAATAATCCTGGATCTGGATGATGATCCAGATCAGCACAAAAATCGAATCGGTTGTTCCTTGGATCAATTCCCACCTCTTGAATGTAATCAAAATCTGTTCACATGTGTTTGAGTTATTCTGCTCACAAATAAATACAGGCAACAACAGTAGAAAGCACTCAGAGTGTGCAGACCTCCACCAAGACCAAAAAACCTACCCCCACATTTCACTAGGCCTTTGTGTTGTTATGGCGACCGTGTCAACATGCAGCTTCATGTTACTGTTAGTTACAGGACTGTAGCCTTATAAGTTACCTCCCAGGAGTAACTTTAAATGACCATTATCCCGTAAAAATCCTCGTCCCGGATCCACACGATGATCCAATAACCACAAAAATCTGATGTTTGCTCCTTCAGGCCATTTCCCACCTCTCCTGAAAATGTCATTAAAATCTGTAGCTTTTAAAGCTGTTGTGTTCAAAAACAAATACATACAGTAAATGAATGAAACACATCCTTGGCGGGGGTAAGGAAAGGATCAGAAAGGATCAGAGCAAGATCTTGGATTATGCAAGAAAAACAATAAATTGACCTATTTTACGAATCTCGGTATCTTTGGTGGACGGTGTTTTTTTAAAAAAACAAAACACTACACTGCACAAGTAGGCCAATCCATGCCCTTAAACGTTTTTATGTGAAGCACAGATTCATTTTGTGTCGCGGATGTCGCTGCAGAAGGCACGCAGAGACATCATTCCATCAGCATCAAAACACACACACTGTTACACAACTGAAACAGAGCGATTTCAGGGTCCTTTTTAAGCGGGATGTTGGCTAAGATGCAAAAACCCTGGGATAATAAAATCACGCAAAGGCATCATACATTTGCACACTATCAACACTCATTTTTTTTTTCCCTCTTCCTGCATGTAGAATTAAAAAGAGGATTTTTCCACCGTTGCTGTCTCTCCGTGGAAAAGTTTTTTTTTTTTTTTAATAATAGGCCATTGTGGGGAACCAAACATTGCTCATGTGTGAGTGGCTGTATTCAGTGAGGGATGGAGACTAGAAGGGAAAGATTAGATCAGCAGCTTAGTTTTTAATACAGCGTCCTTTTATTACTTTTGAGCCCTGGAATTAGATAATCGGACAGCAGCAGCCGACCCCGAACGCTGCGTCCAGGCAGGGGTGCTCAGGGAGAGGTTGGTTAGAGGCAGGAGAGTTGTGGGATTTTACAGTCTGGGCTGACGTCTGGATGCTGGATCTGCTATTCATGGTTGGTGGGTTTGGCCACAAAGGGACCAGCAGCACTAAACTGAGGAAAACAAATGCAGAAATGTGTAGGTGATGAGTGTACAAAGGAGGAGCAGGAGGAGGAAGTTAAATCCCTTGTAGCATGAAATGCCTTAATGAGACGATATGAAAAATTTAAGTTAATTAGCCAGATACCCTAAAAACATTGACATTTAAATGCAATTTTATTTTAACATTTCCATACTTTTCGTCAAACACACTTGCAGACTTTTACTTCAAGCAAAATCAAGCAACTCGACTTTAAAGGCCTTAAAAGCCGGCTGACGTTTCTCTGTTATCTTCACTGTTATGTACAACAGAGTTTAGGTTCACAGTGGGAAAAAAATATAGACTTGGGAGTAAACCAGTAGATTTACGAGAATAAACTCAAGCTATGAGAATAAATTAGTAAATGTACGAGAGGAAAAAGTCAGAATATCATAAAGAAAGAAAAGGACGAAATGCTGTGGACAGTGATTGTGAGGGATGGAGGCTGTCCAGCTACCTGCCTGTTTCATTTATTTCTGCATTAAATCTCGTAAAGTTATGAATTCACGCTTGAAAAATTATGACTTATTTCTCAAAGATTACCATTTATTTCTTGTAAGTTTATGACTTTATTCTCGAAATCTAAAAAAGTGTTTTTATTTCAATGTGGCCCCTAAAACTCCGTCATAGTAATGTGATCCTTCATAAGCACCAGTTTTACTGCAACCATTGGAAGAGGTCGGGTTTTTGGTGAATTTCTATATGTGAGAATTTATCCATCATCGCCCACGCATCATAAATCATAACTAAAGATGTTGTTTTTTTGTTTTGCTGTCCATTAGTTCTTACTCATTTATTAGTTTCTCTGGTAAAACATGTTTTTCAAGTAAATCAACAGCTGCACCTCTACTTGGTGATTCAGGTCTGACATGAGGAAGAGGTTTGCTCTCTGACACTGTGTGTGTGTGTGTGTGTGTGTGTGTGTGGGGGGGACCGGTGACTCTGATTGGTGCACATAGGTCGGGCCTTAGGGTGGAGCCGATTTCAACTTAAAGGTCAGAATCAGCATCAAGAATCTCCTGTGCATCACCTTAAACAATAATTGCATTTTTTTATTCAGTTTTTTTGTGCTGTGCAAACTGACCCCAGGTTTTGTCTGATTTATTGATAAAATATGCAACACAAAGTCTCCCTATGGCTGACTGCCTGTGAAAGTATCCTTTTATTTGTCTTAGTGTTGTGAGGCATTTTTGGATTAAATGTCTGGACCCGGAAGTGGTGGGCCAGACAGCTAAATGATGAGCTGAGGTTCATCACTACCAGCAACGCATTTCAAATTGTAGTTTGATAGGTGTTTATCAAAAAAAACAACTTTTATTTGCTTTAATCGTGAATTTAAATTGTTAACTTCCTGAGTTTCCCTTAAGGGTCCCACCAAGGACCCCATAGGTGAAAGGCAAACATCCGTGTGATGTGCTGTTCAGTGATCAGGGAGACTTTATCCAGGTCTGCGGCGTGCTAACGTCAGCCATGTTCCGGCGATCCCTACCTGTCCTTTATCCTCAGGTGACAGCTTAACCAATGTCTTACTGGCACTGACCGTCAGTTCAGTTTAAAGGGGCCTGGCACGTTTGGACTAACTTATCCTGATCACTGCTGTAACACACTACGAGTCAGGAGGCCTTGGTGCTACGAAGAGGTTAAGATAATCAAATCAAATCAAAAATCAAATCAAATTTTATTTGTATAGCCCGAAATCACAATTTACACATTATCTCACTGGGCTTTGACAAACTGTACAGATGTGACATCCTCTGCCCTTAGACCCTCGAACCGGGTGAGGAAAAACTTAAAAAACCCTAAAAAGGGAAAATAACCCTCAGGAAGAGCCACAGAGGAGGGATCCTTCTTCCTAGGACGGACAGACGTGCAATAAATGTCACTTGTACAGAACACAAAAACATAAGTTCATTTAGAACGCAAATATAAGAACGGATAAGAAAAACAAATCTTGCTGGCATTTCATTTTACAGTAGTAGTTTCTGAACTGATTAAGCATGCACTGCAGTAGTCGTCTGCAAACACATTTTTCATGGCAGAATTAAGCATTGAGACCCCCAAGAAACTTGATTGCACCATGTAGACAAAGATTTATGTCAGGAGGGTATCTTATGTCCTGGTCAGCCCTCATTGGTTGGCTAAGTTTATCCTGTGTGCAGTCACTGCCAAGCTGCCGTCATTTAGCCTAATCCGCTGTTGGCTGGCCAGTTGGCTCTGTGACAGATACGTATAAAAAGGAGGCATGACTGTGGAAATCTTTGCCTCTCCCAACCTTCCACAGCAGTAAACCGCATCAAGATCTGAACATGGGCCGCAAATATTAACTGTACACCGCCTGCATTTAAAGGGCTGGGTGATAGGATCCAAATCTGTTACATTAGATCTGAGGCATTTGCAAATTAAAGTAACCATAAACCCTTATTTGGAAGGGTTTAGTCATCATTGCACCCCCTCTAAGAATTATATGACTGAGTTAGGCAAGCTTTTTGTGTGGAAAAGTTTCAAGCCTCAGGAATTTTAATGGTCTGGACGTGCAGATAGTGTTCCTGACATATACTGAATTTGACCAGGAACATGAGACAAAGGGGGCCAGTATTCTTGTCCAGTCATGTTTACAGCTCAGTGAGACCATTGCTACCAAATACACTGCAAGTGTGTGGTACTTTTAAAAAAATGAGGGATTAAGTAAAGGAAAAAAATAAAAATAAAAGCTCAGTGAGACCATTGCTACCAAATACACTGCAAGTGTGTGGTACTTTACTTAATCCCTCATTTTTTTTTTTAAAGGAAAAAAATAAAAATAAAATAAAAACGACATGGGCTGATATCCAACTCCATGGTTCAGACAGGGTGGACTAGATATTTACAAGCCATTTATTGTTTTATCATACAGTGATTTTACATGTAAAACGAGTTTTTTTGTGGACTAGATATTTACAAGCCATTTATTGTTTTATCATACAATGATTTTACATGTAAAACGATTTTTTTTAAAAAAAGCTTTGAAATATTAAACGCCAAAAGTTTAAAAACAGGACTAACAGCCACCGGAAATGAACGCTCTAGACAAGTAGATCTACTCAACATCCCTCTGGGAGAGGACGGTGCGGTAGAGGGAGGTGCCTTTAGCCTGGAAGAAGGTCACAATCATCTTGTTCTTTGTGACCTCTGCGTGGATGAACCCTCCCAGTGTTGAAGCTTGGCCGGTGAAGAACCTTATAGAACCCTCAGGAACCTTGTTCCAGTGACGCACATCTGGGTCCAGGAAGTTTCCAGCACCGCTCACTATGTAACCCACACCAGACTCTTCAATGTACTGGACGGGAACAGAAACAAGGTGGGAATTAGGAGATCTTACAGTTTCATACTGAGGACGTTTGGAACATTTTACATGAACTTACCTGCAGGTTGTGGTCATGACCGCAGAGGTAAGCGGTGGCCTTGTATTTAATGAGCAGAGGGTGAAGCCTCTGCAGGAGGCACTCGGTGGGCCCGTGTTCAGACACGGACCAGACGGGGTAGTGGCCTGCCACCAGCAGGAAGTCTGCCTTGGACCGAGCCAGTCTCTCCTGCAGCCAAATCAGCTGACGGTTGGCGTCCACCGCGCGCAGCGGCCCCCTGGGCTTCTCATCCACAAAGTCGTCAGAGTTGCCGCAGAGCATTATGGTGTCGAGCATGATGATTGTCAACATCTTCCCCGTGTTGGGGATCCGGAAGTTCAGCTCATAATAGTATGAGGGAAACTTCCTGAAACCAGAAGTTGTAGAACTTGAAGATTAACCAAAACTGATGACTAAACTTCAGAAACATTTTGAAGTTGCTCCTTACCATCTGTCAGACTTTTGGCTGTACTCGATCTGGGCTTTAACATTACCTGCATGGTCGTGATTACCAGCAACAACATACCAGGGGACTTGGAGAGACTTGGCAGTGTAAACATTCTCAAACGTGTCCTGATAAGATAGACCGGTTTGTTTTTTTTAACCCTCCAAAATTACTTAACTTAAAGATTCAAATTCCATCACATTTACTCAACCAACCTTAAACCGAGGAGAATCTACACTGTCCACACCTCTGTAGTAGAAGTTATCGCCAAGGGCCAGAATAAAATCAGCTCCCATCTGCTCTGCTACCTTACTCATTTCTCGAGCCGTAGCCTTCTGCACAGCGGTGATATAGGGGGGATATGGCACCCCACCCCAGTCTCCTACAGCCAGGAACTTAATGGAGGTTCTGTTTCCTGTAAGGGCACAAAGCAAAAATGTCACACGCCTGAAGACTTAGAGTGAAGGCCAAGAGTTGATCGTGAAAGCAAGTGTGCAGGAATACTTACTGCTAATTTCCCCCAGATCTTGGAAGGCAGTAGGATAGCAGTAGGTCACAGGGATGGCAGCCATCAAGATGGATACCAGCGTGAGCGCCATCTTTAAAGACACAGAACAATCAGAGCTTTAGTTTAGAGTGGAAGCTAACACAACACAAATAGAAAAGGCAAGAAACTGAAAGCAGAACATGCTACAGACCACAACTACCGCTTACCATGCGAGCCTACACTTCCCGCCCCCTCCTGCCTCAGTAAACAACACGATCTCTTGCTTTATACCTAAAGGTGGCTTGTGATTGGCTACAGCCTGAAGCTCTCATGTCCCAGCTGGAGCTAATAGGAACTAATCAAACCAGCCATGTCTATGAGGCTGAGAGGGTCAGAGGTCACAATTTCACACCAGTCAAAACAGCATGTTCGCTTCAGATGTTTACCAGGCAGACAGTCAAATGATCAGCAGCATCAGCAGACGCAGCATGAAAAGTAAAGCAGCATCTAATGACTCAGTCCTGTCCTATGGAGATGACAACAAAGCTGGCTTAAGGAGAAAGGGCATGTCAGGAGCAGAGCTCAGACATAAAAAAAGCACTCACAGCAGATGTCTGGTGGGTTGTGCTCAGGGTGATCATACAGGACACTCTCTGACTGTCCTCGCCTTTAAAGACTGCTGTCCACCACAGCAGGACCAGCCCTGGGCCATGCTGCAGGGGCATGATTGTTGCTCACACCCTGACTCAGTGCAGGGTCTGCGATCACATGTCATCCGCAATGGTTATTATAGCTGGTGTCCAGACTCCACTTTTTTCCACTGCATTGTTAATCACTGTTTCCCTTCTTCATTTTTCCTTCCCTCCGTGCTTCCATCTTTTTGGATAATTTGGGATTGGGAAATTCATTTCAGTGGCATCATTGTGAATGTTGAAAGTGTGTTTAGTCTTGTATTCTGGTTTATCTTATAAAACCTGAGTTCTGCAATCCTTTCTTGGCCATTTATGACTCCTCTTGCTTTAAGTAATAAAACAGGACTCTTTGCTCTTTTCTCACTTTGGTGCAAACACATAATTGTCTGTTGTGTCACTATGAGTGCACGATAACCCAAATTCACTTTTCACAAACTGAAATCAAGGTATCGAGAGTAGACTTGTTTATATAACCAGATGAAGAACAAGAATGTGGGACTGCAGAATTCAAATTTACTCTAGTATACTGCTTACACATGCAGGCCTGGTTGAAGTGACCATTTAAGTAACATTAACTTCCTTGAAAAACTACTGTGACAAGCAAGCGTTTGAGTCAGTTGTACACTCAGCAGTTTATTTTTTTACTTATCTGTGGATATGATTGACACGTTTCTATGGTTGTTTTTACGTACAACATACCACGTAATTTATTATCAACTGGAATTACTCTTTAATTTGGCCTAAGATACGATTTGTTTATAACTTGGACTGGAACCTCCAACTTCTGAAGAACTGCAATGTAACATCAAAAATTGCAACGTATCTCACACTCGTTTGCCGTAATTGTGCACATTTTTAAAATCTGCAATATCAAATCTGTGTCCCCCTTCAGTAAATTAAAGGTTTGCAAACCTTCAGTAAGTGCTTTAAATTTTATATGTGGTATGTATTTAATGTCAAAAGTACAAAGCTTTAACATCTTCATCTTATAGTTTTTGTGTTATTTGTCCCTGGGGAACCCAGATGCCTTCACCGCATTCCAGTGTAGCTGCTTCTGGGTCAATGAAGCTTCAGATCTTTGCGAGACATGTAGCTCCACATAAAAGACATGCATGCTCCACTGGCGGATACTCATGTGCTGTACAGGCCATGTGTTGAACTCCTGAGCATTGCTTCTGTTCCTTTTTAACACTGATGTGAGAAACATCTTGAGTATTTTCTCAGCTATGAAGACATAATTCATGATGGGTGAAAGCTGAAACCTCAATATCAGCAACTTTGTTATTTTAAGTATGAAAAGTGAAAACTTTGGTCCAAAACTTTTTTTTAAAAAAAAATAACATCCTACAGATAAGAACCAGAAAATAATGCAACAAACCCAGAAATAAGACAATGATGAAGTAGATTTTGTTTTGCTTTTTGTTTTTTTACACTCAACATAGACATGGATGAAAAACAAGCCTGCTTCTGTAAAATTGTTTTAATCAGATGTCAGAGACCTAACAACTGAGGTGACAGTAAAATAATAATAAAAAAGGACATTTTAGTTTCAGAGAGAACAACAAGCTTTTGTTTGGAAGTGGTATCCCAGGACTATTGACAAGGGTGGTGAGATCCAAAAAACTGGCATAGTGAGGTTGGAGAGGCAGTAACTGATGCTGCAATTAATAATTTGTGTTGCTGTATCCAGCATATGAGCCCTGATTTTGTGCTCCGAAGTTCTGGTACATGCTGTACCCCTGCTGAGTGCCCCAGGACTGCTGGTTCCCCCAGCCTGCGGAATTAGAGCAAACCAGAATTTGATGCATTTTCTCCTAAAATGTGATACTGAATGAAGGTATTAATGCAACAAAAGATCATTAGTAATATCTGTCCTCACCGTAATTATTATACTCTTGGCCTCCGGTCACTGAGCTCGGGTAAGCCGTGCTGTACATAGAGTAGTCTCCGCCCTGGGCCTCAGTCTGCGTCAGCATCTTCTTCTTCTCCTCTCCATAACCATAGCTGTAGGGGCTCTCCTGGTCGGCAGGCGGAGGCATAGACTGGTAGCTTTCTTCCTTCGTGGTGTTGGTGGTGGTGCTGGAGACGGGTGGGGAGGAGTAGGTGCTGGTGCTGGTCTCTGGGTAGAACGTGCCGTAGCCCACGTTGACGCCTGATCCATCAGCGCCATCTTCTTTGGCTGTGGTGCTTGCTGCGCTATTGTCGTACAGTTGATCTAAAACAGCGAAAACCAAAGCAAAATTGGTGTAAAAACTATGTTTTTAAAAATATTTTTGAAAATTGCAAAAAGAACAAATAATTAAATGCAGGACTGTGATGGTCACTGCATGACCACAGTCACATGATGCCACCGCTGTCTGGTTTTATTATGCTGGAACAGGTATTACGTGATAAAATGCAAGAAAAGAAAGAAAAATCACTTTATAATAACTAAACTGTCGCGTATCTTATGTCTATGGACTTCTAGTGGGCAAAGTTTGCAGCCAAGAATTGAAATTTAGACGAGGTAATATGCTGCATTTGCAGAAGGAATTATGTTTGCTGGTAAATTCTTCCAATCTAAGACCCCATCTAACATGGCAGCAGCAGCATACCTGCCTTGCTCATGGAAACTCATGGAAACAGCGACAGTTTGGATGTATTTTTCAAGAGAAACTAAAGCTCCGTTTCCACAAATCAGTACAGTACAGCTCAATTCAGTAGTGTTCTTTTTTGCTTGGTGGAAATGTGTCTTACGTACCGACGTCAAACCAATAAGCAGGGAGCTCTTACCATCTCATAGAACTAGTTCAATATTAGCGGTTTGTAAATGAAGCACAGGGAGAAAACTGTGCCACTGTGGTGACTTTGAATGATTTTCTCCTACTTGTGTGATCTTCTATCCAAGGCTGTAATTGTAATATATATTGGGGCTGTCACTATTTTTATTAGTGACTACTTTTTTGGATAATATTGATGTATTTTTTTTCTGACGCACATGCACACACAAACAAAGCACAACAATGTGAGTATAGTCAATATATGCTTACGATAGCCTGTGCCAGCGCCGCTCTCGTAACTGTAGTTTGCTTTGAAAATAAAGGATAAACAAGACCATTAGTCAATTCCCTTACAGGTGAGTAAACTCAAATGGACTTACACTTAGTGAGCGTAACATTCCTTACTGTTTGTATAGCTTGGCCCTTGAGGAAACTGTTTGCCCCGGCCCCTGCCTCGACCTCTGTTTGGCCCCCAGCCACGAGACCCAGAGTCTGAAGGAATGCCACGGATAGTGCCGAACCCTGGGATGTGCTGTCGGAACACAGCAGCAGGTGTTATATAAAGAGCAAATGCTTTTAGGCAAGAGCATTGTTCCATTTTGTCTTTATGCATAAAAATATGTCAAATGTGTATGTGTGTATTGAGTGTGAAGATTTTGATATTTACCTCAAGAACTGTACATTGTATTCAAAATTTGGGCAGTATGAACTTGATGAATCATAAAATACATTAATTACCATGTCTGTGTAGGTGACCTTCTTCTTTGCAGGATTTCTAATAGTGTTTGTCAGGTCATCATCATCTGGAAACAGCTTTTCCAGAGCAGCGAGAGCAGCATAAGCCTTTGCTTCCTTCTTATTAGAGCCTCTCCCTTTAAACTTCTGCCCGTCAACCTCCACCTGACAGACAGAAACATCAACAAAGCTGTGATGTAGGACAAACCAACAACTACAAATATTACCTAAAGTATTTTCATTACACAAAGCAATAAAATAAAGAGGAACCCAACAGAATCATATTATTATTATCGTCTTGTTTCCTGCACACGAGGTTTCTAACTCACCTCCATGACAAAGCATTTTTCATGGGAGCCTCCTGTTTCTGCAGACAGCTCATATTTCAGACTGCGCCGCTTCTCATTCAGCTCCATCACAGGGTTCTTGCCATTTTTGGTCAAGATAGGACCCTGAAGGATCTGTTGAATAGGAAAAATAGCTGTTAAATGCTCACAACTATAAGCTCTTCAGCATTTCACATATTACTTTTTTTTTTTTTTGTCTCTAAGGAACGTAAATGTCGATCTGGCTTTACTACATTATGGGGTATTTTAAAAAGGGAGAGGGAGCAACTGAGGTACATACATCTTCTGATGTAACAGATGCAGTTAAAGCAGATTTTACTGATTCGTCTTCGGTGTCAGTGGACTCCAATTTAGATTCTGAGCCTGTAGGAAGGCCGAGATCCTGCAAAACCTGTGAAAGACAGAATTGAGAACATGAAATGACAGGATCATGGCCAGTGTGCGCTTGAATGGTATAAAGCTCACAACAAAGGCTTCTTTCATTTTATTTTTTGATGAAAATAGCAGATCACAGTTGGATAGAAGTTTGAGGAAAGTTTACAATCACCTGTGTGATAAAGGATAAGAGAAGTGAACAAATCTTACTTTGAGCTTCAAAAAATACATGAAGTAGCCCCATCAAAATCTGGGGTTTGATCTCTAGAAGTAAAGTGTAAGTGAAGTCAAAACTGTGCTTTTCATGGAAGTTGGCAAGTAAGTTGCCAGACAGCAAACCTTTTTTAACTATATTAGGCAGCTTATGTAGATAAAAACACAGAGAAACACACGAGACTTGCCTTTGTGGCTACATTAAGCTTGGCGGCTCTTTTTGAAGGCCCTGTTGCCTCGTAGGTCTTCCCATTTAAGTCCACAGCCATTGTGAAGACCGGCTCGTGGACCGGACCAGTCTGTGATGTAAGTCGGTAATCCAGACCAGGTCTGTACTGGTTCAGACGCATCACAGCATTCATGCTAAAATCATCCGTGACTGCAGAGAACAGGAACAAGTGGAAAAAAGCCAGACAAATATAAGCACTCACATTTGATACATTTGGAATTGAACCAAAATGTCATTTCATTGCTTGTATATTATAAAAATAAATTAACTCCTTAAGCATATTTATGGAACATAGTTTCATATTTCTAGACATCATGTATATACCACATTGCCAAGTATTGTGTATGAGTATTAGATTGCATATGATTAATCTTAAAATTGGATGGAAAAAGAAAAATTCAAATTACACCCACAGCGTCTTTTAAATAAACCCAGTTGTCGTATAACTATATACAGTTATATCATCTCTACAATGTAATTTTTAAAGTTAATTTTTACAGCATCAAATTTCAGTGCTTCACTTAACAGTACCAAAGACAAAGACTATCCTTTATCATACGCTGTTCATTACTCACATGACTTCTTCTGAAACCGCTTCTGGAATTTGAGATACTTCCTCTGTTTGCTGTTGAGCTGTGGCTCATTCTCTTCTGTTGCTACCTCCCCGTAAGATCTCTTAGTTTGCAGGTTGACATGTGGTGCATAGGCTACAAGAGACATAAGAAACCGGCCTGAGAACAGATCCTTTGATAGAAGTGTTAAGAGACCTGGACAAAATGAGGACAGGGCACAAATCGCTAGGTACTTGTGTCATCTTTGCCACCGGCTCCGGCTAATCTGCGTGGTTTTGCAGGTTTGTAGTCCATGCCTAATACCTTGTACATCTGTCCAAACGCACAGAGCCTCAGGGCAAACTAAGGAAAACACAAACATTGGGTATTATTTCTAGGCTTAAAGAAAAAACGTGAGCCTGCTTGCATGTATTATCTGTGTTACCTTACCTGAGCACTCTGTGTGATGTCTTCGCACTGCTGCACCGTTACAGCTGCCATGACGTCAACATCTTCCTTCTCGCATGGATCTTTGATTCCAGGGCCATCTTTGAACGGATGCAGTTACATCGGTATTAATGTCAATGCCTGTGTGTACACATGTGATCTGGTTTGAAAATTTAAAAAAACAAGTCTCACCTCCCAAGAGGATTCCTGATGCAACACACTCCAAAACCCTGCGCAATGACTCGCCTGCTCCCATTGGCCTCTCCGATGTACCAATAGCCTTCTCCACTAGCAGCTCAAGAGGCTACGTGGAGATGAGTATGCATGATTTAATCCCGATACTGCTTCATTACAGTAAAAATAATTAGCTTTTTTGGTAAAACAACAGTTTCCTCACCCATCCTGAGAGTGGCGCCCAGGTAGGAACACGGTTACACAAGTCTCTCATGATCCGTATCACAACGACAGCAGAAGGCAGGTTGTTGACTTTGGCCTGGACACACAAAAGTAAACCAGTTCAGTCAGAGGACCTGCAGCTCGTCATGTTTTGCTTTTCCCGCAAAACAAAGCAAAGATAGATCAGAATGACTGAGCCATCTCTAAATCCCCAACTGAACAGAAACAACCTTTCAGAGCAGTAGTGGAGTTGATATTGAGATAGCTCAGTTTGACAGTGGACATTTTAATAAGTCAGATTAAGAGCTCGAGTCAATACCAATGAAATTTCCAAATCTGAAATCGATATCAATAGATAACTTCTTTTGTGTTAGTAAATAAAGAACTATTTCCAACATTTTAAGATTGTGGACTACAATGACAGCAACTGAGAGCAGTTAAAGTGTTACTGTCTCAAATGGAGATACTTATAAAAGGCCATTCAAAGAAACAACCCTACGTACAAATAAGGACGTGAATGCAAACCTGGAACCACTTGGCGTGGCGGAGTGACGCCAAGGCAGATAGACATTTCTGCCTGTCCAGAACGTCCGGCGGATCGTTGACTGTTCGCATTTCTATTGACGAGGTGGGGTAAGAAGAAAAGGTACAGTTTGACCAAGGGGGTCGGCTCTGTCTTGCAGTTCAGGGAGTAGCAGCTTTGCCCAAACCAGGAGAAGCAGGGAAATAGGATCCCAAGTACATAATGTGTACATTTTTGGTCCCACAAGCATGATACTGATCCTGACTAGCTTTTCTAAAGAGTCTGACATTTACAACTTTGGAAGTTGTAAACGTGTGCACTGGTTCCACAAATGCCCCCTTTCCTCTGCCCTTTGGCTTGGGTTTGCTGCTTCCCCCCCTCTTGAGACAGTATGTCCAGTTGGTCAAAGGTCCAGCTTTCCTAAAAAACTTGACAAACTACAAAGCAATCAGTTGGTAATCACAGGCATTTAGATATTTTCACGTTGGCCCCACACTGCAGCAAAACTGATGGAGTCCCTGATTAGAAAGTGGCTCTAACAGGATTTATGAAAGCTCAGAAACACAAAGAGCCATACCAGCTTTTTGCAAGTTTTAGCTCATTTTCTACACCACAAAAAAAATTCAACTCATCTAGGTATTGCTATCAAAGTGTCACTTTGATAACTGATTAAATGAGATTAGATTGAAATTAAAAGATGAAAAATGGATGGCCAACAGTAAAGTATGCTTGTAACAGGGCTACACAATAAGAGTCTGAATTAGAGATGGGATCGATCCGATCCAATATCGGTATTGGATTCCAATCCAAGTCACTTATTGGGTACGGTACTGGCATCAACAATCCACGAGCTGATCCGTAGATCCTTGTTCTAAAGCCCTTTGCACAAAAGTTGTGTTTTTTTGTGTAAACATTTTAGACTTAATTATTATTATTGTTGTTATTTATTTTTTTTTTTTTACTTATTGTAGGCAGTCACACCAGCAATGTTATACACCAAGCGAAACTGCGGCTTTTACTTTTGTTGGTCTGTCAATTTTTCTTCAAGTTTTGCAGCAGATGAGTACACATCTGGCAAATCAATTATCACGTTACCTCAGATGAATGGCTGACTGCTGCTCTGGGTAAGTCAGCAGACATCCTGTTGGTTCTCCTCTCCTTTCCAACACTGGATGTACACATTAAATTCATTTTGTTCTCTTGCTATTTTGTTAAATATGCACCAGGTCTATTTTTAAATCTGTGGTGCGATTGTTTTGTTTAGATTTTGCTTAGTTAATTTTTAAATTTGCATTGCCCCTGATGTGAACAGACAGGCCTGTCAACATTTGCTGACGATTTATTTGCGACTTTGTGTCGTCGTGGCTGTTGTTGTGCAAAAGCCGTAAGTCAAGCAAGATAATAGATTTTTATATCAAATCAAACTTGGTGGAATTTTTGCCATAACTCCTAATAAACTGCCTTGGATTACATTTTGGAATAATGCTCTTTGGAATATTTTTTGTATCTTAATAAAAAGTGCTACATTTACTTAATACAGCCCCATACAACCTTACACATAACATCAACAACTGGCAGATATCCAAATCCAGGTATCGGAATGGGAGGAGTTTGGTGGAGTTTCTATGTGCTCTTTCACTGCTGCTGATGCTAAAAGTGAGGGCGTTATTGCTGAGTTACTTGAGTTATGCCCATGTTCCCACACAGACACAGAGCAAGAAAACGCTAACGCTAACATTCGGTCTGCACTCATCTCACCTTCTGAAGGAGCAGACAGGGAGAACGTTTAAACGAGACCAAGGTAATGCTGGGAGTTAGCTGAGCCAGGAGGAGAGAAGCCAGCACAACACGTCAAACAAGGCACATTCATTGATGGTTGGGTGTTTTGCAATGTTCGCAGTGTACCCACCCTTGCACGAAATACATTTGTGAAGGAGGTTGCACTGTGACGAGTCCGACTTGACATCTTAACAAAATGAAACTAAACGTTTGAGCATCTACAGTCATGATAGTGTACAACTCTAACCTTACCCAGATTCGTAATGTGCCATGTTTATTTAGGAATGAATTGGCAGACCCAAAATTACATTTTTTTTTTTTTTTTTAATGATTCCGACGGAATCCAAACTTTGGAACTGGGACTAAGTTGAAATCGGTTCTCAATACCCAACCCTAACCAATACTTGGAATTACTTAAATCTAACATTGTACTCACAGCTGTAGCCCACTTGCTTTTAATTACTACTCAATTATTATTTAGTCAAAAACGTATTAATTATATTCACCTTCAGGGGCAGCTTTTAAGCCTGACAATGGGCCAAACCCCTAGGATGAAGACAACTATACAAACCAATTATAAATAAATCAAACCAGCTCCACCTTCAGCAACTTAAACAGTTAAATGTCACAGTTTTACTCAAATAGAATTGTAAATACATTAGTTTACCTATAATGGAGTATTTCTATGTTATAGTATTGGTACTTTTAGTTAAATAGAAACTCTGAATAACTTTTCTACCACTAACAGTGACTATTGATAAGCCAAGTGGAGAACTACTGTGGTTTTGCAAGCCAAGAATTACGTTATTCTCAGTAATTATGACTCTTTTCTCACCAATATTGTACTGTTCACTTATTCAAAGAAAATATGAACTCATTACTTCTGTGTTTGACAACACTTTGAGCAAAATTTGCACCAAAACAGGGCATAAATTCTTTATCATCAACTCTTTTCTCACTACTCATGACAAACATCTGACTGCTTCCTGTTCGATCTAATGCACCAAGGTAAACCCTTCAAACACAGAATGTCAGTCCCATACCTGACGACATTTGAATGATTTTGGAAGCTTAACTCATGATGACAGTCAGTTTATGGTCTAGTCCCGGTGTGCAGTGTAGCAAATGAACTAAAACTGCACTGAGACCGGTATGGATCTCTATGTAAGGCTTCAGAAAACTCCCCCTGACCTGGAAGTGAATACACTGAAACTTAAGACTCCCATGTAAATACAGCTCAGGCTGATTAACACAGAAGCACTACAAATACTCCAATAACCAAAACATTAACCTATAAACACTGATTTCTACTGTTTCCCTCTCTGGTTGAATTTAAATTCTCCACAAAGAAGCTAAAGAAACATTTATTGCTGATCAGTTTTGCTGCAGCTGGTGCCAAATGTACATGTTCAGCATCAAGTACATGCAAATACGCGCTTCACTTGTAATTCTTTAAAAGCCTTCATTTTTAACATCAAACAATTCAACAAGACTAAACAAAGTTGTTGTTATGACATTAACAACATGTGTAGTATGTATCAGCGGCTGCAAAGAGGTGCTGGCAAAAGCCAGTCCGTCACAAGACGTCGATGGGAGCCTCGATCAAGTGAAGAGCCAATATTTATTGGTTGTTCACTGGCATCAGTCTGACAGTCTCTGTGCGAGCTCCACTGAGGTCTAATGACGATGGCCGTGTGGTGTCAGATCAGTAGAGCTACACAGTGTCTGCATACCAAGAACACAAAACAGGCACAGGATAAGCTGCGGGAGGCTTGAACAACATATTTACCTTCAGTTTCTTCTGCAGATTCTTGGGTGTCACTCCCTTGCTCTTCTCGGACAAGAGGTGACGTCATGTGCAGAGTGAGAGTCAAGATAGATTGGGTGCTCGTCACAGCAATGGCTGCATCCACTGGACACTGGCTCACTGTGTATGTCCCTGGTGAACTCTCCTATTTAAAAGAGGAACAAAACATTAGAAAGACAGAGACATTTTTAAACTCTAAGAAAAATAGTACATTTCTGTAAAAATAAAGTAGACATTCTGTTCTACCTCTAACTTTTCGGTCAACCTTTCAGCCACTTCTTTAAGCAGGGTGACAGTGGGCTTATTGGAGCAGAGCAGCTTACCAGGCCAACCCTCATAACCCCACGCAAGACACGATCTTGTGAATCACCACTTGCACTGTGATAAGGGTTGCAAACATTTATATAAATGAAAACAGGCACTAATAGATTTCAAAAGCCACTCAAATAGCCTATTAAATAATTAGGAAAAACTGCAGCAGATCATATGACAGCCTTGCTCACCTCCCCGACTCTGTATTTTCTGTGTCATCTTTTGGAACATCCATCTGGTCAGACACAATCTTCAGGGCACATTCCACATGGGAGATTATGGTCTGCACTGCCTCCAGTTCCTCTGGTGATGGATATACTTCGGAGTGTTTGGCCATCACGTGGCGATCGTACTGCGATTGTACACTTGTCTGGGGGATTCCAGGATCCTTATTTGAGAAAAGCTACAGATTATTTTGGAGAAGCAACAATACATATCTAGATGAGTGTAAATGGCTATTTGGTTTATACTGTAAACTTGTACCATATTTTGTAATGGACAAAATGCATTTAGATATTATATAAAGTAAAAAATAATCCTGGGAACAATAATAATAGCTTCTAAGAATGTTAAAAAACAAACAAACTTGGAGATAGAAAACAAGGACGCTATTTTTAAAGTATAAACATAACAAAAAAGTGACGGAAAAGATTAAACAATACATTCTTTGTACAGAGACATGAAGATGTGGATGAAAGGACTCAAACTGAAAAGGTGAAAGAACCTCATAATGCCGTTTATCCTCCATCTCCTCCATAGCAGCGATGTAGTCATGGTACTGTCTCAGCTCCTCCTCGTAGCACAGGCAGTCATACCAGTACCGCAGCTCCTCGTACCTATAAAGGACAGAAATAAGTGCAGCTCTGAAAAACAACTGCACTGCTTAAGTAAAACGCTAACATAAATGGGACATTAAATGACAACACAAATTAGCATTTTGTGCTTTAATGATATTCTCCAATTAATTTGTAAGACTATGATAAATATCAGCATACATGTCAATACAACATTTACAGATCACTCACTTGCTCACATTGACCTTGTCGCATGACCATCTGGTGTTTACGTATTAAGACACACATTACTACGAAAACAAACAGCAGTCAAGGAAGGATTTGTGCCATTGTTCTGCAATCCACCAATGACAGTCTCCTAAAATCAAATTCAGACAGCCAGGTCTTCTATGAAGAAAACCTAAACAACTAATCCGATCAGAAATGACTTGAAATGTATAATTCCTTGATACAGAAACGGTTACTGATATTGATCGTTCAGCGGACAAATTAGACAAAATTTCAATATTGAACCCTAAATTATTTAACTGTACGCATGAAATATGCATTTTTATGTAAAGTAGTCTTTTACTTGTAAATTGAACAAGTTAAATTGCCATACCTTCATCTGTCTATTTTGAATTTACTTATCACAGGCCATGCGTGTGTACCTATCAAAGTCATGCGGGAGGAGCCGGTGGCCCTGTTGTATGAGGCTGTCCCAGTACAGCAGCTCCTCGTACGCCTGGTGCTCGTCCCACGCCCCGGGGGCCGCCATGTTGTCCCGATTTCCAGATCAAATCTATTTCCTGTTTTGGAGAGCACACACTTGTTAGTCCATGCGCAACCTGCAGATGTCAAGCAGCCTCAGACCGCTCAAATTAAAACGTCACAGATGACAATGAGTTGTAAGTTACGCATGCTGCTGCTGCTAAGTTAGCTGTTGCTAACAGTAGCGTTACGCAGGAACCCTGCTCGGCGAGGTTAGTAGTTTATCCCCGCTCAAACTAGATAAGTAACACTCGATTTATTCCAGCGGCCCATTGATGGCATATCTCCACATCCTATGCTGAAAACACTGACATTAGCTAGACGAATAAGAAGCTATTATTTATCAATATTAATAGCGCTGACCGCCCACTTCACGTTAACGAGCTAACGTCGGCTAACGATGGCCTTCTTATCCATTTGGTATCAGCCGTGCTGACATGACATAATACCGGTAACTTCTCTTTGAATTTCGTTTGTGTTGCTAGTGCTTACCTTGTCCAAAAATAATAAACAGGTGTCCTCCTTTCGCTGATGAGTGTTTTCTTTTTGTGGCCGAAAGGTCGCTTAATATCTTTTTTGTGATTTTAGGCAGATTGCAATACCAAATATTACGTTCACACCGCCCCCTACTGTACCGGAGTATGTAGGACAGGTAGTATTTGTGATTTTTAAAAACTAAACTATATCAAAATATTAAAAACAATAAAACTCTATTAACTCTATTAAAACTCTTAATGAAAATAACAGTGACCTTTAGGAATGAATCAAGCCCATTGATATAATAGAAATTGTACACATATGATACTATCTTGATTAGTAAATCATCATGTTCTGGTGGATATGTTCTGTATCACTTCATCTGGTTCTCTTTTCAACTATTCATTATGTGTATGTAACTTTACACTTTTGTCACACTCTACTTGAATATGTATACAGAGTCATATATATTCATATTTTAGCTGTATTATAAAGCTGCGTTGTACTGCAATTTTAATATATTGATTGTCACTTGAAACCACTGTGATCGTACTTTAACATGGATTCTTCGTTTAAGACACTGTCTTTTGTACTCTATAGCAAATACTGCCCTTACCATCCTTATGTAAGTTTTTTCTTCCAAAGTTCAGAGTAAAGCAGTTACATGCGTCATATTTAGTGCTCTTACACAATCTTGTCTGTGTGTCCTCACAGACCAATAATTGCTGCCATCACCTCATCTGCATACAGTTATAACTGGATCATCCTCTGCCTACATTTTTTTGTGCAGTACCCTCACTTTCCATTCAATCTTTCTACTGTTCCATAACACCTAAATCAGCAACAGGCTGAGGATCATGGACAACATTAGCTAATGGAGCAGGGGGTCGAATTCCTTATGATTTACTCTATCTATCCCTTTTTTAATCCTTCATCTGATACATGCTATGCATCCTAGCATAAGCGTAAGACACATATGAGCTCACTCATAAATAACCTACTTATATTAGGTTAAACATTATTGATCACAGTGTAAAGTTTAGAAAGTAGTTTATATTTATTTATTTTTATGCATTTTACATGGAAATGAATGTCATTTGGTAGAGCTGGAACAGACAGCAGATACAGTTAATGGTTTTTAACATTTAATTATTGACTTGGCCGGAGTAGTGGAAAGTAACTTATTGTATTTGCCTAAGTGCTATCAATTTTGAGCTACTTGTATTTTCCATTCTCTGCTAATTTAATAAGACATAAATATTATGTCTGTCTACAATAATTGACTGGATATAGAACACTAGAACTTGACCAGTTACAACTAGTACACACCTTAAATTAGTATGCATATTGGTTTGCATGAGAACTAACAACTAACGGTGTCAGATGGAATAATTTACCAGTTACTGAGGTTAAAGAAATACTTTTAGTACATTTTGCTGTTAATGTTTCAGTGATTTCACTTAAGTAGTTTTCTGGTACATCTCCTTGTAATGGAGTGTTTCTAGATTGCAGTATTGTTTTCTTACAGTAAGGAAAGGCTACTCTACATCGATTTTTTTTCATCTAAACTTCGCCACAACAGAGCCAGACGAGCTGACTATACACTTGCCTCGGGAATCGTGCTCAAGTCTCGTGGATTTAAAAGTACTACAAAAACAGCATTTCTTGGTGAAAATGCATGGAGATGTTGATTGCCGAAAAAAAAAAAAAACAGTTTTTGCTAAAAGCATTTAATGAATTGCAGAGATTTGAAATGAATATCCAGAGAAATCATTTATATTTGACAGTGTAAGTTGACATGTAAATGTGGCAGCACCTCAGTTGAACCGCAAAATACTGAAGAAGCTAAAAGGCATCAAAAATAAAAGATCAAATTAGTTGAGTGACTGCTGAAAGCAGTGCAGACAGATAGAGACAAACAGGAGAGAAAAAGACAAGGACAAAGAAGGAAGAAGTAATAGACAGAGAAAATTTAAAAATTATGCAATAAATTATGTCTTAAATGTCTTTCAGGTCACATAAAAGCCTTTTGTAATCATCAAAGAACACACAGGTAACATCAGCAACATGGAGGACAACATCAGGAGGTTAAAGGGAAGGGTATCATATTAAAAAATGAGAAATGAGAAAAGCACAATGTCCATAATAACAATAACTGTAATACTGTTAGAATTTGTTGCTGAAACTGATCAAATAGGTACTGTCGGTGTTTGCAGGAGTCCAATGCAAACTGCCCCAATTTCCTAATTATTCAGCCTACTGAATAATTCACGAGACATATAAATAAATCCCCTCAGGCAAATCACAGAAGATACATTTATTTAAATGCAAAGAATTCTGAATAACATTGCATCGTTTTTATTTACCATCAGTTCCTTACATGTCCTCAGTAAATTGAGGGTACAATTCAAGTATTAACTTATAAAATCTTACATTATTTCCCATAGGCAACGTAGAAACAACAAGAAAAAAAGCACATTCGATCTAAAAGGTACACCGACGACTCAGTATTTGAGTATGAACATTCCTTTACGAAATACACTCAGCTGAATAATTACATGACATGACAAATACCTCTGGTTTTACTCTGGAGCGCCACCTGGCTCCACCTTCACATCTCAATTCTCCCACATTCCTCTAAGAATCACTGTGCAATCGACTTTTATTTACTTTCAAAGTTTTTTGGAATAAAGTTGAGAAAATAAAACTGAATAATACTCTTATAACAATAAGGAATGTTCACTCCCTCTAACAGGAGGACGTTTAGGATATTTTGTGCAAACTCACAGCGTTAGTTAGCTTCCATTTGTCAGGTTAAGGCGATGAACAAACAAGGAGATATTTCATAGAATTTGTGGTGCATTTCTAAAGTGGTCCAGCCGAGAAATGTCCAGCCTGTGCCTTTAATGTGATCCGCTCCCCTGTCATGGCCACAAAGTCGGGTCCCTCGAGTTCTCGCCCCGCGATTGTCTCTGTGTGTTCAGCGGCCTGCTCACACCTGGTTGACCGCTTTCTTCTCCGAGCTGGCGAAGGAGGTGGGCTCCCAGCGGCCCAACTTATTTGTCCTGAGGCCCGCCTGGCACTTGGCGATGAGGTAGATCTTGCGGAGGACGGTGCGACGCAGCAGGATGTAGACCCAGGGGTCGAGGACCTGGTTCCAGGTGGCCAGCCTCACGCCCATCACCAGCAGGGTTCTGTCGTCGGACAGGTCTGTAGCTCCCTTGTAGGAGTGGATCACGGTCATCAGCCCAAAGATCTGCGCACATGAGTCAGCTTTAAGTCTCTTAGGCAATCAATGAGGAAAAAATGTTGATAAGCCTTCTAATTTTAGTATTTGTTTTGTCTCATGGATTAAATATCATTGTGCTGTCCGCAACAGGAAGGACAGACAGTGATTTTGATAGTGATAGCGATGGTTCAGGTCTGAGATGAACTCAAACACGCCCACTTCGAAGCAGTTTAGTGAGGTTTTAAGGTCAGACTTAGTGTTTCTTGCTCTTTAAAAGAACGTGAGGGGCACCGCATGAGGAGAGGAGTTGCGAGCGCAAAGTTCACGTTCCCAGAAGATGACCTGATCCTCATCTGATCTAATGTGAGTTATATCAGGGCTAAACACGTTAGAATGCTCAGGAGAAAACGTGGCGGTAGCAAGTATTGATCTGACAGAGCATGCTGCAGAATCTGGACTCATTGTTTGTCAGTAAAGCCCTCTTCCTGTTCATCGAACACTGGATGCCTTATTCCTCAAAGTCATTATCATCAGTACTGTTGTCCTTTTGCATCACTATTAGATCCTTTTTTTTTTTTTTTTTTTAAATTGGGTCTATTGGAGTTTCTTTTTGGACAAACTCAAGTGTAAACTAAAAATCAAAGACAAAGTATAGAAATTGAATGTCTTCCCAGTCCTTAGCGGTGTGCTACAACATATAGATTTCAATAATAACCTTTCTATTACTATTTTTTTATATGTTGTTTTGGTTACCATTTTCCCAAATGCAGCTTATCTGTCTAATCATATTCAAAACACAACTACTGTGAAAGAAAAGAGAACAACACAGGTAAATAACAAAAATAAAAAGAAGTATTTTATATATATAGTATAACTACTACTAATTTGATATAAGGTAACCCAATGATCTACATGTTTATATACCCACAAATTTGGCACCATAAAAATGATTTCATGTTCACTTTAATCACCCCGATTGATCAAAACCCTTTTTTTTCAAGAGTTATGCTGAGGATCACCAAACATTATGCGTCATTAGATGAAAGCTGTCCTTCTTTATCAGGGGCAAATAAGCCTATGTTGAAGTGAAGAGAAAGTGTCCTGATGTGAACTCTGATCAGGCGACAGAAGCGACGCCTCTGTGAGCTGCACTTCCCAATGCTCACCAGCAGGGGACTCCAGCAGATGCACGACGTGAACATGATCCCCACCAGCTGCACCATCATCTCGATGTCGTGCGACTTGGCGGAGTGATGCGAGCAGGACTGCCTCCTGAGCCGGGCCCTCGCCAGCGTCACCCCGCTGATGGTGTTACACACCAGCGCCACCGCCAGAGAGGCAAAACCCAGTCCGGAGAACAGTCCCACGAATACCACATCCTCCTTCCCGGTGTTGTTGAGCACATTAATGAAGCACCAGGTGCCCGGGTCCTGGTAGGTGTAAGAGCCCAGATTGAAGCACGGCAGCACGGCCACGAACAGAGCCGCCAGCCAGATGAGAGTCAAGCAGAGCTTCGTGCGGGTTTTGGTGACCCGGGACGAGTGCAGCAGCGGCCTGGTGACGCCCAGGCAGCGCTCAGCAGCCATGGCGCAGCCCATGAAGAGCGGGCACAGGCCAAAGAACACCATGCTGCCCCCCAGGAACTGACACATCTGGTCAGAGGAGGCCGGGTCCTTGGGGTGCGGGTTTCCGGAGATATAGAGCCGCAGGACCAGGGCCCCGGGAATCACATGGCCGATGAAGTCCGTGACCACCAGCGAGGTGGCGAACAGGAGGAACGTGGCTTTGGTGCGCCTGCGCTGCCGAGAGTACGCGTTGACCAGGATGAAGAGGGCCACCATGTTGGAGATGATGCCCAGCGTCATGGAGAGCACGACGACGATGACGCTGCTGGTGGTGGCCTCCACCAGGGTGAAGTTCCCCGACGGCGACAGCTTCTCCGGGGCCATGCTGGTCTCCACCTTCCCCGCGCTGTCGCCGGAGAAGCGCGGGAGGAGCGGGGAGGCTGGGGAGTTTTTAGTGGCTCCGAGTTAACATCACTGAGCCCTGGAGGGGTGGAGGTCCATGGTTAAGGGAGTCTGTGAAAGAAAGAGGAAGAGTGCAGCAGATGAGCTGTGGATCGCCGGTGAAACGCTGCCGGAATGGTTACTGAATCAGCAGCAGTGAATAAAGGCGTTTCAATGCAACTCATATCATGAAAACAGTGTCCATAAGGTCCACATGAGCATCTGTGGGAGATTTTAGATCATCATTTTCACCAAAACCACAGAATAAATCCCTCCACACACACACAAACACACACACATCAGCTCATGGAAAAAACAGAATCTATCCTTTCTTGTAATGTGAAACGCGTACTGCAAGTCCAAGATGAACAATTAGGGACTTCTAAGTCAAACTTTTTCATAGAGTCCAAACGCAGATTTGGAACAGCGCAGTCCAACCATTAACTGACCAAAAGAAGACCAAACACACGCCGCACAATAATAAAGAATCCGTCAAGGTGAGTAATCAATTCGCAATAAATGTACCTGGTCTGTGATCACAGTCACAAATCCATCCAAGATTTGTCAGAAATGTTAACAAAAATCCAATCCACGCGCTCTTAAACGCCGACAAAGTCTGCTTCATGTGTTAATTTCGTTCAATCTGGGATCTCGGGTGAAGAAAGGGCTGACCACTGCATAGCTCAGATTTCCTGCCCGGCCCGGCTGAAACGCGACCGAAACGCGGTCTAAGGAAGACCTCCAGCAACGCGCGCGGGCAGGTGAAGGAACGCGTTCCCCTCCACGGCAGAAAACATGTCTTCCTCCGATAAAGTTCCTGCGCTCTGGGTTGCGCACGTACCGCTGCTGACGGGGAAACGCGCACTCCGGGTTTTATAGCGCGTCCGTGCGCCTCCGCTCCTCTGCCGCGCCCCCCCCCCACCGTTTACGCACTCAATGTCCTCAACTACTTTACGTGTCATAAAGTTACTAATCTCCTATACGAGGCCCGTTTCAATCATCGGTAACTCAGGCTCTAACTTTGACTTTTTTTGGCTCAAGACAAAAGGGTTGGATTATCAGCATAGATACGGTGAACACCTTGAGATATTTGTGTGCTGCAGCCCTGATCGGCAGATTGAATTTCATGCCATCATTTTCATGCTTTATTTGATGCTTAAAGTGCAGCTCTGCGCCCCCGCCAGCAGCTATCAGGTATATCCAGGGCCCTACATAAAGGGGGGGGCTTTTCTGCGGCCCACAATTTAAAGAGCAATAATATAGAATATTTTAAACTAAAACACTCACAATTGCTCATCAAGCAGCAAAATAAACTTTTTTTGATGGTTGTTTTTGTGAAAAAGGTCTATAGTGTATTTAATAGTTTATGGAAAATGCAATGAGTCTCTTGTTTGTGTATTTTCTAGGTTTTTTTGCCGCATAAGTCAAAATGTCAAAGCGGCCAAGCAACTTACCTGATGAATTTGCTCATCTGAACTAATCATACAGTAGGAGGGAACATTTGGAAGGAATTTCCTTGTTGTGTCAATAAGGTAATAGTTATCCGAAAGCCTTATGGCCAAATGATAACGTTACGACCAAAGTTTTATTCCGTTTCACTGAGTATTTGCAAACACAGAATGAAACGAAATGCTGTTTCTCACCAGCTTCTGCAAGTGCCAGAACATTCAAAATAATAATGAGTAAAAGAACCATAAATGCTTGAAGTAAAAACCAAACAAACTTCAACTCTAGATATAATTTCACAATTACAGTTTTGCTAAAAAGATGCATTGAAGTGCTGTTCAGTCAGCAGGATGATGATGATTATAGTGAAGATGATCTCAACCTTTTCAGGGGTTCAGTCAGAGATTTTAACCCTTAGTTATTTTGATTTCTGTGAATAAATGTCCTAGTTGCAAACATGGCAGTTCCATGATTTAGAGTTGATTAAATTGATGAATTCATGGGGTTGATGAATTAATAAATGATTATTGTGGACCCAAATGACAATGTTAATGAAAACTCATATGAAAAATCCAGAGATCCAAAGATCCAGATATTCCTCAAGGACTCTGTTGTCATTTCTGATGGTTTCTGCAGCTGCACTGAGGAAAACATATCACTTTTCCCCCTGTGGGATCGACACAGAGAGGGAAAACCGTGGATGTCTGCCCCTGGCACACATGACTGCAGACAGGTGGTCGTTGTTTTGTTGTTTAAATTTTACAGGATCCTGGCAGCCCAGCCGGAAGCAACATCAACAAACTGACAGCTGGGTCATTGGACAGAGAGGAGAGGTGGGAAGTGTCACACATTTTGGTTCGGCTTTTTTTGAGAGACAGACAGGACAGGTTCTACCGGAGTAATGAACCTGCTGACTGGAAGTTATCTCTTAAATATACATCACAGAATGTGGTTTTAGCGTCATGGGGAAACATGTAGAGCACCTGTTTGTTGAAAGAAAGGCTGAAGGAGCAGCGAGCCAGAGGATTCGGCTTATAGTGAGTGAAAACATATTTGGTTTTGACTTGGGAGCATTTTTTTCCGCAATGTATTTCATGTTAACATGCCCAACGTGACAGCACTTCCTTTCGTGGTGTCATGTTTGCCATGTTCATCATTGATTCAAACTTTAGGCAGCACTAAACAAACGATAGCCGATAGCCGACAGCCGATAGCCGACAGCCGATAGCCGACAGCCGATAGCCGACAGCTGACGCTGATGGCAAAGTCACAGCTGGACCAAAGCAGCTTACAACTATTTGAGCAAAAGCTGTAGTGAGCTCAAAATGTAAACTTTGCATGCATGTCTCAACCTCTTTGACACTGTTGCCTTTATATCAACGGCATAAAATGTCCTAAAAACAATCGAACGGTGGCACGTAGGAGGATTGTTCAAGTCATTTGGACTCAATCTCTGGAAATGGGAGACAAGTTTCCAAGAAACTGTGATTATTTGATAACGGTAAAATTTGTTAGAAAACTGTTTAATAAATGAGCTGCAATGTTAAAAACGTTGTCATCCAGATGGAGGGAAACATATTTAACATCACGTCACCATGATTATAGCCACCAACAAATATGCGTGCCTGTCATTTGCATAACCCAAAGCTTGTGTCGTGTCTCTTGGGCAGGACGCGGGGATGAACTGATTAGCTTTCAGTCGGGATCCGGCTCTGGATCAGTTTATACATCTGGACGCAACTCAGAAAATAAGATAAGATCATTTCCGTGAATTTTATTCTTTTTGACTAAGTATTAGCCCAAGAAAGGAGGCATGCACAACATGACCTCACAGCAAAGCCTTCAACCAGGAGGTATGTGCTCTGCTGAGAACTTCCCACTTATTTTAAGTGAAAATCTTGTCTAAAATAATTGCAATCTTCTTTGTTTTACTTGATCATGGCTCTTCTCTGCCCTTCAGAATGGATGTGGGTAATCTACAGAGCCTGCAGAGTCAATAGTCTGCTCGTTGTCCTTTCCTCTCTAAGTGCACCATGTGTGTTTTTCCTCCTGTTCCAAAAAAACAGACCCCGTTACCTCCATTTTGCTCGTGAATTACTCATACCAAAGGTGCCATTTGGCCTCTATAGCATGTTAGCTCTTCCAACACTAAGTCTAGTGTTTATGGGTTTTAAGGCTCCTTCTACACCCTTTCGTCTTCCACTGACCACAGAGGAAAAAGAGACCCTCTGGCCACACGTCCAGCCAGCTATGGAACGCATCGGAGAGTCAGAAGCTTTCTTTGTGTTTGAAATGAAGAAAAAGCAGCGAGTTTCCCTGTTTCTGAGGTATTCCTTCTTGGCTTTTATTACCCATAACTCTCCCGCCACAACTCTGGCACAACACATGTCAGTATGTCGGAGGGAATCAGGGCTTCTTTATTCTTGAATCTGATGGGAATTTGATTTTGTTTCAAGAACATTCAGGCCCCCTAGGAGAAGTTTTCACAGTTCCAATGTGCCAGTTTGTCCCATTCAAATGCAAGCGGTTGTGCGCTTGAGCGTTCCTCGCCAACAGTTTAAGAAGATTCTGGCTAACTATGATTGAAAAGCAACACACTATCTGCAAGGGCGCCTCACAAACGGCGTGCCAGAAATGTAACTGTGGAATGTCTGCATGGGAATATTCAGCTGATGAGACATTGCCAGCTGCTCTGAAAGACACACTCCTCTATAGAGCAAACTGTTTAAAAACTGCGGTCTGACTGTCCGGCTGTCTGGCGGAACCTAGAGGTCATTTCTAATATTCAGTCACTCTACTATACTGTACGTCTCGAGCTCTCCCAAGACGGGTGAGATCAGGCTCAGTCTGCCAAGAGAAAAAGCAAAATCATTCTGTATAAAGTAAAATTCAAGCTGATTTTTGTGTCTCTAACTCTGGTAGCATTAATTTGTACTCACAGACAGCGGTGGGGTGAACTGCACATCTACTACTGTGATGCAGGTTTCAACCTGAGTGCAATCATGTGCAGTGCAATCATGCTGTTGTATTTTTGATCCGGAGTTACTGAGGCAGGCAGAGCTTCCTTGGTAACACGTAACGCTGTGCACAACAAATACTCTCCAGTTGAGGCAAACAAGGCTGTGGACAAGTTCGTCTGTCAGGATGGAATCAAAGCATTTCATACAGTAATCAAAAACATGTGTGATGATGATAAAAATGAGTCCCAAACAGAAACATTTCCTCAGTGTTTGCAGGCTTTTGCTGTCATGTTGGATGGATGGACAGAGATCAAGATCTTATGTTTGAGGATTATTGTGCAAGGTGGTTTATTTAAAAGCTTTTCCGGACCTTCTTCAGTGCCAGAACAATCGCATTTGTTTACAGTGGACCTTAATATGTTGGGCTTTGTCCAAATGACCACATTTAGAAAATATTCAGAGGAATAAGTTGGAGCAAATCTGAGTTGTGGATCTCATAAGAGTTCTGCCAAAATAAAGATTTGTTTATTTTTTGAGAGAAGCCTGAATTCTGCTAACAGACCAACGCGACTCAGAATTACATAAGTAGAAGTAAAAACAAAATGTGAGAAAAAATGTAAAATACGTAATCGTTATGATCAAGAAAATGTCATTAATATCTGGTGTCATATTTTATATTATCTTAATAATGCATAAAAGTAGAATTTTTTAAAGATCTTTTTTTTTTTTAGTAGGACTATTGATGATTTTGATTTTATTATTCGAAAACTATTTAAGTGGGCGGCACAGTGGTGCAGTGGTTAGCACTGTTGCCTCACAGCAAGAAGGTCCTGGGTTCGATTCTGGGTCAGGACGTTTCTGTGTGGAGTTTGCATGTTCTCCCTGTGTCTGCGTGGGTTTTCTCCGGGTACTCCGGCTTCCTCCCACATTCCAAAAATATGCAAATCTGGGGGTAGGTTAATTGGTCACTCTAAATTGCCCGTAGGTGTGAATGTGAGTGTGGATGGTTGTTTGTCTCTATATGTCAGCCCTGCGATGAACTGGCGACTCATCCAGCGTGTACCTCGCCTTCGCCCCAAGATGCTGAGATAGGCTCCAGCCCCCCCCGCGACCCCTAACGGGATAAGCGGTAGAAAATGAATGAATGAATGAAAACTATTTATTATTTTCCCAATCAAGCAACTGATTTGTGGTTTTCAATAATTTTTTGAGTAGGGAGAAATACCACTTACTTGAAAGGTAATCAAACGTTACTGTTGAATAAAATCTACACAAATTTGTTTGTCTCTCATGAATACTGGAACACTTTCAGAAAACGGCACCTGACTGGTTCTGTCTGGGATACACCATTAGCGACAGGAAGTAGAGAAAGGTAGGAAAAACATACATTTTAGGCAGTATCTTTACAGTTATTGAGTCAGAAACACACAGGGGTTACTCTATAGGTATCCACTCCATTTTAGCAGACACATGCAATAACATTTCCAACTTTTTGCCTTGACTTCTTACATTGCATTGCTTCCTCAAGCTAAACCGTCCTAGCAATGGCAATTTTAGATCCTAAAAGATGAGAAATAGGACTTATGTTGGAAAATGTGAGTTTTCCTTTAACTTGTAATTTTAGTTGTAGAGTTCTTGGATGTAAAATTTCATTTTATAAAGTAGTAACAGCCTGTTCTCATCCACAGCTCCCCAGATATTGACATTTTTTTCACAGTTTCTTGCTGACCCACAAGGTACCCAGTCAGAGGTGCACAAGGGTTAAACTGTTAGGGTTTGGCCTTGAAGAGATGAGGCAGTGGCACATACTTTCAAACCCATGGTGCAGAGAGGGGAGGAGGTCGAGGTTGAGTGGAGGGTCAAACGCATAATTTTCACCTGGGAGAAGGTAACCAAGTGATTTTTCTGCCTGAACTTAACCAAACATCGCCCTTCCTCTCTAGACTGGTTGCCAGGTCATGGACGCAGAAGCCTCAGGAGCGCAAAACAAAGCTCTCAAAATTCTCTTTGGAAAATGTCAAACAATTTTACGTTTGAAATGTTCAGTCGGTTATGTCTGAACCTGTTCGCTTGCCCGCTTCCATCGCTGCAACACCTGTGTGTTTGCTGGGATAATTGGTCTATTATCTGGCAACCAAAACGGTTGTGTTGGAGTGCCTTAAACCTGCTTACCTGCTCTGGTCAAGACAAAAACAGACCATTCTGCACTGAAATGTAAACTTCAGGAGGAGGAGATACTGGCTGCTGTGTTATTGTCGGAGGAGGTCATAAAAAAAGTTTGCACAGACACTAATGCTTCCCTCAGGACTGTCAGTAATGACCATGTTGGCAGCCAGATGTCTTTCTATTGATCACTGCATCATTATATCAGAAAAGGGAGATTCTGATGCAGCGTTATTAGGTTTTACTTCATGTGTTTTCACATATTGTTACAGTTATACAATAGCTAACTGAATGGTTTTAAAATTCACTCAAAATTCATGTGTTACATACATTATATCAGCATAAATTTCCTTCTGTCAGCTGTCAAATAAGGCAAATGAGGCCAAAAGGAATCTCACTGAGTGATGTCTGTTTCCTCTCTCATGAAATGATCACTGGTTTCACTTTGCTCAGTGTCCTTAAAGACTCTCTCTCACCACAAAAATTGTTAGTTGGTTCTCTGGTCAGAAAAATAAAACAAGACAACAATGACATTGACTAACACACAATTTCTGATCTTTGTCGTTCAAGTCTCCAGTTCTGTTAAATGTTTCCACAGTTTACTGTTACAGAAAAGATATGAAGACATTTTCTTTTACAGTTAACCTTGAATGTATGCAGGCCCAAGGATATACATCCAGGCCAGATTTTCATCCTGTTGTCTTTGCAGATCAGATCAGATAAAACTGCAGCTTGTCTGCGCCTTTTTTCCCCTCATAAATCCTATCTTCTATTACACCACTGACAGTTTTCCATATGGATGCCTAATGGTCTGTACCCGACCAAACTGCCTCAGCCAATCCAAACCCATGATTAGTTGTTTTATATAAGAGAACCTACAGTGTATACATCCAGCTGCCTAGGCTGATGTGCTTACCTTGTGGTATAAATCGGATTGTTATTTGCCAAGTGTTTCATGAATGCCAATAAAAAGCTTATTTCCATCTGGAGGACATTTTTTTTTTTTTTTTTTTTCCTATACCTGATCAATGTAAATTGTACATTTCCACTCCAAGGCCTTTAAGACACATTTACACCACGATTTATCCAGTTTAGTGGTGAAGTAAGCAGAAATCTGGCGGGGAGACTCCACATATCTGAGCACAGTGAAGGGTCTGTCCGCCGTCAGGGCTCGTGCGGTTAGTTGCTGACGTCTGCGGTAATAAATCTGAAGGGCTCGCCGCGTTGCAGTGATTAATGACAGGTACTGTTAGCGTGAATACAAGAGGAGAATTGGTAATTAAAGTGGTTTTGCAGCTGAGCGAGATTTAAGAACGACAGCTTATCAAACCAGCAGAGGTATTTTTAATAGTCAGAGGTGAGACAAGCAGCCAGCTACTTATCATCCCACGCGTACACATAGATATTCAGCCGGTAATACGCAATAATCCTTTCCGATGGATGTGTTAACCTGCTCATTCCCATCCCATTTTAAGGATTACATTACATTTAATAACGTTTGAGAGCTTACATGCTCAGCTGTTACTTTGCTAGCAGAGGAAAATGCAGTGTTTTTTAAAATTGGAATTTAATTCAATCGAAAAGTGAGAAACATTGGTTCTTCAGTTATGGCCCCTTTTCGCTCTGTCTGCATGCCTGCGGACTTGGCCTAACAGTTCAAGGTGTTGGCACATTAAACACTGGGTTACCAGACAGCACGCCCACAAGCAAAGAAACAAATACACGGAAACAAAAAAAAAACCACACAGCATGGAAGGAGAAGGAGCAACCAAACTCACGAGCACTTAAGGTGGCAAATAAAAACACAGAAAATCAAAGGAATTCAAGCATATGCTATATTACTCCCCAACTTCTTCTTTTCATTTATGCTTTATGATGCTGGTTTCCATAATCTTTCTTTCTTGGCAGTGAAAACAACAGAAAACGTAAAAGAAAAGAGTCCAAAGCCAATAACAACAATAAGTGCTGTCCTAATCATGTTGATGCCATCTCAATTCCCGCAGCCTTTCTCATTTAAACCCGCAACAGGGTGAGGGTTCAACGCTCCCGGCCTCAGACTGGGCCTTTATCTACTTGTTCTTCAGATAAGGTTAGTGAAGTTGGGGAAATAATAAAACCTGATATGCTGACTAATCATCCTTGTTGTGGTGTAAACGCAACAGTGCTTCCTAATGCTGCGAGGAGAGATTTCCTATCGTCTGTCGCTGCCGTTTTCTCCTCGGTCAAAGGTGCAAAGTGTTAGTTCATTGGCACGCTTTTCCCGAGAACCTTGAGCACGTCTTGCTTTTTCCCTGCGCTGTCCTGCGAGGAATTCTGATCACCCCTAATGTGGACTCACGTCGTGTTTGTCATGCCCCTGTTTTGTGTGGTCCAGGCTAAAGGAGGAGTCCTCGCATCTCATTCACATTTAGCTTGTTGTAGCAGGTTTTCAAGGTGAATCAAAAAATAAACACTATGCCAAAGCAGATCTGTCTTTGTCATGTTTTATTTAGCTTGCAAGGAGGAGACAAAATACTACATGAAATATGAAGCTTCTGTTCTCTTCTGACTCTCTGCCGATGTAGAGTTGGGTGGAGTAATTATAGTATAAGAAGAAAGAGAGAAAAAAGAACATCTACCAGGCTTCTGCTGAAAACGGCCTTCACACATGCTGGATAAACCGCAAGAGGATTCAAAGAGCAAAAGAGAGTTCAACTGAAAAACACAAGGCTATTATGGGCCCACACAGAGTGTTGTGTTTCTTGCGAATTTCCATTACACTTTCCCCCTTTTGATGATTCTTTAATCATACGGGAAAAAAACAAAAACTAACAGCAACCAATTAATTCACGAGGATTCAAGATACATCATCGTCACCTGGTAAGGAAAAAGCAAAATGCTGTTGCTGCGGAGTACGGACAGTCCTGTGCATTAAGCCAACTGGGGAGTAAAGAAAACAGTGAACAAAAGACACACTACACCTCAGTATCGGAATCAGAACCAGAACCACCAGTATCATCATTTAAACAATCAGAAACAGGGTAAAAGTCAGGACGTGGGGAAGAAGAGTAATAAGAAGACCTCGTACACAAGGAGTAATACAACAACCACACATAGCCAATGAACCTCCAGGAACAATAAGGGCCGAGAGGGCAGAAAACTCAAAGCTCTCCATGGCTTCGGCCCGGTGGGGTGCAGCAAGTTGAACTACATTTTCATCAGCAACACATCTAAGTTAGTGCGCAGAGGATGTCGTCGGCGGTCCATCGCTGGTCCAACGTTGGCGTCTCTAGGACGCACTTGAAGCGTTTCTCTGGAACGTGTATGTGTATTTGTGGTTTTCCCCGGAGCAGTATAGCACCGCGCTTGGCTTACACTCTTATACTGTGCCGAGTCAACGCAGCCTCACTTGGTGAGTGAGTGATTTGTCTTAGCCGTTTAGCTGTTTACCTGCTGTTGCCGGCGAGCCTATCTCAGTGACAGGTGTAGGAATTTTTCAGAATGGCCTGAATGTCATGACATTCCCCAAAAACTTGACTTTCTGTTGCACCGATTGCAATTTTGAGACGCTCGCTTTACGGCCTTCTGCAGCCAGATGCCTCAGAAATCTGACTCTGTCGGCTTCACACTGTTCTTTTGTGGGAGCACAGACTAAAACATTATCTACATATTGTTGATGGTAGGTAACTCACAGATGAGTTAATGTCCACTGTTTCCCCTGGAAGGTGAAAGCAAACAGAACTGGCTGTGAGGCTGCACAGGGACACAGAAGAAAGCGTTGGCCAGCATCAACGACAGTGAACTACTGTGCTGAAGATGGAAACTGTGAGAGAGTAGTGAAAGGATTTGGGACATCTGGTGCCCTTGGCTGAACCGTTCTGTTTAAAGCTTGCAGGTCCTGGACAAAAATCTCCATTCATCTTGTTCCCCCACGTCTTGGATCTTTTTCAATGGAAAGATAGGAGTACGAAGAGGTTAATTTTCACATGGAACAATAACGCCTGATTCTGTAAGAAGACGTCGCAGACGGGAGTAATGCCATCAATGGCTTCCTGTTGAAGTGGATATTGTGCTTGACATCGTCTGTAATCTGATTTTGCTGTGATTATCACTGGTCCTGCATTGTTTACGAGGCCCATGTCATTTTTGCCTTTTGCCCACAAGCTTTCCGGTATTTGTGGCAAGAGGGGATAGGTCTGCACTTCTTCCTGTGAAAACACTGTAAGTGCATCCTCAACATCATCAACATGCTGAAATGAAAGGATGATGAGACAGAGCAACGTGGCAGTTAGAAGGAAACCACATAGAGCCATATAATGATAATGACCACAACTTACCAGCTGCCTCCCACTAAAAAAATGATAAAAAAAAACGACATAATAACTGCCGTTCGATGTGTTACGGCTTCACAATGCTTTTAAACTGCATGGCTCTGTTCAACATTTGTCTGATCAGAAGTGTGCATTTAACATGGTTTAGCAAATGACCATTGCAACGTTGAGTGGGTCTCCTTTTGATTGGGTGTCGAACTTGTGTGGTTTTGTTCTGAAGTTTGTTTTAACACGGTGTGCAGACTGGTAAATTTCACCTGAAAAGGTGAGTTAAGGCGAGTTTTTTTTAAAACTACGGATTCTTTTAACCTGTTATTCATTCTTCAAGCTAGTTTATTGTATTTGCTAACATAGTCAATAAAGTTTTTACGAGGCCACGGTTCCTTCCCTGTACTGGTATGGGACTCACAAAAAGAGGCTCATTAGTCCTAAACCCTTTGCTCTCCTGGGTTACCTCTCCGGCTGCAAGCATGAATCAGGGCAAAATCAGGGAAAACCCTTCTCCCAGTTTCTACCCCTCCTCTTCTCCCTCCTCCAGGCATCAGTGGTCATCTTTAAAAGCATGTTTTGTCTGCGTTTCGATGATGTGATACCGTCAATGATCTATGTGACAGTGAATCATCATACATTACTGCCTGTGCTGACTTAAAAAAGTTGTAACTTAACAAGGTCAGAGAAGAAAAGACCTTAAACCAGAGTAAAAGGCAGTCTCTAGAGAGGAAAAAAATGAAATAAGGAAAGCTAAAGTTACTGTGCAAATGAGATTAAGGAATCCATCAGGCTAACTGGGGCGTATGATTCAGAGTTGCTTAACAATTTTCATATTAATTTTTCAAATGCTTTTAAATGTGCGACCGCTCTGTAAACGCCTCAATATGTTGGAGTGTCGAATATGATATTGTGTCACAACCCAGAGTGGAACTTTTTAGGAGGGTGAGCGGGAGGAAGTCTGCAGTTCCTAATCCGTGGGCCCTCTCGTTGGCATCTCTCTGCTCCTCTCCAGATGTGTGGTGAGCTGGGCCAGATTCCCACAATCTGGAAAATATCAGCGATAATATCTATCCCCGTCCCTTCCCAACATCAAAAAATTCTAAAGAATCCGATTTTTAAAAAATTTTTTTTAGATGTGCTTCCGTCCCTGTTCATGATGAGATTTGAGGAGATATTTGAATATATTATTGAAGCTTGTTTTTCAGACCGGTACGACTGTGCAGGATGCAATTATCTTCATTACTGATAGTATTATAAGCACCTTCATACCATAACCTCATTTTTCTTCAGCTTTCAATAAGATGCTGCCTCATATTCTGGCTTTTCTCTTATTTTAACCATTGCTTGATTGTTTTGTTTTTTTTAATCAAAACCTTCTTGTTGAAGTTTTTGTAAGTTGTAACAAAAGTAGAGTGCTGAATAAACATGAAAAAAGACTAATATAATGTATAAATGTATAACAACAGCTGACATTTTTTTGTCTTTATAAAACACATTAAGAACATCATGAACAAAAAGACAATGAAAATGCAAGAATGCAAAGATACGACAAAGAGAGGAAATAAAATATGAAATAAAATAATCCCACTCCAATCAGCCGCCACACCATCTGTCTGCGCCGAGTGAAGGAACACCGTACGTGACTTGATCAGCTTTTAACGTTGTTTACACTTTGTAAAGGAGAGGGTCCAGCATGTTTTTGTGAATTCCCATCACCAAGAATTCAACTATAATCTCACCTCGGGATTGCATCCTGGTTCTAGTTGTTTACACAGACTGTCAGTGGACTTTGTGTCATTTATGGGAGTTTAATCAGTTGCCTGTGAAAGGAAAGAGGAGTCCAAGTGGCATTGTGAAAGACTGATTATAGATAATTGGAACTCAACAAAGAGACTCGTGCTCCCTTTGGGGAAAAAAAGGTTGACTATGAACCAAAGAAAAGATGGTGCTGTTGAGCACCATCTTTTCTGTAGTACAATCATGAGAGAAACGTGCTGTGTTTCATTATAAGTCATAAAACAGTTGGTTGACCAGGTGGTCACTCTGGAGTCTCCACCAGTAAACTGTCCCTTCTGCACAAAGACTGCCGCTAGCCGGGCTCTGTTCAAGAGGAATAAAACTCGCCTTCCAGCATTTCTAAAGCCCACAGATTCACATTTTATATTTGTTTTAGTTTAACCGATACAAAACACACCTCAATTCCATGAGTAATGTTTTCCACGCTGTCACCTGGGTTATACAGAAGAATGACACATTAATACGTGTTAAACTGGTCATAATAAGTTTGTAGGTACTACATTACACAGAGTACTTTAAATGTGATCAGGTATAAGTTTTGTTAAGTGTTGAACATGGATATAATGCTATTCCTATCCCTGCTCTCTTACTTCATTTCTGTTCTCATTGTGTCCCGTGTCCTTTCGAAAAAGGAGCTTTGACACGCTAAAAGATTTCTTGGCAGATTTTACTCACGATTCCCAGTTGGGCAAAATCTGCACCAGTCTGCACTGGTTGGGGACAGTCGGCATGGCTAGCAGGCAAATAAGTACCATCATACGTTACCAAATACACCCTGACGTAACGTGAGTAGAGCTGGAGTTTGTGACTTCTGGGAGTCAAGTGTGAGAAAGTAGCAACTCTTCTCCCCCTCACCTTCCTGTTTCTGATCCGTAGCTCCGTCCCACCCAAGAAACAATCGCAGAGCCCCCTGAGAAGAGATTATGGACAGGTATTTAGACATGTTGCTCAACCTCGTTTTTGACTCTTTGCCGTGTATGCGGTTCTTGATTTGAATTTAGTGAAGCCTGAATACAGAGCCTAAAGGAGGTGCAGAAGTCTTATTGTGTCTCAGACCAGTTGAATTACAGTATTCTCAAATGTTATCACGTATTTGCTCCATGATGCCAAAAACAAGTTACACGCCCCACTTTTAACATGTGGAACTCGTTTCTGTCGGAGGCTTCAAACAATGGAGCACGTTTTGGGAGCTAAATCAGAGCACACAGACAATCAGAGAGGAATCTGTTGAATATTTTAATAAGGCAGGCCATGTCACATGGTGAGTGGCAGGTGGGGGTCAAAACCGGGAATTCAGAGCAAAAAGCAAACAAAGCCAAAAGGGAAAGGCAATATCCGACAATAGTTCAGCAATCGCTAAGAAAACTTGGAAACATTAGGAAACCGCAAGGCACAAACAGAATAGAATGCACCAAAAACATACAAAGATCAGACAAAGAAAACAAACGGACTTAAATAGACAAGGGTGGTGGAGATAATTGGACTCACAAGTGCAGAGATGAGAACAGGACGCAGGTGAAACACATGAATGTAATCATACGGAGCTAAACACAGGGAAAAAGTGAAAACACGACAAGACACAAGGAAGAACAGAACCTTCAAAGTCAAACAGGAAGCACTAGAAATGGCTGCAGGCAATGAAAACTGCAAATTCAGAATACTGAATATCTGAACTATATGAATTTCTACCTTCAGTGTGGCTGCAAAGAGGCTAAATGGCCTGATTATAGTGGGACATTTAACAGTGACGTTATTTAAAGTGCCGCCCTCTGGCATCATTTCCAGAATCTCTTAACAGGCTTACTTTCCCCTCCTTACACCTGCTGGTACTAAGGCTAGTACTCCACTAGGCCATCTGTACTGTGCCCAAACATGTGTGACTCACAAAGTCTAGTTTGTTTTTACTAGCGTGAGTGCTCTGTGGTCTCCCTTGGCCTTGGCACGGTTTAAAGAGGTACGCTTCAGCATGGTGTGATTGTTCATGCACAAGCACGTGGATGAAACGTGGACAACAAAACTGTAAATCCTCCCTCCTCCGCTGCTGTCTCTGCAGAAAAATAAACGCCGTTTTGCATAAGCGATAAATCCAAAGTGTGCGTGTGCTGTATCTGGACAAAAACAGTCAAATAAGACACAAAGGCGGTAAAGTTGGAGTCGTGTTCTCTCAACGTGATGACATAAGTATGAGTAGTCAACGTGCTCAGCATCCCCAATGCAGGCAACCGTTGGAAAAGAGGCTAATTCCACTTTTATATTCCAGATGTGTTTTTAATAACAGGCGATCCTATAATTTTTCGGTTGAGGGCTTGAAGGTATACTATCAACACAAACTAATCAGCGAGAGACTCAGGGAACCAAACACCAGCTAATGAAGACAAACTGACTCAAAAAAACATAACCACTAGTAAATCCACATCACCATATGGTGGGGGAGTATTGCCAGCTAATGAAACAAGCACCATTACTCTTTTTCTTTTCTCTGATGCGTGCCACAAAAACAATTCAGACATTTATATCTCATTAGCACGGTTCTAAATTGCAGGACGCCAGCCAGCACTTAAAAATGTTTTCAGATTTTCTTCTGACGAAAAAGAAATTTGTGCTTTCCCACATCTTATGAGTCATCTGTCGGAGCAAAAATGAGGAAATCAGTGCAGTGACCCGACAGAGTGCCGGTATCATCTCATTTTCTCTATTTACGTCTCGTTCCTTAATATAAATCCAGCATCTCCTTCTGTTATCTCTATGTCTGACCCTCCGACAAAGACTCTGCTTACAGGCAACACAGAGGGTTTTAGATGAGAAACCATGCCATTACCATTTAGATATTTACTGCAGCTTGTTTAGACAGAGGCAAAGGGGTTATTGATCCGGCAGCAATTGACCTTAGAGGCCAAGGCAACAAAGAACACAACTATATGTCCATGTTGCTCCTATAAATTGCTCAAGGAGAGATTTGCAGCACCAGCAATAATTAGAGCAGGTAAACCATTGGGCTGGCTGGGATATTGATGGCAGTCATTTCTTCGCTTCCTGCCTCAATTATATATTCTTGTCATCATCTGTCTCAATGTCAGTGGCTGGATGCCTCAGATCAATGGGGTTCTTTCTGCAGGGACGATAGTCATAGATCAAAACGGGCCACTAGTTAAATCTTTAAAAAGGCCGTGTTCGGTCACAAATGGTCCATTAGGGTTTTCCTGATTATAAGAAATGTATCTTTCCGTCCCGTGTGTTTGTGCTTAGTGTGAATGATTAAGCAGGGGTGAGTGTGACTGATTTAGTGCAGGCAGCTGTGTGACGCTGTGCAGAACAGTGTAGTCAGATATGCAGACACATCATGGTCTTCTTCATAAACCATCTGCCGCCTCCTCCGCACTGAACTTCCTCAGCATTGTTCTCCCTGAGGTACAGACTGTACAGTGGCGACACAGCAATAGAAACATTGCCAGCGCAGTCGTCTTGGTCATACTGCAGATAGTACTCATGCTGTGTTTCCCTCCAGCCTGACCCTCAACTTACAGACTGATCAAAATATCTCTTTTTTTTACACTTAGACCCTTTCCTTGCCCCCTGGCCTTGTCCTGATTGTTGGGTTAGGGGTGTCAAGTTTCCTTGCTTTCCTTCTTTTTGTTTGGGAGTGAGATTTTTTTTTTTTTTTTTTTTTTTTTTTTAGGTTTTGTAAACATAGAGAAACTGACATATGCAAGTCTAATATTGACCCTCTTGTTCACCCAGTTTTTTTGGGGGGAGATTTTTTTTTTTTTTTTTTTTTTTTTTAGGTAGAGGGTTTGGGTTGGGCAGGAGATGTGACCTGTTTTTGGCTAGTGAAGGCGGCTGTACGTAAAGCAGGAGGATGTATGTGTGTATGTGCAGGAGCAGGAGCACAAACAGATGTCAATTGACAGTGTACACAACAGATGTACAGTATATGCAACAGTACATGTAAAAAATTGTGTATAATCAAAGCGTGCAAATTTTTAATTTCTGAAACATAAATTGTTAATTAAATTTTGCCAGCAATTACTTAATTCTTTTCCAAAGAGGGACATTAACTTTGTTCGTGTCAGTGCAATACAACAATCAAAAAGACACAAAATAGCATTTTAAAAAAATTAATAAATACATCAAAACCTATTTTTGATGAGCTAAAAGTAGCCGCTAAAACACAATATTTAAAATAGTTTGTGAAAAAGGACAGTGCCGTCTGCTAACCCCTGAGACGGGAAAATATAAAGAGAAGATGTTTTTTTGTGAGGACATTTTCGCGGGGCTGCAAACTGCTGAGGGAGCAGCAGAAGGAATGAAGCTGCTCCTGTTTGTTCTGAGCGCAGGGACAGAATCTTGTACCAGAGGGCAGGATCCGGAAGCAGGCGCTGAGTTAATATAATGGATCCCTTGTGGTCTACTGTGCCGTCGTCATGGCCTTCTGTTCGAAGATGCTTGGGGGTTGAACACAGCAGTTACTGCAGCTACGGTTTGGCACATCGACAATCTGATACTCACGAGTTACCCATTTGCTCTCAAACCCTTTTTAAAATATTGATACTGTTAACTGAATTGAACCCAACATATTTTGATCTCATGTTTACGGTATATAATAATGTATTCATTTTATCTTTATTTAATCTAGTATTTTTGCAAAATATTATATCCATTTTTTTTCTTAGGTA
>KV751323.1:6831710-6852064 GCA_001698575.1 Mola mola | reverse complement strand
CTTTCCCTCCCCTCTCTTTTTTTCCCTGTGAGGACAGAGAGGCCTCACATTCCTGGCTTTGAAACATCCATCCAGTCCTCATATTGAACCTTTGTCTGTCTTTTTTTGTTGCTGTTTGCTTGGTTTCCTCCTCTGCTCTGCGATCGGTATTAACACATTTTCACAAAACTGAATGCAGCTCTATTCAAGGGAGTGGGCCTGAGTGAAAACCTACTGATCTGTGTAGGCGAGCCGGCCCCTGCAGGCTCTGGACTCCCTCGCCCGACCACATCTGTTTGTCCTTCTCTTGTTGTCTCTAACTGGTGCAAAGCCAGATGATAAGGGCTTGAACACAGTGAAAAATGGCTGCAATCACAATAATTGAGCTATGATAAAATACTGATAATTAACCTGTAAATTAATGAAATTATGAAAACTGTTTAATGCTGCCAATGTTCTCATAGTTTCCACATACTAATATAGTAAACATCAGTGAAGGAATAACTTATAATTCTGAGAAAGTGATCATGTTGTGTCGGTGGAAAGCTCTCTAAAGTTTACACACACGTACAATTATTGTCACTCCAGTATGTATATATTCCTAAACACACACATGCATCTTTTATCTTTGGCGTGGCTCAAACAACATTCGGGAATTTCGCTGCGCTGTGTCATGTTTACTTTGGAAAAGTGCAGCCAGGTGTGTGTAGATGGCCTGAAGGATCCTTTAGTCGTCCCATGACATGATTTACCCACGATAATGTACTCGACTTGACATTTTTGAATGCTTACCAACGCATCTATTTTATTTCTTATACTCTGTGACGGCTGTAGGTATATGTGGGGTACCACAAGACGGACGGTCTCGGCTTAAATCCAGTCTGTTAGTCTTTAAAAATGAGTCAGTTTGTTGCTTCCAGGCTGAGAATTGAACTTCATTCTCACCAGGCTGCTGTGATGAGTCTCTAAAGAATGATGCAGAACGCTGCTGCGCCTGTGCTGACAAGAACTTGTAGAGATTGTGACTTACAATGCCCTTAATGACCAGGCCTTGATATACTGTATCTTAAAGAGCTCATAGTATCCTATCACACATGATCTCTACGCTCCCAGGCTGCAGCATTACGTGAGGTTAGTCCCAAGGGTGCTTGAATGTAAAGTGGGAGCCAGAGCCTTTAGTTAACCTGTGGAATCATTTCTCAGTCTCAGTTCAAGAGCAGACACACTCTCTACATTTAAGAACAGGTTTAAAGCTTTCCTTTTTCCTAAAGCCTACCTTATTGCATAATATTGACTAAAGCTGCTACTATTATAATTATTAGTATTTCTAGCTCTCAGTCTTTAGTTGCTATGCGTTTCTTTTCTCTCGCTCATTAAAACTGTGAACTTGAAATGATACCAATCTTAAATACTTTTTCTGTCGGCCTGGCTGCATTCGAGCAGATGATATGTGTTTTCTTTAAACAAGCAAAAGGTCAGGTCCCAAGTTTTGATCCAGACTCCAAAACAACTGGAACAAATAACACCTCCTTTGTTGCTGCAAGGCGGCATGATTCAGGATTTTTCACATTTCAAACATGAAGTGCTTAAAAGTGCTTATTAAAACGGATATTAAAACACTGAAATTTGGCAGTGTTTCATTCGTACATCCTGTTTGAGATAAATTATTTATCTAATGACACGTAATTCTTACTACCTTCTCAGGTTTTTTTTTTATTATCGGGCTAATTTTTTTGTTTTTTTTAGGATTTTGCTGCAACAGTGCTGATTCCCTCCATCAAATATTTGCATTCTGTAATTCAAGAAAAACATATTCCAGAACGCTGTCTTTTCTTCCATCTAAGCATTGATTCAAGTCATATGTAACTCTTATGCGTTTGTTTCTAAGCACAAGTGGTGGTATACAGTCACACTAGTAGATCGTAAAGTTTTTATTAAAGTGCGTAATTAGGTTACTAAAATCCACACTCAGGATCAGCAAACAGTTGATGAGCCAACTCAGTGCAAATAAAAAACTATATAGCTAAAATCAAGTCTGTTTTGACAAAAAATGAAACCAGAAAATATATGATATTATTTTTTTTTATTTATTTATTTATTTATTTTTTACACCCATTGCAACTTCAAAGCATTTCCCCAAATTAAAATCTGTTTCATCTAATAAAGTTTCCAGTCTATTCATCTCAATTCGTGATTCCTTATTTTGGCAAAAAGGTGCAACTACAAGCAGACTGACTAACAAGCACTACCACAAATATTCCTGGCTGACAAACTAAACAGTTTATTCAAGTCTACAGACCACAAATAAACCGGAACGCAAACTTGTTTGGACTGAAATATTGATTTATATTAGTTATTGTGGGAACAACATTTATATTGTAGTGCAACATTTATTTAGAGCACATGTCATTTAAAAAAGATAAGCACAAACTATCCATTTATTTCGAGTATTCACATTGATAAAATGTCACCACGCGAAATAGTGCGACATTTTACTGTATCCATTTTATCAGTGACAGTCAGTGACTTCAGATGCAACAGTTATGCTAGACTATGATGATAAATTAACCTGTTATCACTCCTCCTGATGAATATGTTCTTGCTAGAAGTCAAATGGAACGACAATATTTGCATCCTAAAAAAAAAAAAAAAAAGGAGAAAGAAGCAGCCCAGTCATCTACACTTAAGTTAAATAAATAAACACAAAAAGAATTTATGCTGATTGTTATCATTACCAAATTCCTTTGGATGTTCACACCAAACTCCCAGAGAGGAGAAGGGCACAGAAATTGTAACAGAAAGCCATCCACTCCGGCAGATCAAATGCTGCACCAACAAATTTTAGGCTGTTACAACAAAACCAAAAAATACAACAGTAGCGTTATCCTTCATCCAAACTGCATTCAACCTCAACCTCCAGTAGTTTCTTGTACATTCGAACTCTACATATGGTTTTAATATGTTGCTGGTTGCTGTTAGGCAATGTTGAAATAAGTGCCAAAGAATCCCCAAAAGTTATTGTCGAAAATTGGAACTGCATAGTCTTTCCTTTAATATTGGGCAGCCTTTTCAAACTCGGCGGTGTCTGTGCACCATTACAGCGCTTTGCTGACAGACTAAACCCTATTCTCTTTCAGCTCAAGTCCGCCTGTCTACTTTGGAAATGTGAAGAGTAAAAACAAACAAACAAACAAACAAACAAACAAACAAGCTGGCTTTAGTCAACTATAAGAGCGGGAATTTGCCCTCACACATGCCAGGTTTTCTTAAAAAAAAATCTGGAAAATATATTAGGCTAAAAGTCACTGTTTGGAAATTGAGCCAGTTTCGGCCTCATTTTCTGTTTATCCCAAGATTGCAACAGTCCTGGAGAAGGTTACATATTTATTTGATGAGTCCAGCGGATGAAGTATTGTCACTTTCTGACCTGAAACTGAGTTGAAAATTAAAGATCATCACATGTGGCCTTCTGTATCCAAATCTATTCTCTACGTCTTATTCCTTTTCCTTATCGAAAGATGCATAGATTCTATTCAACTTACACGCGTTGGTCATTGACTTGAAAAAAACCCAAACTTAATTAATAAAAAGTAGTTTGTTTGTGTTCCTTAAATGATGGTCCACTCTGCCCAATGGTGTTAGCGCACCGTGAGTTTGTCCAGCTATTTTGCATGTGTTACTTTGCATTAGCTTGTTGTCTTTCTGTTGAGAGAAAGTGATTCTGTTGTAAAACAAATTCAGTGAAGTCCATATGCACCAGAGTAAATCGTTTGCAGTTTGGACTCTGAGTAATTTACGAAACTGTGGAGAATTTAGGTTTTTACGTTTATGCAATTAGTTGTATTTTCTGTATATGGAAAGACGGAAAATGACAACTTGGTACTGACAATGTCTTAATAAAAATGCCTTTATTTGGGAAAGTTACATTAACCTACTTTAATAACAATTGAAACTGGATACCAGTCTGATCTTATCTTTCCTTAAAATCAAATTTGCGAGGTTACATTGCACTGCAATGCAGCCACAATGTTGTGTCTTTGTTTCCACGTTTCTATGTGTATCAACTTGAGTGTCTCGCAGGTTTATAGTAGATCTTTTTGCATGTTTTCATATAGTTCAGTGCATACAAGAAGCTTTATTAGACCAGGATGAGTTGGTTTGAAACGTCAGCTGGACATGGTGAGTTTGCATTAGCTTGCTAGAAACAGCTGTTACTGTCAGCTGTGACAAGAGGCAGCTTCTGTCCAAAATCAACTGGCCACTAGTCCAAATACTTAACTTCTCCATTAAAATCAGCCACAGTGTTCATTGCAAACTACATAAAAGCCGTACAAAACTATAAAAGGGTGTGTTGCAACATTGCAGTCGCAGCTCCAACCCCTTCCAAAAACTTTTCCACCCCAGTTCCTCTGAGAGTGTGCAGCAGGTGCAGAAGGGGTGGAACGTACAGTCTAGTTCCCTCTTTGTTCTACCTGGCTGGGAATTTTTAAGTCCTTTCATTAAAAATAAATATATTGTCACCCCAGAGACAGTGTCATTCTCAACCATGCCAAGAATTTGGACCCGAGGCCCCGGCCCTCTACAGACTTGTGTTACGCTCGAACTCATGAATCACAGACCCCAGAAGAAATCTCCGCTGGGGAGTGACCCGCTGGCTGTGAAGCAGGAAGTCACCAACTTTCATGGATGTGTCGTGTTCTCGTTTTGCCACTTTGTCCTTCATCTTGCTGCACGCTCTGCTCTGCTCTCAACGTGCACGACAATTGCTGGAAGTATCACGGTGCTTTGTCTCCTTTTCTTGGTGAGTTAGTTTTTATAAATCATTACACATCCTTGTTGTTACCGTTTAGAATGTGCAGCATGTCCAGAAGTGCTCGTTGAGTCAACTTTTGGGAAATTTGATGGCAAAGGACGGCATGAAACCACTGTCCTTACAAATATCAAATATTGTCTGGTTGGCTGCAGTTTGAGGCTGTGACAGTAAAATCCCTTGGCACTGATGTGCTGACCGATCTCTAATGTGGGTGGAGAGAGGACAGCGTATTACTGGACCGCTGTGGCTCGCTGGCTGACTTCCATGACCCTCCATAAACATCTCATGTGAGCTTTGAAGGGTATCAGCTAAAGACACACGGCATTCGAGACTGATGAGACTGATGACACTTTGTTATTTCGTGACCAGAGTCTGGCTCCTTCTCCCTTTGACGCTGCTAATGCAAGGCCCCGCCTCGAGTCCAACCAGATTGATCCGTTTCTTGCTATCCCACTGCTGAGGCACTTTGTAGATTACTCTCCCCGAACATTTCTGCCAATGCAGCTCTGACGTCAGGGAGTGAACAAGATCTATCACGAAGAGGTCATTAGAGTCCGTCTGCAACCTCCGCGGCCTTCAGAGACTATTTATCCTGTTGTTGGTGGCGCTGAGTTAATCTGTGCTGTTGGTTTACTCCTGTAATATAAAAATTTACTGTAGCGATTAAAAGGAAAATACTTCAGTTTTCAATTTCACCAGGTGGTTAGAAACAACACGTTTTAAGACCGGGGTCGATCCCTGCGGACAGCGGAAGAGGTGCGCGGTGGGACAAAAATCGAAGAAAAGGAGGACAATCCGTTATGAAACGCCGTGAGTCAACCGCTGTTCAGGGGCCAAAACGTGCTTGTTCCGTCACAGGGATCCAGCAAGAGTACATCTGCCTATACTCACTGCAGAGCGAAGCGCGAGTAGAAACAGCCCAGAAATGAAATCATACCGAAATTTCCGGTAGCCCCTAATATTTTGGTCCCATATTTGGAGCTGTCCTGCGGAGTATCAAAGCACCGCGGAGGAGTCGTATGTTTATGTGACACAATGAAGAGTCACTGAATGCTATGTGCACAACTCCAAATGTATACTTTCACTGATCTGTGCAGCAAATGATGTGAGATTGAGAAATAAATTAAACAAGACTGTTATTGTTCAGGGAAGTACAGCTGATGTTTAATTCTGTAGCGAGTGACTGTTTTCTGATATATTAGAAATAATGCACTGGGGATATTTTAACACTGTTATGACTTCTTAGAGTGTTGAATTTTGAAGTTATGATACGGTGTAAATTTTCCAAATAATAAAAAATAAAATAAAAGAACAATAAAAAAAAAAAAAAAAATTTTAAATTTAAAAAATCAGGCTTTGTCTTTACCCACAATACTTGTTTGTTGTTCATCAGCTGCGTCCAGACCTTCTCCCAGATGAACCACCCAGACGAGTTGATGAGCAAGAGGGCCAGAACCATCCATCCCGGCCTGAGGGCCCACTGCTCCAGTGACTTTCCCGGAATTTACTTGCATAACTCGGTTGAGTCAGTGAGTAGAGTTTGAGTGATTTTGTGGACTAAAATACACACCGCTCGTATCATTTACAGGAATAGACTTCCCGGTGCATGACACAGTACGTGGATTTTAATCTGAAAAGTATACTTCTTGTCATCCGAGATATAAATATTATTATCATTATCATCAGGTTGGGCCAAGCACGAAAAAACTGTGGCGTTCAATTGAGGTGCCAGAGAACTGGCGCCTCATGAAACATATTACACACTTTGGTTGAGGCTGCTAACTGCAACTGTTTTCCGGGTTGTCAGACTCACTTCATTCCAGGCCACATCAGCACGGCCGTCTTCTGCATTATGACGTCCGTTGGATAGATGCGGTCAGAGCTGGGTAACATAAACAACAAGATGCACTTTGGGACATATGTGAGGTGGATAAAGTAGTTCCGTAATGCAGCGTGTTCTGTATGTAGGGTAACATAGTGTACATTTCTTCATTCGTAAATGAGTTTTTGGAAAATACGTTTATTCCGGTTCCAGCTCAGTTTGTGGCAATTTTCACTCTTTTACATATTGGGTTCACATAATATGGATTCTAAATATCCTATACAACACAGGAGGGGCAGAGCTTTATTATTATTATCATTAATATTATTGTTTTGCTCTGCTTTTCAGGAGTCCAGTCATTTCAGTACTTGACATTTCTTGCACATGATGCGTGTATACTGTGGCTATCCGTCCGCGCTCGGAACCTTAAGCAGCGCGGGGCGGTGGTTGGTGACACACCGCAGCAAACACGCGCATCCTCCGGGTACCCAACTCTCCTCTCCCCTCCGGGGTTAGGAGGGGGGTTCAGTGTCTCCTGCACACATATTTCAACGTGTCTTTTTCTTGGTAATGGTGACAGCCAAGAATGATAAACACCAAATCACACTTAGTCAGTCAGGGATTCAGAGAAGAGTCAGTAACTGCATCACACACTCACTTCAGGCTCTGCAGAAGGTGGTTCTGTGGGTCAGGAATCACCAGCATCCTTTTCCTGAATCCCCCTGACAGTGGCTGCAGATGCTGGGGTGTTTGGGATATGTTGTCTCTCTCTTCTAAAATAATTTCTAAAAAAACCAACAGCTTCTGAGCAGAGAATTTTGTTTGCCATCTGGAACGAGAATGGGTCCCAGAAGGAGGGGGGGTAAAGTGTACGGGAAAGTGGATGCAGATGAATATCAGAGCTCAAAATGGAACAAAGTTCCAACTTTGTGCGAGACTAACTGAAACCGAAAGACACACACACACACAGACACACACACACACACACACACTAACATCAGGCCCAGACAGGAGGACAGAGTTAAAGTACACACACCACCACTGTATTAATACCCTCACGTCCAGTGGACCCAAACACCACTTATGCAATATAAATGTGTAGCGGGAAGCAACGAATGGAGATATTGCAAATATTTTTGTTTACATGTTATTCACAGAAAATGAGCCAAGGCCAATGCGTCTGAGATATTTTTTCTCTTTAAAGAAACATTAGAAATTAAGGCCTAAAGTTAAAAAATAATGAAATTAAAATTCAAATCCAAACAAAGAAAGGCGTGAGATATTTCACTTTACGTGCAATGAAAGCAGAATATATGAGAATTTAACATTTTTGAGCTGGATGTTGTACAAAAACGAAACAACCTTTCCAGGCTGTCCCAACTTATTGAGATGCACTTGTATATTATGGAAAGAGAATTATTTAGCACGTGTCACTGTTCCACATTTCAGTGGTGTCAGTTGAACACCGAACATAACGAGAAAACTTGAAGATTTAGAAAACACAAGGCCCGACATTGAAAATGGAATATTTTCTGGTCTGGAAATGGAATATCCATTATCCATGTGTTACACATAAGAGCAGGCTGTTTCCTACATTACGGGAGCCACGCGGGTCTGAAACACGCTGTAATGAGCATAGCTTGGGCGTCTGCTTTCGTGCTCTCACGGCAAGTTTAAAAATGATTCATGTAAGGTAACACAGTGCTGGGTGGGAAGGCGGGGGGACCTGAAATGATCTATTCATAGCAGGTGAACGTCACAGATGATTATTAGCTGTAAGATCTCCCAGATAACTCATCTGAAATGTAGTGTTGTCCCTGGGCTTGACCACATTACGCAGGTGTGGTTAATGTGGTGGGGCGCTGTTAGAGGAGGGAAAACATGATTAAATCAGGGGCCTGTGTTGCAGAGCTGGACCAGGGTGCTGGAAACTGTTGCGGAATATGCAGAAGATTCATCGGGTCAGAGCTGCTGGGTCTTTCGTAAGAGGTCAACTTGATTGTATATTATTATTTTATGTTCCTTTATACAGCAGCAGCCAGTCCACAAAAGAGTACCTGGCTCCCACGCTGATGTTTAAAGTCTTTATTTCATCACCAGGTGCTCTGCAAGATCACTTTTCGCTCTTCAGTACGAGGACGAATATGTCTGTGACCCATAATGTATCTATCTGTGTTAGCGCTGTCTTGGGCGGGCAGTGCGCCTGTTGTCGTTCTCTTTAATGCCACGGACAGCTTTGGAATATACGTTCACACCAACCCAGGTCAGTTTGACGGAGAGGAATCTGTCAGCCATCTTTATGTGCTGGACAAGGGTGCAGATCCAGTTGCTGCCCCCCCGCCTTTAGCACCACAGGCAAGAAAGGGTCTTCAGACTATTTTTTGGGGGGACATCAAAAATATTAATGAATGTATATCACAGTTCTTGCTGCAATAGATGTGATCATTGATTATAGTTTAAAATCTATAGTATTGAGCCACTTAAGGACCACTGCTATACATATTTCCCTCAAAACAACACTATCTGCTTAATTTAAAAAGCTAACAATTGATTTCTGCAGCATTTTTTACTTTAAAAAAAATGCCCCTTAAGTCTTTTTACTTTGAAACTTTTTATTTTATTTTCTCTGTCCACTGTGTCTGTATGTTGCTGCTCTCCCCACATCTTTCTACTCTTGTCGAAACAGAACAAACGTATTAGCTGTTGAGCATACAGTGTTTGCAATATTACAGAGCTAATGATACATACACAGAGGTGTTAAGAGCCATTCTGTCAGTGTTACCCTGAACTGTATCACTCACACACACACAAACAGGACAATAGTAAATTATGAAAGAAATCTGCGCTCCTGGTGCTGGCACAAAGGCAAAGTTCCAAACTCAACGAAGAGCCTATTAAGGAAATCTTATAACACCGTCAATACAAATTCAGATGGAGCTGAAAAAGGTTGAAGTGCAATCCTAAATCAATTCATCTGGGGAAAACAAACCGCACTTTGAAAGAAATATGCACGTATCAACACGAGTCAGTGTTGAGAATTCCCTATTATGGAAAAACGTAATAGTTTTATAAACAGCGTGAGGTGTAATTACTGTATCATGTGACAAGATAACAAGATTTACTGCTCTGTCTTCTCCTATACTTACCTCTGAAAATATACGCAAACGCAGTAACTCAGAGAATCCTCACATTCTCAATCCAACACAAATTCTCTGAATGGATTCAAAGTATTTATTTAAACAAGCACTTCCATCCATCATTAATCCAAGTGACTCTCAATCGGCATTAAGCCTCATTTGTGTGTTTTTATGTTTCTAACTGCTGGTGAAAAATAATCTTGGTGAGCCATCGAGGCGCCACATTCAAGACTTGGACGTTTTGTAATAGTTCTATTGGAGTGCTATTTATTGAGTCTTATTTCGTGGCTGTAACGTTAAAGGATCCGTAACTTCAGTGACTCAAATAACTGCATGTGACACACTGATCGTAGAGTAAATCCTATACCGTATATTCAAGTATATGTAATTTCATGGTGAATCGCATAGTTATATTCTGTCTACGGTCGTTCTTTGAAGCACTTTGAGTTTGTATTTTTACACTCAGTCCATCAAGTGCCTCTTTTCTCTCGCAATAAAGATGACTTTGACTTTTGACTTCTTTGTTTTACCCTCAGCTAGTGTTGTTTTCAGGCCCAGCAGACAGCTGTAAATGTAAAAAAAAAACTCGTGGCAGACAAATTTAGACAAAGCAATCCACTAGCCGATGAATATCGAGCAACCGGAGAACTGGAGAACATCCTGAGAACTTAGTAGAGGAGACAAAAAAAGAGCTAAAAGTTGGTAAATACTGCAAATGAAAAGACCTGTGGATGATGGTGCGTCAGTGTCCAGGAAACTCCACACGATGGCCAGCACAGACAGGAAATTGCTTACACGTTTAAACATTTCAAGCAAGGATAAATAGGAGACAATAACTGTGCTCCAAGTCGCATACCTTTTTCCTTTTAGCATACACTGCAAAGGGCGTACTGCTGGGGTAAATTACTTCATCATAACACTTGAACTGGGAACCCTTGTTGATACTTCCAGAGTAGTCTGTATACAGTGCGTGTATTAATTTGATAATTATACACTGTACCGTCCTCTGTTATTTGTCAATGAGCTGTTGGTGTCATCTACCGTGCAAAGGATCGTGGACAATAATAGCTGGCTGGCATCCTGCAAAACAAGACCAAGTGTGCCAGAACGGCCTGTTATTTTTAGCACTCTGTTTTTGGACATACTGAATCTGTTCCTGGCATACTACTAGTATGGTGGTAGATGGGTATTGGAACATAAACACACCTTCTGAAAGGCAGGAAAACAAGAAACAATAGCGGGAGGTCGAATGATGAGTGGCACATCAGAACTCCATGTCTTCTCATCTTCTCATCATATCAAATATTCCTCATTAATGACATATTAGTGTGTAATGAATACTTTAAAACAAAAAAATCTGTCTAGATAGAATAAGAAACTTACACTGCGCCATTGCGAAATAGACAGAAAAACACATTACATTTCCGTGTGGACCCGCTCACGTTGTCCGTTACAGGAACATTTTCATACGTCAGGAAAAATAACAGAGTTCTGTGAGGTTGCGCAGTTCTCCTCTCTCTGCAGCTGTTTGTAATTCCTGTTGATGTTCTCGCTCAACTACTTCATCACAGTGTGTTTGTTTAGCTTGCTGTGCGTGCCTTCATCCACCTTCATGTTGTCATCACATGACAGGAGTCTTCGAGGGTGCCGCTCAGGGTTTGACCTGCAGAAAGAGAGAGCGTACACACATGTCACACACCAGCATCATACATCAGCTTCGCGTAACGTAGAAAACAGGGTTAAAATAAATCATCTATTTTGTGACACTGGTATATAAATACTGCGTGTGAGATGCTTTCTTAAATTCAATTCAAAACACTTGTTATGCTCTCCAGCCTTACACAGCTTTCACTAGTTAACGTCTTGAGCTGTGATCCCCAAATGTGAGTCCTGCCTGGATTTTCTAAACAGCATCTTGGCACAGGGTCGTGTTTGCTCCACTGTATAATGCTGGAGAAATTTGTCGCTTGTGGCAAATAGGTTTCGGTTACTGTTTGACCTGCAGCGACCTCGATGAGGGCTGTCATGTACGGCCTCGGGAGAGAGCTCCGGTCTCGTCCCCGGTGCCAATTGTCAGCAGGCTCTGAATGCTGCGAAAGAGCACTGTGCCAAACTGGCAACCTCGGCAGCTAAGTGAAATCTGATTACCAAACCATAACCTCACCTCCAGGGAATGACGGGGCAGTAAAGCGATGAATCAGGCCGTAATCCAAGTGCCTGGTGGCTTCTTGTGAAAAACAATGTTTGCATATGCAGTATCTACTTACGCCTTAAATGCTGTGTGTGGCTATCAGAGAAACATCAAACTGCACAAGTAAAAACAAGAGAATGAACAGAAGAGTACAGATACAGACTCTGTGTAGTCCTCTTTGAGGCACCACTGCAAAGCCATAAATGTGAGAAAACCCAGGGTTTCATGTCAAGCCAACAAACACACTGTAAATCTAAATGGAGATTCTGGAGAATTTAGATCCATACGCTGAGTCATAGCCAAGCTTGAGGAGGGAAAGAAAGCCTTACTCTCTTTTTGTTCCTCTCTCTTACATACGCTGAAATAAAGCAAAAAGTCTTAAAGACTTTGCCTGTTATTAAAATCCTGTTTTTGACCTTGTTAACGTGTTCACGTGGTGGTTTTTCTTTCATGCTGCCACACACATCATGCCACATGCCATCACAATATTAGCATAAAGAGAATAAAATATTATTAGGTCCTGCGTGTCCATCACTTCTTAATGTCCCCTCAAACATCCACATCCGTGGTCATCTGTGCCACCCGCAGTGCACTTTCTCTTTGAGTGCGCCATCAAACTGGTGAAGATGTCTTATTTTCTCTTGTGTGTTTTGTCAAGGAACCACGTGTTGAGCATTCAGCCACCGTAGGTCACACTGGAGCAAAAAGAACTGGATGATTGTACATGACTTGTCCAGCAGAGTTAGTATAATAGTGTATCTTAATCCTGCAGCTCTGGGACACAGATGTGATCCTAATTTGGACTCTGGGTTCAGCGAGTGTGTTCAAAGAGCTGCTCGGAGTCTCTCTGTTTCACTGAAGCATGAGGTGATGACAGCTGTGAGCAGCAGCCTGCTCAGATCCCGTCAGGTGAGATATCTCATTCTGTAAATGCCACATGCTTAGACGATACAAGAGGAGCAGACGTCAGATTTATCCATCAGTGGCTGCAGACTGAAACACTGCCCACCTCTGTTCTGGCAGCAAACTGCAAACAATGATACTGCAGAAGTCTGTGATGGATACAGCACAGACAGAGATGGGACGTGTCTATGCTGGAGACTGAGGAGGAAACTGAAACAGTTCTTTGCTGCGTCCCCTCAGCCTAAGTCTGATTTTATCCTGTACTTAAACTACTAAGACCGCATAGAACTTCAGTGCATATAAAAGCAATGCGCTGGAAATATGTTACAAATGACATAAAATGGGAAAATGTAATCAAACACTTCCAAGTGGCCCAGTGATCATTTTGATTTTGTATATTTTAATTTTATAGCACCAATTCACAAAAGTCGTCTCATGATATTTAATGTGGAGCAGGTCGAGACTAAACTCTTTTTATCAGTTAATTTAATTACGAATTGAGCGAGCACACTGCGGCAGTGGCGAGGAAGAACTTTAAAGAAGGCAGAGCCCTTTGGAGCCGGCCCAGGCGGCTCTAGCTGGGTGGCCATCTGCCTTGACCTGTCGGGTTGAGAGATAGACGGACAATTTCCAATTGTACTCTGGCTTGTAAAGATGTTTTCTGGCCAAGTCTAATCTGCCTGTCTGTTCTTGAATGTTGCCAATGGTTTGCTCCTTACTGTAAATCCTCTGTGTTCATATTCATGAAGGCGTCTCTTGATTGTCGACTTTGACAATGATGAACCTACCTTCTCCTGAGCATTCCTGACTTGTGAAGGGGAAGGAAAGTATTCTGGAATCATCCACTTCAGTTGTCTTCTGATGTCTTCCAGGCCTTTTGATGTTGCCGAGTTCCCCAGTGCATTCTTTCTTATTAAGAGTTTAGATTTATTTTGTTTCTTCAGCCTAACGAGGCCTCCTTCACTTGCATTGATATCTCCTTGGACTTCATGATAACTCTGGTCAAACAGCTGCCAAATGCCAATTCAACTCTGGAAACCAGCTCCAGACCTTGAATCTGCTTCATTTTGTCTTGAAGTAACAGGCCACACTTGGCCATGATTCTCAGTCAATTGTCCAAATACGTTTGAGCCCTTGAAAATGGAGGTACTCTGTATAAAGTGGCTGTAATTACTAAACAGTAAATGCCATTTTTTGTGAAATCTTTTAAAGCTGAAACTCTGCGCTTCTATCACATCTTGATTATTTTATTTAAAATCCACTGTGGTGGTGTATAGAGGCCAAATGACAAAAAAAATCTTGTCCCAATACTTCTGGACCTAAATGTATATGTGGGCAAACCTAATCTGTGTACTGAATTAGATGGGCAATTTTTTTTAAATGTTGTACTCAAGATATATACACGTACTTAAAAGATGCATTAAGAGCATCTTACAGTAAGTGTGGGCCTGGCTGCTTAAGTGCAGGTTGTTTTGGAAATGTGACCCTGATGGTTTGTACATATATATAGAGAGAGAGAAACAGTCATATGTACTACGGAATTATATACAAGACAGAATTTAATTTTCAGCACAAATGTTTAAAAAAGTAAAAAAAGCCCAGGAAAACAGACACATTAGCAGTTATACCTGAAGAGTGAATGAAATTGAGGCTTTGATTGGGGAAAATACATTATTTCTCCAACTGAGATATCACCATTTGGATACAAATACTGTCCAACTCTCTGAGATCACTGTTGCATTATTCAAAACAACTTAAAAATGTCGTTGTAAAACAAGGCTACATTAAATATAAATGTATATAAAAAGAGGGAAATGATACCCCAGCAGTATGGTGACTACACCAGCAGAAGGACAAGAGGAAACAGTGACTAGGATCTTGTTACAGAACATTCAAACATTTTCAACATCCGTACAAATGTAAGGAATCATACACAGGAGGAGGACCACAGTGCCCATCCAAATGAAGCAAATTTAAAAAACAAAAAGTCTTTTTTTTTTTTTTCTAACATCCAGCCATCAGTGCAGCGGTCGCTGTTATCTTGTGAATTTAACCTGAGTGGATCATTTCACCTCCGTGACACAAAGAAGGAGCGTACGCTCGGCACCACCCGCTCAGCGCGTCACCTGTAAATACGCACCAAGACCAGCGCTTGGAGACGCCTTGCCCTTGTAGCCCAGCGACAGGATGTGTTTCTGCAGGTGTGTGATCCACTGGCCCTGAACAGACAGGGGTCCGTGAAACACCTCCTCACAGAACCTGGACAGCGGCAGCAGAGAGGGCAGTGTCAGCGTCACTGCTGAACAAACAACAGTGTGCATTTTTTAATAACTTTAGTTCTATCAAGGTAAGACAGAGAGTTGTTACTCATGTTTTGTTACTATCAACTCTCTGACATACAGTTGTTTTGTTGTACATATATAAGCCAGTGTTTACTCCTTATGTTTACTTTGTAGGTGGGGAGTGGGAGGAGACGACACAGAACGTGGGCCTATGTTTTGATGATTAATTACAATTTTAGAGGAAAAACTGAAACAGAATTAACTGGGCTATTATTGGCACTAAATGTTTATCTAAAGCTGTGTTGTAGAGCCAGGAGGAGTATTTCCTCTCTGACAGCCAAAGTGGATCAAACGTGGAGGCGTATGCATAATTACCAACGGTTTTCCCAAAAATCAGGCATTTTTTTGTCTCTTTGGAAAATTTGGAATCTCTTCTAGAACATTAGAAAATACTACGAAATACATACATTAACAGAGCACCACTGTGGGTGTCAAAACTAAACACGGAGAAGCAGCATTCCAGTTTTATGCAGCCCACACATCTGGAACAAATCAGCTGATGCTCTCTGAAATTAAAACTTGAAGATGTTTTTATTTGCAACTGCTTACGTGCCGCACTGGGGATTTTATTTTATTTATTGTATCATTCATTTATTTTAATGCTTTTTCTATTTTTTTAAAGCAATTTTAACTGCCTTGCTTTAATTAACTGGACACCACAGCTTTTACAAGGGATAGCCAAACATCAGGCTGCTGCTTATTAATAAAAACACAAAGCAATTGACTCTTTTTACGGCAGTCGTATCGACACGAAATCACAAGTACAGTGTAATTAATAAAATGTGTGTATATTCCCATTGTCACTATTCTCTTTTCTGTACAATATAGACTGACCTGCACTGGAGCGAGTAGACTTTGCCCACCAGTTTGACCAGTGGCTTTAGCGGAGGCTTGGGCAGCAACGCAGGGACGCTGCCTGACCGTGATGGCTGCTGGGAACTGTTGTCCTGATGTCTCTCCCGAGCCAGAGCAGTGTGTTTTGGAAGATGGGCCCCTGACACAACACAGAAATATGTGAAAGTCACGCTCAGACTTTAAAGAAAAAAAGAGCAGCAACAGTAAAATTGGTCTCAAGGGATCATCTCTCACCCCTTGGGGAGCGCACACCAGGGTCATTGAGGCCTGCAGCGTGGCCTTGCGACTGTCTGGATGACCCGGCGGTCACACCCGAGTCCCCTCTGTGTGCCTTGTGCTCAGGGTGCTGCTGCCCTGAAACCTTCAGGCTGCTGCCGCACACAGAGTCAGAGTCTCTGTACAGAGACAGTGAGGAAGCAGGTTTCTGAGACTGAAAGAAAATCAACATACAGCAAGTTACACTTCGTGCTGTTCATGTATCCGGATCTGAATGAGCATATTTTAGAGTACAGCCCACCTTCTTGATGTAAAGGTCGCCCGTACGATAGCGGCGGGTTATCGCCGCCACCTTCGCCGGGTCCTTCCGGATGAGCTCGCTGAGGAGTTCGATGGGTGAAGTGGCTCCGTCCGCCTTCCACTCAATGATTCCCAGCTGTCGGAGGTGGGCCCGTGCGTGGCTGGCCAGGGCCTTCCGGTTTTCAAAATCAAACCCACAGAGCTCACAAGATGCATCTGGCAACATGAACGTGATCAGTTTGAACAGATTATTATCGGGCGGTGACCAACAAGCGGAACCGTGACAAATGAGACCATGTGAGTCAGCCTGTACCTGCTCACCGGCCGTTAATGGTAGCAAACAGCGCTCTCCACTGCAGGAGACATTAATGACACAGTGGAGACCCTGCTGCCTCCTCACTTTGATATTCCCATAAATGCATGAACGTTAGAAGCTTTCACAGTAATTGCAAGGAGTTAATATTTTCAGTACTGTCTGATGGCTGGTTTGTTTACTTGCAGGATTGTGCAAAAACTACTGGACGGATACAAACTTGGTAAGTTTTCCTACAGTATCTTCAAATTATGAGCTATTAGCATATTTGGAATATCTTCTGTTGCTATAAGTGTGAAAAAATTGAGGTTTGGAGTGTTATTCCCATTTGTTGAACCACCCTATTCCTGACTTTGATGGATGATTTCATCACATCTTTTTCAAAACATATCATGAAATATGCATGTGGATTTTAGTGCATAATAAAACAGATAGTTAAAAGGGACAAGTGAAGAACGACTTCCGTGTTTCTGTTGGGAGTGAAGTCGTTTGCTTTCCTCTAAAAGCCAGGTGAGATGAGTCAGCACAGCACTGTGGGATGTCTCTCATTATATGAAAAATTCTATGAAAATGAGGCTAACTCTTAGGTTTCTAAAATGTGAAATTTCAAAAGCCAAAAATCCAATCTTGTGTGTTAGACCGGGGTTTAATTACTTTTAAATTCCCATTCCAGTCTGACGTGATCCATTCATTTCAGGGTGCACACCCAGTTCATCGCATGGCAGACATATAGAAACAGTCAAGCATTCAAACTACAGGCAATTTAGCACAAATAAATACACTCAGTCAAACACAGAAATAAAGAGAAGTACTGTGAGGTGACACTGCACCACCCACATCCTCCGACTGAAAATGTAAATCTTAAACAGGTCAGGTTTTAAAAGGCCCAGTAATTTCTTAAAACTGCTGGCCACCAATGTAACACACAAGAGTAACATGTGCACCTGTCCATGACCTTTTTCAGATGCAGACTAACATAAATTTACTCTGTAGAGTATTAGTGGATTTCAGAAAGTGTACGCAGGAGTGACTCAGTTCCCATGTTCATCTTAGTAATGGCACACACCCTAACAAACTATTATAAAGAGTCTAATTATTGCTTTATTTTACTTAATATATGGGCTGTGTTGTCATGGTCTTACCCGGGTGTGGGGCCCCACTCTTGCCGGACAGGGATTTGTCTTTCATGGAATAATCGAGGGGTGAGTTGCAGGATTTGGCGTCTGGGTCCGCTGCCTGCAGGCTGTACAGGGACCTTCTGGAGCCTTGAGGGCTCCACGTGGCTTTGCGAGATGACCCACTGGGGGTGCAGTCTTTTCTGCCTTCCGTCCCGTGGATCATTATCTCTTTGAGGAGGTCGATGGGCGACGTTTTGATGGACCAGGTGAGGCCGAGCTGACGCAGGTGGGCGCGAGCGTGGCACGACAGTGCTTTACGGGTGTCAAACAGCTGACCACAGAAATCGCAAAGGACTGTTGGTGGGGACTGAACCTCTGTGGACACTGAAAAAATGGGTGAATTTAGAATTTAGGAATCAGAACAGGATTGGGAAAAGGTTATATCTTAACTCAAATATGTTTGATTATTGGCTCTTGGCTTTACCTGCGTCAAGAGGCTTTGACACCACTGCAGAAACAGGCGACTTCTGCACGGGAGAGTTGTTGGTAGTGCTCGACCCATCTGGCTGAACAGACACCTCCACCTCCACAGACTCCGGCTTGGGCTTCCTATGGAGGGGGTCCACTGCTAAACGAAAGCCTTTCTTTGCCTTTGGGGCCCTGTTAATAGGAGGTTGAGGAGTGCTCTTTGTAGGGCTCGGGGAGAGGGATGTGGAGGGAAGTGAGGTCTGCGACTGGCCCGGGGATAGAGACGGAGCCCGGGGTGCAGGAGATGGCGCTGCAGATGAGCTGGCTGTAGTATTAGTTTTCGGGGGGTGTACGGCTTCTAGCACGCCACTGTTGACCAGCTCCTTGATGGTTTCGATTGCAGAGCTCTTCCCCAGCGGGTCGACCACTCCCAGCTGGTTCAGGTGAGAGCGTGCGTGGCTGCCCAGGCCTTTGCGGTTCTCAAACTCCTCGCCGCACAGAATACATATACAATCGTCTGAGGTTTTAGGCCGCTTGCTGGAAGAAGACGTGGGCTGAGAGGAGAGACCGGCGGGACGTTTGGAGGATGATCCAGAGGAACTTTTGGAAGTGGGTTCTTTCTGCTGCTCACCGCTGATGGGTTTGAGGTCCTCCTCTTCCATGATCCGGTAGAGAAGCTCAATGGGGCTGCCCTTAATCTCGCTCTCTCGGACTCCGATTTGGCGCAGGTGGGCCCGAGCATGACTGGACAGGCCTTTACGGGTCTCGTACCAGCAGCCACACAGTTGGCACACATGGACCTCATTGCTGGTGTCTGAAGAAAACAACCAGTAAAGGTCACAATGAAAGTTTCCTTACCGAAACAAAAATATCACATTAATCAAACAACCTGGTATGAATTTTCTCTCGCATATATAGCTGCTTCATCAGTACACTCAACATTTCTTAGAGTTATTTATCCAGACCTCAGCCATACCTAAAGTGATAGGTGCATCAGTTTCAAGTGGCGCCCACAGCGGTTTGGTCGTGGTTTGGTTGTCTACGAAGGATGAGCTGCTGCCTTCACTTGTTCTGGATTCAACTAGCCTCGAAGCAGAGGGGGACGCGGGCAAGAGAGAGTGCGCAGACTCTTTCAGTCCAGCTGGAGATCCCGGATGATCCTTCTTCTGTGGAGTTGTCCCAACTTTGCTCCCTGCTTTGTAGGAGCCACTCCTGTCCTTCGGCTCTGAAAGCGTCCTGGACTCCTGCTGGGAAGCTGGCCCAGCTACAGAGGAGTCTGCTTTGAAGTCTGGGAGGGAACCATCCCTCTCCCTGATGAGCTCGTAGAGGAGACTGATGGGAGCGCCGCTGCTTTCTGACAGCGTCACGCCGAGCTGCCGCAAGTGGAGGCGGGCGTGGCTGGAGAGACCTCGCCGGGACTCGAAGTATGTTCCGCAGACCTCACAGATCACCGGCTGTGGGGTGGCTGCGAGGTGTTTTTGAGCACAAACTGAATTAGAAAACTTGAATCAGGGTCCCTCCTCCTCCGCTTTTGTTTTATCAAGAACTTACTTACATGCCATTTTTCACAGACTTGACAACTTAACTTATTTTTCAAGATATCATAACTCAGGTTATCTACTATACTGATCCAAATTCATTCCCTCTTTAACTCAAACTTGAAGTGGTCCGCCATGACTGAAATGAATGAATATACCTGACAACGCGAAATAATATTATCACAACACTGTGCATTGTGTTTATAATGTACGATGACACACATCATGCCAGAAATAAGTCATCCGTATCATGGCTGATGATTTCTGCTTTTGTTATGCAGCACACAAATAATAGTCTCCAAAAAACTGTTTCAGACAGCCTTGTTCTCGAACTCGTCCTTGTCTTCATCCGCTTATCC
>KV751323.1:6810857-6829344 GCA_001698575.1 Mola mola | reverse complement strand
CTCCATTGAAAGTAGAAGTGGTGTTATTCAAGTAAATGTATGTATTATTAGCGCAATGTATTTGAAATATCTGAATTAGGGATTTTTACAGTTGGTGTTAATGCATCCAAATTACCAGTAATTAAGTCATTTTAATAATCAGCCAATAACCTTAATAGATGATAATTGGAAAAAACTGGAAATCCTGCTTTGGATTTTAGAGTTGCAAATATTTATCAGGGGACTTTTTCTGACTTGTGAATTGCTGGTGCTTAATAAATCCTGGTATTTCATGTTTTTTTTGTACGGTGCCAGGTTAATGTTTATGAAGAATAAACAAAGAACTGTGCTGAACCATGATAGCTTACTGGGGGTCACTCAACAGCCTGCCTCCGAGAACAAACTGGTTCTGCAGTTTTTGAACCTTACAATTTTGCACTGAGACCAGGAAGAGTTGGTCCAAACACGTGCACACGTTCAGCCTAGTCATTTACATGATTAAAACACTGACAGCCTGTTTGTATTTTGTTCGCCTCTAACCAACGTCTTTTTTCCATGTTTTTCAGAGGTTATAATGGAGATTAGCAGCGAGACTGAGGGCTGAGAGAAACACTTTTTCCTCTTGAACCAGCCAAACATCTGTTCGTCAGATATTATTTGCTATTTAATCTTTGTCATTTATCAGTAGTATGACTCATAGCTTCACTAAAGCGTTGATATTGTGTGGAGATAATTAAAATACAAAATCAACAGAGAGGAAACAGAAAAGAAGTTGCATCTGCTTTGTAATTTTTGAGGTAAAAAGTAGTACAGCTGTTCAGAATTACGGAAAGTCTGAACATCAACGTCTATGTTTTGAGGTGGTCAAAACACTAAGTGAACCTAAAGTACAGACTGTTTTGTCAAATGATGCTGTGTTTCAGTCAGAAACATCCAAGTGTTATTTTCTAAAAAAAAAAAAAAAGCAATCCAATGGGTATTAATTCTCATTTCACTGATTTACTGCCTGTTGCCTCACATTCAAAGATGTAATCTTACATCTGTACAGCCTTATATATAATTTATAAATTATTGATTTATGTAAACTTCAAGTTCATAAACTGGCAGAATGGTACAACACAACAGTTCTTTCAGACGGAGACAGTAAACTAAAAAATATAGAGTCATTGTTTACCCTAAAAAAAGTTCAGACTCACTTCACATTGATTGATTCTGAATATTGAAAAGAGTCAAGACACGATGCACTCTCATTAGTTGTTGTCTCTTCTGTGTTATCAATGAATTTCCCCTTTGTCAACCATTTTAATTTTCTCCCGAATAGAAAGTTAAAATAACTCTTTTCCTCAGAGTTTTAAGAAACGTCTGTCTAGCCTGGACTGAGTAGAAAATAGATTTCTGAGTGAATTAAGCAGAATAAAATAAATGCATTTTCCGGGGGGCAGAAGTCGGAAGCAGGCGCAGAGTATCACTTAATAATAGAGCTACACTGCCACCAAGTGGTTTGTTGCAAGATTGCACAGGTCTCGGAGTGTTTAGTAGGAAGCAACTGGACTTCTTATCTTGTTTGAAGACGTTTCGCCTCTCATCCGAAAGGCTTCTTCAGTTCTGAGGTTCAGTGTGGGAAACCCAGGTATTTAACCCCGAGTGGGTAGAGACAATCACCAATCACCAACAACGAGGACGTGTTTTGAAACTAACAGCCTCCTTTGTTGGTGAGACATCACCAACAAAGAGGACGTGTTATGAGACTAACAGCCTCTTTGTTGGTGAGACAATCACCAACAAGGAGGACGTGCTTAGAAAACAACAGCCTTGGGGGACGGTCCTCTGGCTAGGCATCGTGTGAATCGTTAAGGTCACAAGAGCCCGGGTGTGAATCACTCGAGAGTGTTTGCCCCTCACCCTTGGTTCCGTGTGACACCTTGGGTTCACATGGCCCTAGGTGTCTTAGTCCACCACCCCTGTTTAGAGAGGGTTTCTCCAAGTGGACATAGATGGCCTCTTTTACTCCTCTTTCAAACCATCTGTCCTCTCTGTCCAGAACGTGGACATTGGAGTCCTCAAAGGAGTGATCTTTCTCCTTAAGATGCAGATGTACAGCTGAGTCCCGTCCCGATGAGGTGGCTCTCCTATGTTGTGCCATGCGTCTGTGGAGGGGCTGTTTGGTTTCACCTATATAAAGGTCAGAGCACTCCTCTGTGCATTGAACGGCATACACAACATTGCTGAGCTTATGCCTGGGTGTTTTATCCTTGGGGTGGACCAGTCGCTGTCTTAAGGTCTGGCCCGGTTTGAAATTGACTGGAATTTTGTGTTTTTGGAAGATTCTTTTGAATTTTTCTGATAGACCTGCCACATATGGGATAACTACGTTCTTCCGTTTTTCCCTTTCTGCCTCGGGTGGTTCTTTGTGGCGCCTTTTTCTTCCAGACAGATGGTTTGAAAGAGGAGTAAAAGAGGCCATCTATGTCCACTTGGAGAAACCCGCTCTAAACAGGGGTGGTGGACTAAGACACCATTTGTCTGCTACCTACAATGCTGTCTTGGGAGCCCTCCCCAGGCGGTTTAACCCCCACACACACCTGGGGCCATGTGAACCCAAGGTGTCACACGGAACCAAGGGTGAGGGGCAAACACTCTCGAGTGATTCACACCCGGGCTCTTGTGACCTTAACGACTCACACGATGCCTAGCCAGACGACCGCAGACGAGGCTGTTGTTTTCTAAACACGTCCTCCTTGTTGGTGATTGTCTCACCAACAAAGAGGCTGTTAGTCTCATAACACGTCCTCTTTGTTGGTGATTGTCTCACCAACAAAGGAGGCTGTTGGTTTCAAAACACGTCCTCGTTGTTGGTGATTGGTGATTGTCTCTACCCACTCGGGGTTAAATACCTGGGTTTCCCACACTGAACCTCAGAACTGAAGAAGCCTTTCGGATGAGAGGCGAAACGTCTTCAAACAAGATAAGAAGTCCAGTTGCTTCCTACTAAACACTCCGAGATCAAGATGACCTGGATGACTGAGAACCTTCACGGACAAGATTGCACAGGATTTATCTCTCAGCGTCCCAGTGGAGAATTTTTCTAAGATTCCCTCTTAAAAAGTCTGAACAGGGGAGTTGAGTTAAGGAGAGGCTGGAGAACACGATGTTTTAAGAGACTAAATAAAAAGCCATCACTTCACTGCTTGATAAAGTAGCACCAGTAGCAACTCTGGTCTCCAAATGAGATGTGTCATTTTGCTATAGAATCAAAAATATTCAAATAACCCAACAATTTGCATGTGAAAAAAAATGCCACATAAATTGATAAGCAGTGATAATACTGCCATTCTGCGGAAAGACATAAATAGTGGGACTGAGGGAATCATTGCACCGAGCAGCAGATCAACTGCCCACCATAAATAATCCTAACACGTAAAATTGTTGCATGCAGCCACACCTCTAAAGTGAAATAGCTCTGTATTCACATGAAAATTACTTGACTCAGTGTGTTTGCTTTTTGACTGTGTTGCGCTCCCAACCAGTCGGTGAGCTGGGCATGTGTTTGCTAAAATCTGTTATGAATAATCGCTTTTAACAGATAGTAATAACAGTATTACATACTGGTTAGTGTGGGTAGGAACGATGTGAAGAAGCAGCAACACTTCCCCCTCCTCATTGCCACCACCTAGGCAACTTAACCCAAAACACAGCTCGAGTGGATCTACTCAGCTCCCAGCGGATGAGACTGTGGTTGCGCTGGGCAGCTTCTGGCTGTGTGTATCCGTGTGTATGCATGAGTGTGATGAGGCGGGCACCCCACCTCCGCAGATAAATCAAGGTTAAAAAGGCAAGAGGAGGAAAAATTATTGTGCCCCCCTGGTAAAATAAAAAAAAAAAGAAAATTCCTTAAGAACTTTTGTGGCTAAGTTGACAGTGATATTCAAACTAGCAATGTGATACACCGATAGCAACCATGCCACGATCAGCCGATGCCGATACTGAGCCGATGTGGACGTCCTCGCACACTCATCGGTAGGACGCTGGACTTTTACTTTGAAGGGCGGTACTTTGGCTTCCGCAGGCCGCGGCAGGCCCCGCCTATTTAACGCACGCAGCGCTCCGCCGCCTGCGTGCTCGTTCCTCCTGCCAGCAGCCGACCGCCGCTCTGCCAGCAACCTCCCGCTGTAACGTTCAGACAGGTGAGCCGGAAATTATCACCGTGTGTCATTTTTTTATGTCCCACAACAACTCTGCGTCACGTCTGCACGTTTTTACCCGCGATAATTAACCCCGCGGCAGGAAGAGCAGAATGAAACCGGCGTAGTACGCCGAGCTAACGTTAAGCTAGCCGGGTGCCGCGGCATCAGTCGCTCCCCTCCTTCAAGAATTCGGGCCTCTCTCCGGGTCTCTTTGTTCCCGCGCTGCAGCCTCCAGCAGGGACCGGTCGGAACCCCGCTGGCCGACTCAAAATGCACAGTCGGAGCCACACAGTTTAACTTTCACCGAGTAGGGTCCCGCACCGGTAAAGCATCCAAGGCGACAAAGGATCCGTTGCTTTTTTTTTTTTTTTTTTTTTTTTTTTTTTTATAAAGGATAGGAGAGTCACAATGAAAGCATAAGTTAAGTGAAACATGCTTAAAACAAGGTTGAAGAAAGGCAAATCTTAGCAAGTGGCTCTTGAACAGCTTTTTAAAAGGTGTCACCAACCGGTTTGAGCTCATGCTTATGTAAGCTCCTTAATGGGCTTTTGTTCCTGGGGGCTGAATATGACTTGCATGTGACTCTGCTGTTTGCCTAAATGAGCTGATTTGGAGCTGATTCGGGCCTGCCTGAACGCTTTTGTCTGTTTAGTCTTAACGTCCTCTTTGTTTGCTGCCTGAGAAGTTTGTTGCAGTTTGGGCACTCCAAGGTGCTGCCTGCAGCTCCAACCGCCTGGACCTTATCTGACTGAGCGTTTGTGAGCGGCAGGGATGTTCCAGTTAACTCCGGATGCTATCTCTTTCAGTCATCCGCCGTCATGTCCTCTGGAAGCGCCAAGATTGGCCAGCCTGCCCCGGACTTCAGCGCCACGGCTGTTGTGAATGGACTGTTCAAGGACATAAAGCTGTCAGACTACAAAGGTAACCGGGGGGGGGGCGCGATCTCACATGGCTCCATCACTCCTCAGGTTTAACCCAATAAAAAGTTACTAACGTGGGATTTGACAATCGACGCTGACCTAATTTCCTTAATTCCTCAGGGAAGTATGTGGTGTTCTTCTTCTACCCTCTGGACTTCACATTTGTGTGTCCCACTGAGATCGTGGCGTTCAGCGATAGGGTGGAGGAGTTCCGTAGCATTGGCTGCGAGGTCATCGGCTGCTCCATCGACTCTCACTTCACTCACTTGGCTTGGTGAGAACTCCTCCTGGCCCGAGGGCAATGATGACTTGAGTTTTTTTAATGTAGTCTATGGGATTGTGTGTACACAGTGGGAGCTAGATTATGAAATTTAAGAAAAAAAGTATTAAGGTTGGCGTGTCCCTGCAATTGCAATTTCAAATTAATGTTTATAGTGACAGTTTGTGGCAGAACTGAAAGAACCCCCACCCCAGATTATATTGCAGTTTATCTCCTGTCACTGCTTCTTCTGCACAGCGACGATAAGTTGCAGGTCTTGATATACTGAGATGATGTAATGGTCTCATAATCAAACTGCACTTTCTAGAAGGAATGAAAAAGAAAATACTGGGAGGTGCAGTGATTCTCCAAGTCTGAATGAACAGCACTGTTAATGTTTAATTATTACATTTGATAAATGTTGGGGGCTCTTGCCTCAGTTGGACAAGGTTCTTCTAAAGATTTGTGCAAGATAATTGACTTTTGCTGCCTTCAGGAGTCGGCTTTCTCATGCATGTTTCTTATAGAACGAGCATCTGCTTCAGTGTTAACTGGAGCTGCAGTGATTAATCAGTCAAATAATCGTTTCAGTCTCGTTTGAAGCAACATGATCATTAGTTGATTCCATCTGTTTCAGTCTCGTCATTTGCTGCTTTTTTTTTTTTTTTTTTTTTTTTTTTTTTTTTTCTTTTTGACGATAATTAGAAGAGTTTGAGGGTTTTTAACTGATTTTCAAGACTTTGCGCTCTGAAAAAATGTGTTTTTGAGAGCTCGACCGCTATACAATTTTTCAGGTCCAGCACCGATAGTAGGGTTTAATAAACTACTGATATTGATATATTTTCTGCAGTCATCCCTCAAATGAGGTTGTCAAACATTTGCAACAGAGGCAGAATATTTTACAGATTAACGAGGGAACCCTAACTGTCTCTGGAAATGTAGTAATCAAGAATCATCCCAAGCATGTTTATCTGCATTGTGTTCTTTAAAGCCAATATTAGTTGATTATCGGCCAATACTGATAACACACGTTATTTATACAGAAATTGATTAATTGTGAAAATGATCAGTGGATTAATCAATAGATGCAGCTGTAATGTGATGACTGCTCAAATGTTGCGTCGTTTTATTGGCACAGTATTGGAATCGGTCGATAGGCGTGGCCGACCGGTATCGACAAATGATGACGCAATAAGAGATAACAATGTGGTTTGTCTCATTAATGTTGCACTGGTTATCTCTAAGTGTCCACGTAGTGTTTTTATGTTCTACGACACAAGCGCATGAGTGAAATACGAGTCAACATCATGACAGAGGATCTCTGATTTCGCTCTGCCGTCCTCCTACAGTCTCACAGCCCAACTGTAATTTCAGTTATTTTTCACACAAAGGACTTCATTATTTCCCCGACACAAAGTTGTAGCTATCGTTATCGGACCAGAATTTGCATATCAGTGCATCTGTTAGAAGTTTTTCTGTAACTTCTTCACTCATATATTTCATTCATTAAACAAGTATTATTTATTTATTTATTTTTTTGTTCCAAAATGTTTTAGGTAAATTTCTTGAATTTTTACAAGCACATTTATTCTTGAAATCTTTTCTGCACTGGCAGCATTATGGATTAAATATTTGGTCAGAATTACAATTGTGTTGTAATTCTGCCCCACAGGATCAACACCCCGAGGAAGCAGGGTGGTCTGGGTGAGATGAAAATCCCCCTCGTGGCAGACCTCACCAAATCCATCTCCCGAGACTACGGTGTCCTGAAGGAGGACGAAGGCATCGCGTACAGGTCAGGCAGACGGCTCGTACACCGCTATTGTCGAGCGGGAGCTAATTGATGATTTATCCCACAATGACGAGACTAAAGGATGTAGCAGCACTGTAACCCCCGTTTGTGCCTCTCAGGGGCCTGTTTGTCATCGACGATAAGGGCGTCTTGAGGCAGATCACCATCAATGACCTGCCGGTGGGTCGCTCTGTGGATGAGACGCTGCGCCTTGTCCAGGCCTTCCAGTACACTGACAAATACGGAGAAGGTGAGAGAAATGCCTTGTATACCTGTTTTTTGTGTTTGTGTGTGTTTTGTCAGGATAAAAATGAAGTATTTTTCAAATTTTTTTTTTGGATGCGATTTACAGATCATCACTTTCTGTTTTGTATTTGTCCAGTTTGTTTTTGTGCTTTTTCTTTCACTTGCACATTTAATCCGCACATCCAATCCCTACTTATTTTGTGGTTTTTTTTGGTGATGTTATAAACTTAAATTGTGTAACTACATTGCACATTCAGCACGAATGCAGTCGTTTGTTTTTCTGCAGCTAGATACTGACATGGTATAGCTTGTGGACACAACCTTGCATTTGGTAGTTTGCCCTCCTGGGTGTTTACACATTTCCTTTTCCACAGTTTATGCAAAGTTCAATGTCTGTTTCTTACATCTTCTGATAAGCTCTGTCCTATCCACCCCTTCAGTGTGCCCTGCTGGCTGGAAACCTGGGAGCGACACCATCGTCCCCAACGTTGAGGGGAGCAAAGCGTTCTTCTCCAAGCAGTAAATGTGAAGGTTTCCTTGCTTACTTCCTGACTGTAGCACTTGCCTTCAAACAAGAGGTGTCCCTGTGAAGCATTAACTCATGTCGTCCAATCGTATATGTATATTAAACCCAAGAATTCCACAACTTGCTAAATTAATCCTCTGTTGCAGACTTTTGTATGTACAACTGGTAGGGCAACTTCATAGTCTCAAGCACTGAAAGCATTGTACTGTTACTTTTTTCATAAGAAAGATCTGTTTTTTCCTCGCTGTGTTAATTTGCTACCGTCTTTATTAAAACAGTGGGAAAATGTGACCGAACCCGTTTGTCAATCACAGCCAGACTGCTTTGCTCTGTTAAAGCGATTCCCCTTGGACACCAGGTGGCGCCATAAACTTTCCTGAATCCGTTTCTGATTGATTCAGCGGTGCTTCGCGGACATTTTTAATACCTTGCAATAACTTGAAGATTTGTATTAGTCCTGCGTCTGGCACAGGACTTGAGTGTGTCGCAAGAAGGCTGAAGTCTTCGTAATGTTGGATTTACTGCGCTTTGACTCAGCACGGCAACTTGTCATTTGGCAATGACTGCGCAGCCGATTGGGAAAGATTAGTGTCGGATGTGATCTAAAACAGACCTGTTTCACTCTCCCTAGAGACATGTAACAGTACTTTTCCAAATGTATCCCCCACGTCCTCTATTTTTCCGGAATAGTGACGTTTAATCCCAGACAAACACCGAATGGCGGCTGAATGACCGAACTCTGAAAATTGAAAACATGGTGAGAAACGTCACTGCTCTGAAAATCCTATATTTTGTTTTGTACACCTAGTCATTTTGTTGCTCCTACGTACAGTCTAGTCACTTCACACGAGCTCATCTGACAGGAAGTCGGCAGTCTACATGTTTTGGTGGAACTTTTCACCGTTGTTTTTCCTGAACTAGAGTTATCTCGACTTGTTTTGGGAAACTAAAAGCAGAATGGGGAAACTCCCTTCTCGCGAACGAACCCCTCCGGTCGACTAAGCTTCTTCTACATGCACACATTGTGGCGTGAAAGGGTGCACGCAGCGCGCTCTGACGGGCAGCGTGGGAGGGAGTTCCCGGAAACCTTCTGGCGCTGTGACGTTAACCGACCCGAACGGCCCATATACGGAGTGACGTATGTACGTCAACACGGAAACAATCCTACGTCGGGACGTCTCCAACGTCAAGCAGCTGCTGCGGTTCTTGTGTGGCGAGGCTACGTGGACGAGATTTAGTTAGAAAACAATGAGGGGAGGTAACATTGTAGGAAGGAATAACCTGAATAAGGGACACCAGATAACTTGGTTTCATAATTTCATTTACTTAAATATATACTGTACAAGTACGAAAACAACGGGCTCGTCAGGCTCAACCCGACAAACACAAATAATTTACACGTGAACGAACTACAAATTAAAGTAAATGTAAACAGACAGAGCCAAAACGACACTTTTAATAACTTCAAAGATGCCCCGAGTGTTTTAGTCTTTTACGACTCCTGTGTCGCCCTCTTCTCCTTGCAGCCAAGGAAACCTGGCCGATCCAGTTCCCTTTTTATGTATAAAGACATTGTTCATTGTGTTGTCAGTGCAGTTATTGTCCAGTGTTCCTCTCAAAGTGCGTCGTTGCCTCAGTAAGACTTGACTTTGGGTGCCAACATGAGCTGGCAGCCACTGCTCACATGTGTCATGACTTTCTGTTTGAGCTGGGCCACCTGCTCTCGCAGCAGGGAGGCCGTGCTCGACAGCCCGGCGTTGTCCGTTTTCAGCACCTTCACCCGGTCCTCCAGGCGGGAGATGCGCTCCAGCTTGCGCTTCCGACACTTGGAGGCGGCGAGCCGGTTCCTCAGCCGCTTGCGCTCCGCCTTGATGCGCTCCTGGTTCTCCATGTCGAGCGGGGACATCGGCGGGGACACGCTGTCGCTGTTCTGCATGTCCGGGACCGTCTGGGGCTCCTCTTTCAGGCCGCCGAAGCGCTGCGGGTGGAGGCCCACGCCGGCCAGCGGGTGCTGGAAGTGGTGCGACCCGTGCGCAACGGCCTGCGAGTGCTGGTGGTACTGGTGGTGCGGCAGGTAGTTGATGGTGGAGGACGGGTAGCTGGCTGCAGAGGACAGGCTGGGGTTGGTGCTGCAGCTGCCCAAGGTGGTGTACTCGAGCGGCTCCGGCTGCATGGACGAGCCGAACACGGACGCCGGAGCCGAGCAGGGAATGCCACCGGTGCCGATGGACACGTTCGGGGGAGCCATCTGGTTCATCTTGTGGAGGTCGTCCAACGCTTTGACGAAGCCGTCCGCGAAGCCCTCCTGCTCCTCGGTGATGCCGCGGTTGTAGAGGTAATGGGCAGGTGTCGGCGTGGTAGTGATGACCCCGTTGCTGTTCTGGATGATCAGGCGCTCCAGCTCAGGAGAGGCGAGCTTCAGGGAGCCCACGTCCGCCGTCCCCGCCGAATAGAAATCACTGTCCGCGCGCAGGTGCTGCTGTGCCTTGAAGTTTGAGTTCCGATATGAGTCGGAGAAGTTCAAGTTCATATTCTGCTTTAGCAGTTTGTAGTCTGGCAAAGCTGCGCCTGGATGGCCATAAGCAGAGAGAAACGAGTCGTCATAAAAAGGCTGTTCCATAATTGTGGACATATTTCAAATCAGACAGTCAAACACAAGCGTGCGCCGCAAAAGGTGCTGCTGAGACACCGAGGCGTCAAGCGTCCTGACTGATCTCCAGAACAAAGTCCCGCTGTGTTATTATACTGAAGACCAAATCTACCAAAAAACAGAGCAAGACCTCCAGAAACAGTGGAACTGTGCTGTAGCCTACCAAGTCGCCGGCTTGTACCTTTAGTGGGATTCAAAGTGGCGTCCAGTGACTAATTCAGATGTTTTCATTCCGCTCTTCAGTAGCAGTCTTTCCTGCTCTGCGTCAGAGCTCCTCTTCTCTTTCCTCTTGTAGTGAGGAGCGCCGGGCGTGCGTCGCTCGTTTTATACCGCCTGCGCTGCCTTCCGCCCGCTCATTGGTCATTTCCTCTCTGGCCCCGCCCCCGGGATGTCGGAGTGCCGTCGCTGCCGGGAACGACGACTGTAAACAAGACGGGGCCTATTCGGCGCGAGGGGAAAAAAAGACATCCGCCCAGGTAAAACCATAAAACTCTTCTCTAGCTCTTTTGAATGTGCGTCACGGCCCGGTTCCACAGCTCACCTGAGCCACTCTACCGAGCAGCTCTCCGCAGGTGGCACGGCTGTCCGGCGCGGAGGCGTGCGCTCCGAACTGACAGCGGCCACTCCATATTTGGACATCCTGCCCAACAGGAGCGGGAAGCCGATCCCATCCTGGCGCGCCTCCAGCCCTCCGGGATGTGCGAGGCGGAGGAGGCGCACCGTTGCCCTCCTTCGGCCCGCAGGCAGGGAGAGGGATGGGTAGGTGGCGCAGAACTCTTGGGCGTGATGCCTCCAGGAACGCACGAATGCACAAGGGTGTCTGGCGCAGAAAGACACACGCTCAGGGTGTCTGAGAGAAGTATGCGGGCTGACAATGCGACTATACAAACAGCATTTGAGAAGTTAATAATCAGGCAGGCCCTAATTTGCGACTACTCACCGAGGGGAAAAGCACACAATAATAGTCAGGACACAGGCAGGATCCTTAAATCTTGACATGCAGCAGAAGAAGTTAATGTCTAATTACACGTGATTATGACTTTCCTTCTCCCACTTCTGTGTTTTTAATTGTGTGCACGGAACCTAACACATTCCTAAAGGAATCAAGTTTAAACAGATGACGGGGGCCTTGGAGGTGTGTGAGAGTAAAGACATGTCCCCCTGCAACGAACACCTGTTTGATAGAAAGACGTCTTTGTTTTCTCTGCATGATAATGATCCTTCAATCATTGCTCAGGGGGCCGTGTGCCCACACACATTTTCCACTCTGTGTGTCTGTATTATTTTTTTTTTCCTCATTTGGCAGCACTTTATCCATCAGGTGGTTCTTTTTTTTTTTTTTTTTTTTGAGTCATCCCATTATTCTTAATTTGGCAATAAGCCTGGCGGATAAGGTTTCTCTCTTAAGGTAAAAACAAAACAATGGCTCCGCTGTTTGGCTTCAGTGGGAATGTTGGCTCTCGTTAATTGATAACTAAAGTAACTGATAATTAAATGTGCAGCGGCAGCAGCAATCCGTGTCTCTGCCCGTGGTTTTTGTTAGTGTGATTCAACTAGCTGGAGGTCATGACCATATTAATCCCCCTGTGAAATCTGGATCTGGATCAAACCAGGATCCGAGCTGAATTTTTTTTTTTTTTGGGGGGGGTTTATGTTGTTGACAAACACACAGATGCACAGGGCCAGAACAATAGCCTCGGCGTGGCTACACCAGGCTATGCAAAGAGTTTGGTTTAGACTTGCTCTCCCAGTGTCAGGAGGTGACGTTTGTTGGGAATTGGCACCATGTCGACTTGACAATTGACTTCAGCTGTGTGCACACATGACAGCAAATTTACGATTTACGAATACGATTTTCCTTACTTGAACTGTAAGACTATGACTCAGTTATTGTACACAGTTTGGGTTTTGAAGAGGGATTTCTTCCCAGATTCCCATTTTACTTGGGGCACGACACGGATTTGAAGAACAGTCAAAATTAGGGCAGCTAACAAATGAGAAATTGTCCTTGTTAGTACCCGTCAAGCGTAAGAGTCACTGAATCATACAGAAAAAATTGAGGCTTTAATCAAACTCCACACCTCTGGTTTGTAAGCAAACCTCATGTTATAAATAATTTCACGTCAAACCGATGCTGAGAAAAACCCTGATGACTTCACTATGACATCATGTGGGTTATTTTCCCAGATTTGGCCAACGCCCCATGCAGAGAAGCTTCTCATGAGCTGAGCAGCACTGAGCCTAATGTGCACATTTGGCCTTTCCTCCCTTAGCAAATTTAAATGACAAGTTGACCATCACTAATCCTGTTTTAATTGAGTTTATTCCCTCATCTAGGGCAGCTAAGTTTCTCAGTAACATCGCACGCATTAGGCAAGACTTTTGGATTGTGTCTGAGGCAACATTGGCCTTTTCCTGTGCACGCCCTCGCTCTGTGGGAGGCCGCAGTTTGACCTGCCGTCCTGCAGTGGTCAGTTCGGGCTGAGCTCCTCCTGCTGACGCACTGCTCTGTCAGGTGTCCTCTCAGTGAGGAGAAACTGGAGGGGAAACAGAGAAACAGAAGTAGTTAAATTAAGAAGGAGTACAACCTACCGCGCAGTGTGACAGTTCCAGTTTCAGGGCGTCCTCATCCACATTCTAAAGGAAAACTTACACAACTTTGACCTCTTGCTGCATTTAGTATGACGATGTTGATTGTTGCTTTAGATTAGGTCCGTAATCCTTGTAGGACGAGAATATTTCAATTTATTTATATAGTTCCAGTCTGGCATCTTTTTGTTTCTTTTTTAGTTTCATTATGTGTCTGAGAGTCTCCGGCATTAACCCCATCCGGCCAGGATGATGCGAAAAAGTATTTTTTTTTTTTTTTTTCAAAATCTGCACATGCCAGAAACCCAGCTATGAAATCTCTACATGTGACGCTCCTATTTTAGACCCCTTAATTGGCTCTGAGGCTCTGAACAATTTCTTGCTCACATGCACATGATTACATGGAACTGTGCGCCGAAATTCAGAGAAGCGCAGTTGAGATACCTCATACGTGCGATTCCGTCAGACTCTCTGAGTGCTGGTGTGATTCACGGTGACAGATAGGACGGCAGAGAACAAAAGCAGAAAAACGAGGAGAAGAAATGTGAAAGCACTGAGGAAGTGTGCAGGCGCTTGCAGTGGCTGAGCCATAAAAAGACACTCTGTGTCCTTCATTGGACATTAACTCATCACTGGGGTTCATGATAACCGCTGGCTGTGCCCGGCATGGGGCCAGACTGAAGGCAGGTGTGCCTAAAGCTAAATGATATACTAGAACTAATACTAGCATAAACTTCATACTCCTATTTGATAGCACAACGAAAATAATAACCGCTCAGGCCCCGGAAATGTACGTACATTTGTAATAATGTTCGACTTTTAATTGAAAACGAAATGATGTTTGGGGTTTTTTCTATTTTATATTTACGTAAAAGCATCAAACTTGACAGCCTGATTAGATTGTAGTGCACTAGGGCGTCTTTTAAAAGAAAGTTTTTAGCATCAACCACACACGGTTCAGATATGAATCATGCTTCTCAGATCTGAATTGCTTTACTGAAAATTAAAAGATCTGGAAGTGGCTGACAGAGTTGATGTAACCACAGGGTGAAGTGACTTTACAGGAAATATTATTGTCAAAACAGTGTTTGGGCTTCCTAAAATTTGTCTCAAATTCATTGAGCTAGGGTGAATATTCATAGGCGTGTTTGGAATCGTAATTACTTCACTCTCGCGCGCTGAATTTAAGTCGGAAAAGGACAAATCTGCAGAACGCCTGAGCGCCGCTGATGTGCATTTGGCCTCCTCCGAGGCTTTAAGCCCCTCCTCTCCTTCATGCCTGCAACCGCCGCAGCTCACTCGGGCACTGAAACGAACTTTATTAAACGAACCAGAAGTAAACGCCTCTCCTGCATCTTTGGCAAGGTCTTCCACGCTGGAAGCTCGGTGACCTGGAAGTGGCCTGTAGGTGCGGTGAGTCAGGTAGGGGTGTTGGACGGGGCAAAAAGCTGGCTGTCCCCGCGAGGAGAGGCCAGCTCACTCGCTCCCACAGTATATTTAGTCAGAGGATTTAATATGCTCTTTAAAGAGTGTGTGGGTCACTTAAATTAACGCTAACAAGCACCCCCCCCCCCCCACCACCACCACCTCCCAAGGCCTCCATAAAACTGAGCCTCATCCTTGCACCAAAAGCCTTTTGTCGTCTTTACACCCCCCTTCTTCGTTATTTGGCTGCCCGTGGGAACTTGAAGCGCCTTGTGCATGTAATCGCTTTAATGAAGGCATGTTTAATCAGCATATTCTTCGTCTGTAGCTCCCAGATAGTGCCAAGGAGCCTCGTAGCGATGAGAGACCTTTAGCACAAGACAAGATGATTGCTGGGGCCAAATGAGCGTGGCAGGAAAAGACGGTCGGGCCCAGCCGTCCCCCCGGGCTGACGTAATGCATATGGAGCTGTCCTTCCCACTTCCTCTCCATCTAGACGGATGCTTAAGCTCCCTGTCACTCTGCCAGTCTGTTTAAAAAGAAAAAAAAAAGACAAACAGCAGGAAGTGGGGGGTTTAATTGGGTGTAATCTGATTTTACACGCTCATTTGGTTTATTAATTGAGCTGGCTCATTGTTGGCATTTTTGTTCCCAATGGACAAAAATGTGAACTTAACTATGGGCTGAAATGTGTTCGACAGAAAATGGTGAACTGTTGTCGCGTTTTTCGCCTTCAGGATGGGACTTCAGCTCTGTTAAAAGGACAAAAAGTCGCAGGCTGCCAGGTTCCTGTTCAGGACGAGAGCAGGTGAACGTGCACACAACACACAGCACACACAACACTATAATAGTAGAATAAGTTATGTTTTTCTATATGAGACTTCTTGAACTTGTTTTGCGCTGTAGATAATTGGCATTTACTTTGTTCATATTATTGCCATCCTCCATTTAGGTTAGTCGCTTAAAGGGGGAGCCTGACCGATATGCAACTTTTGGGGCTGTTACCAATTATGGAAAAGGTCCAATATCAATATATTGGCCATGTAAACAAAATTTCTTTTTTTTTTTTTTTTTTTTGCAATGATCCCTCCTTCAGGTCATCAGACGTTTGCAAGTGACGCAGAACATTTTACAGGTTAACAATGAACTTTTATTTTCTTTACTGACAGCAGTGCACTGAAACAGTGACCCACACTTGAAATTTAACAATACGAATAACCTCAAGAATCCTTTTCTGCATTGTGTTCTATAAAAACCTATCTTTTTAAAATATCGGTGTATCATATCTGCGATAGGCAAATATCGACCGATAATATCGACAAGCCGAGACTTTGCAATTCAAAGCAAGCAATTTGCTGCATTTTTAGTCATTTTGCGGATCTGTTGTCTGTTTTCACAACTCTGTCATATGAACATGGATTTTTTTCTTTAAATGCTCAATAAATAAAGACTTTTCCAGTTTTTAGTGGGGCCGTTGACGTTTAAGGTAGGCAGTTCTTGGCTAAAAAAACTAGTCCTAGCATTGTAAACAATCAAAAACTTGTGATTGAACTAGTGTTTATCAGCTATAATGTTTGCTATGTTCATTGTCTTTACCATTTTTGCATACTTACATTGGCTAATGAGAAATGTGATCAAATAAGAGGAGCAGGAGAGCACTTCAATTTAACTGCGTATTCCCTCGTTGATGTTTTCTACTCAAGACACTCTAATTCCTATTTTCTAATTAGCACTGTGCCACATCTAATGTAATTAGCTTTGCGCATTTTCAGTCAAACTGAAGTACTGGATAAATCTAAAGTTTGTCCGTTCAGTGCAGCTTGAGCCAAAATAACCTTTTTATGATACTTTGCTATGTTTAATTAGCATATGCAGCCAAGCGTGCGTCAGTGTGGGGGGCAAAGAAGGTCAACTGCATTCTGAGAAAACAAAACAAGATGAAGAAAGTTACTTTTTATGACTCCTGTGGGAGAACTGTCTGAAGTGGATTAGCTGATCTCTCACACACACACACAGAGGTCCCAGACTGGTCATGTACACATGTACTTGATAGTTAAGTGATGGACATGAGTAAGAAGCCAAAAACTCCCATTTCTGCAAACGCACCCAAACAAGACACATCATACGTGTGTTCTGAAACTAATGAGGGCTGATAGACTGTAAGTGACTAAAGTGTTGCTCACAGCGACGTGACACATAAGTCTCATCCTTAAAACAAGCTGGTGTCATTACATACACAGTGAAATCCTTATGTAAAACGTGATACATCTCAAGAGGCAACATAATGCCAGTTTAACACCTCATCAAGGTGGATTCAGACTTCTCCCAAGTCGGGGGATCAGGGAGGAGAGGTGTGATGTTCGAATCCTCTGTCTGACGCTGGCTGAGAGTTCCTCTTTGTGCCAGTAATAGGAGAAGTGAATGTGGGGTGGCAGGAGGCCAGGGTGCGGAGGGTTTGGGTACACCACATTTTCATTTCCTCATTGGGTGGCAGCGATGGGCCGGCTGCGGTGCACTACGGCAACGGCAGGCCTAAAAAAGGTACGAGTCAGGAATCATTTCTAACGGACGCACGTGATCAGCAGCGGCCAATGTTGAGGTAAATCGCAGATAATAGCAGATGGTGTTGAAAACATCCAATAAAACCATCGGGACACCTCTGTTTATGCGAAATCGACCGTTGAGAAAAGCCGTGCGTCTTTGTTATTGCAACTCCAGTTCTATTTTGCTGCACTATTAAACATTTTAAGATCTGAATTAGATTTTAAATTCGTCTCACCTTCAAACAGACTCAGTGAGGCTTTGTTTAAGATAATCCCGCATCAAAGCTTGTTTATTGGTTTTGGTATGATAGGATATGTTGATGGTTTTTTTTTTGTTTTTTTTGTGGCCACAGCCAGAGCTGCAAAAATGGATAAATCAAATGAGTCAGCGTCAGTTCGCAGGAATACCACAAGTCTGAAACTAAAAAGACCTGGGCAGAACCAGATACAAAGAAATGATCTTCGCCAACCTCTGTAGCCTGCATCGCAGTTATCCACTGCTAGCATAACACACATCTCGGACGACGTAGTGAGTGTGTTTTGTTCCCTTATTCAACTTGGAGAGGCTTTTCATCGTCTCAAGAGAAGGTGTTCCTTTATTAGTCCACAACGGGAAATTTGTATTGTTGCAGCAGCAAAGGGGTAGCAAAAACTGAGTTTTTGTGAACTAGCAGTAAGAAAAACACTATAAACAATAACAAATATGTGCTACCCCAACCATAAACTGCAGAATCAATATAAATATTATTTGCTGCACTGTATCAAGGGGGTATCCCAGGACAGAGGTGGCCCTCTTCATCAGTTCACCAAGTGTCGTCCTCTGTGTCGATGAATGGCCTCGTATTGTCTCCTGGCCTCCTCCCGATGTCTCGCTCTCCTGCGACATACCATGACTGAGCTCCAGAGAAAACAAAGAGGGAGTGATGAACCTATGAGAAAGGGCTCTCTTTCACACGAGGGCTGATTGTAACATTAATTGCAGGAGCTGGTAAATGACTTGGCTTGTTTACTCTCAAAATGCGCATTAAGAGGCTGTGGTTTGAGGTCAGAGCCTCACTTCGGCCTACACGATTTCCCAGCAGGTAGAAACGGTGGCTATGTTTATCTTTCAGTGCAGAGACACTATTGTTAATGGTAGATTGTTAGTGATATGGAGAAAAGATGTTAAAAACCCAAAACACCACACCCAGGAAAACCGATTTCCCAGAACCTTTTTCACCCATTTGGCTTTTTGCTGTTTATCTCTGTTTTTGATACATGCATTGTTATTGATAAACTACTGCTCAAATACCAGTGAACCACATTAGTCTCTCTTTTTTTTTTTTTTTTTTTTTTTTTTTTCTTTTCTTTTCTTTCATTTTTTGGGGGGGGCTT
>KV751323.1:6797825-6808474 GCA_001698575.1 Mola mola | reverse complement strand
GTTTATGTTTATGTCATTTATGTTTTTTTCAGAATTTCTTTCCAAAAATAAGACATATTAGTACATATTAGTCGCAGCCCTCATCTGTTTATATCACATGTGTTCTGTGATAGTAAGAGTTGGACCTGCCATATTTACTCCCCTTGCGTTCCCATGAGAGCAAAGGGGGGAAAAGAAACACAGCATGGGGGGAAACGCCAAGTCATTTGGAGTCAAAACTTCTACAAAAAAACATCCCCTCTGCAGTCACACCGAAATCCAGAAGCGGTGAGCACATTCACAATTCCAATGTTGAAGTGAATCAAGGTTTTGAGCTTTTCTTCTTTTTTTTTTTTTTTTTTGTTCGATTTGAGGAAGATGTAGATTTTACTGCTTAGTAATCAGTAAAATCAGAGATAATGCTTCCTCATGGTGTACTGTCAGGTAGTGGTAGATACAGGCGTGACTGGGAGAGGCCTAGTGCCACTTTCATCAGTACTCATTGACGTGAAACCACTAATATGTAGAGACTGAGAGAGAAAGCTTTTAGTCAGGCGACCACAGACTACTCAATTCTGTCTGGCAGTGAAACGGTTAAACTGCACTTTTTCTTGTACTGCCTCTCAGCTGTCTGGTATTACTAGTGGAGTCTGGTGCCAAGAAATAAGGTGGAGGCTGTTATCGCTCAGTCAGATGGGTTTGATAGTAGCCATCAGGGGACGTGTTGAAAGATCCCTACTTGATGTCGAGATACAATCAGTAAAAACAGCCTCTTTTTGCAGCTCACCTTCCTTTATCTCTGTCCATCCTTCTATCTCCTCTTTATTCACTCCCGGTGTACACATGTGCATTATGCGTGCTTTGCTGAGCATGTTGTTCACCCTCAGGGTGTTTTTCATGTCAACATTCTTGGCACAAGTAATGTATTTAAAATTCTGCCCCGGGGCAACACTTGACCCTCATTCACATTGCAGCAACGAATAGGTGCATACACAAGAATGATGAGATGAGCTTCTATTCATGCAGTGGCCTGATCGAACCAAACACATGTGCAAGCATGCACATGCATACGCTTGGGTAATTGACCCCTCAAATACTAAAATCTGCTCTTATCGGGTAGACACTCTTTACAGTGTATATGTATGTATATGTATGTATAATAACAGAGGCAAAATTCGTTGTATTGAAAAAAAGGGCTTGTATTTCAGAGAAGTAGACAGGCAGAAAAAAACAGGCGTCTTACTTCTTACTTCTTACTTCATGTTCCTGCCCAATCCAGAGACCAGCAACCAGTCCCTGAGGAAATTTAGCAGGAGTACAGGCAGGGTTTTGACGTGTTTAGAGCAAGAAAACACCAAACATCATCTAACTCCAGTAGAGGATGTACCTAGGTTTAGTAAAATTGAAACGGCCCACGGGCAGGCTGTTGGATTTTTAAAAGACAACTGCAGATAACAGTTTTTTACCCGAGCCAATGAAGTTGGAGGAGTTCATGTTTTTGTTGGTGTTTGTCTATCTGTCTGTCCGTTAGCAAGATTACACAACAACTACTCGACCAGTTTTGATGAAATTTTCATCAAAGAGGTGTCTTGGCCCAACCTTTAGCTGATAAGATTTTGGTGGTCAAATATGAACGTCATGCAAAGGCCAAAAAGCATCTTCTTTGGCCATTACGCCAGTATAAATTACAATAGAGTTTTCCAGCTGGTGCCTTGTTGTAGCTGACAAAACTGGCTACGGTGCTTTCAGCTACAAAATGTACAGTGTACAGTGTAACGTTTTGGGCTTTCAAGGTCAAAGGACAAGTCTGAAAACACATTTTTAACGTGTTTCTCCTGAACAGATTGACATAGAGAGGTCAAACTGGTGTCATTTGGCACTGGCTACAGATGATTAACGCTTTGGCTTTCAGTGTCAAAAGTCAAAGTCACTGAAATGTCAAACACATACATGGACATAACTTCAGAAGGAATTGACATAGAGAGGTGAAACTGGTGTCATTTTGTAATTAATCTCAGCTATACTTATACTACACTTACTTACTTGCAGAATTTCAATAAATCAGAATTGTTCAACAAATCAAATTGGGACCCAAGTGTTGTGATACAGTCGAATCGGTACAAAAGCATATTGTTCCAGCTCAAGATATTCGTTTTCTTTAATTTCACATATGAGACAAGTGAAATTATTGATTGATGAGTTAATCTTATTGGAGTTATTTGTGTTGTATTTGTTGTGCCCATTACAAAAAACTTGGTCAAGCAGTATAAAGAGTAAAAAAAAACAACAATGTTTTAACACTCTTGTATTAACAAAAAAAAAAATCACCTGAGGTGTAATGCTTATATGCTCCTAATAATAAGGGCTACCTGATAAGTTTGACGCAGTTTTTAAAATAGGCTGCCCAAGATAACGCTGTCTTGCAGTTTGCCTGGAGTTGAGGGAGTAGAGTGTAAAAAGTATAAAAAAATAGCGTAAAAAAACTACATTCAGACAACACAGGATCAACATTACCCTGAACGCTGATATGGCGGTAGACCTGAGATGTGTACTCCATTTCTATTGTAACATAAACATGTAGGAGTAGTTAGGTTATGATTAATGATTAACAGCTACAAGCTAATGACTGCTCGGCCTTTCCCCCCTTAGCAAAGTGGCAAAGTCAATTCATGTTGTTCAATCAAGCTTTCACCGTAACTCTAGCCTTCCCTGGGTTCACGCTCATTAACTATTCATGATTCTGTATTGCCATCCTAAGAAAAGAATAGCCTGATATAGGCAGACAGCTAGTTGAACATGCAAATTTTTGCGTCCCACACAAATGACAGCAGATATAAACACTCCGTTCCCTACAAAAGACACAAAAGACACTCCATTTAGCGGAAGATTCAGCTACACCAAATGACATCAGTGTGTTACGTGAGGACACAAAGAGCAGCTACGTTCAATTATACGACCTGCCTGAGCGCGTTCGAGTCCAAAGGTATGAACAGATGTATTTCCTTTATAAAACATTCATGATAGGAGCAACTGCCTGTTTCTATCTCTGGTGAGCATGACTAAAATAGATAAACATCTCAGTCGAGGGGGAAACACATGAAAAAAGGTCAATTTAAGTTTAAAGAAAAGAAAAGAAAAAAAAGCTTTAGCCAGTCTTTAAGAATGGTCAGTAAGTCTCCCTTTCCGTTTAAAAATGTTCATCATTTTTAGATTTCGAGCAGACATTCATGCCATTGTGGCATTTGAATAAATCCTGATTTTTATTCATCACACATGTAGGAGTGGAGCATCTCATATAAATAGATTTAACACCGATTGTAGAGCTTCACACGTGCTCTGAGAGAGAATGTGGTCCACAGAGGCTGTCATTCATAATACACTGAAACATGCTGAGTTACTAAGACCACATCCTGTGCCAAATGCAGCAGGAAACGTTTGATTTCCTGTAGTGAAGTGTTATCATGTAGGCTATTTGTATGTGCGTGTGTCTAGCTCAAACATTGGAAGTTTGTATTTGTTCGGGCACATCAACTTTTGATCTAAATATCAAGACCTTGTAGGCAGAGAATACGTTTCCCAGCAGCCTCCCTTTACTTAAAAGTAATAATTTAGGACATCCTTTTAAGTCAGCGAAAAACGTACCTTGGCCGAGTTGATCAGTACACGGCTTTATTTGATTTGGTAAACTGCTCATTTGCAAACACCAAAGAGAACTGAAAGTATCCCTTCTTCATTTGTTCATCTGAAGACTTTATGCAAGCCTGTGGCAGATGCACGCCACCCCTGTCTGCTTTTTTCACTCAGAAACAGCAAAAAATACTGTATAAAATGAATTTACGGTCTGTGTTTTTCCTACGTTTCGGTGCGCAGTATTGCAAACGGAGCATCCTGGACAGGGCAACGGAAAACTTTGGAAAACAGGCCATGTGTTTGGCCATGTCTGTTGTGCACTATTGGGAAAGGGGAGCACAGAGAAGCAGGAAAAACACTGTACAAAACGGAGTCAAAAACACATGTGTCAGACACTTTAAATAACATTTTGAGTGTAGTTAATTCGTCGTTGCATTATGTAGCCGTGTTGAGCTAAACAGTTCCTGCAACTGATTTCCTGGCCTCCTACTGTAATATTTACATTACCATGACACAGGGCTTAGTTTGGAAATGACCAGTTTTCTCCTTTAACTTGACAAAATCACAGTTAAGTAGCTTATCAGTCGAAGATGAAGTGATCGGTTGGGCAGAGGTCAAATGTCAAGGTCACTGGGACCTTATCTGCTGATTGTATAGATCCTCTGCGCTGCTGTGTGAAAGATCCATGTCTCAGAATTTTGAGCTTCGCTGCCATCCACCACGGGTGCTTTTATTCTGTTGGTGATCGTTGTTGTACTATGTACTATGTTTATCAATCCCACACACGTGACACAAGTCCGTACACATCAAAAACAACTCGACGAGGCTGTAATTCTAGTTTCCCTGCTGTTATGTTACTGTGATTACCTGTGTGTCTTACTTTGCTTGATATCTGTGTATTAAGTTATATCATCTGTTTAATGTTTATACTGCAGGTGTGAAAAACTGAGCAGCCTGGGGATAACGACGTCATATAGTTGTTAACAGTCGCTAGGTCGCTGCAGTTGTGTTATTAGTCGTGTTATCTTCTCAACGAATGTATTTGAGTAAGTGCACTTGATATTGTTAAACCCGTCCAGACTCGAGGTTTGTTCCTTGCCTCAGGCCTGAAACCACGTGATCTAAGCAGTATCTAAGCAATTAGCTGATCCTGAATAGACCTGACGGACTGACAATAATCGTGCGACTGTGTTGCACAACAAAATGATGAGGGCCTTCGGGAGCCTCGATTGGGATTTTCACCCCTTTCCTCTCCTTCATTTTACACCTTCTTTATTGGATGTTGTTTCAAAGGAGCCAAATGTGACGACTTCTCCACCCGGAGACGCAAAACTGTCAAGTTTTATGGGAACAAACGACCTGGGCAGCTTTTAACAGCCGCGTCGACACACACGTATGCACAACTGCCACCTATGGTCCCCCAAAATACTATGCTGTTGTCAAGGAAACAGTCAAAGCCGATCAAAGTGCGTACGTGCGTGCGTGCATGCGTGTGTGTGTGTGTGTGTAAGAGCAAAAGAGAGAGCATTTGTGCATCTTGGAATAGCTGCAATGACGCATACATTCGCTCGCAAAGCCCATGCCAGCTAACCGCCCTCATTCACCTCCCCATCCTCTGTTGCAACATCCATCCATCTGTCCTCTCGTCTTCTCCTCCTTCTCGCTCTCTGTTTTTCTTCTCCTCTGCTCTTTACTTGCCGTTTGATTCCTGTCAATCCCAGTCATCACATTTTATCTAAGCTGCAAACCTCTACAAAAAAAAAAAGAATGGAGATGTAGCTGATGAGCTTTTTTTTTTTTTTTTTTTTTTGAAAAAGCAGCCACAGTTAGTTGTATCGTGATCGCTGTTAGCAGCTCTGGATTTAAGCGGCGTAGGTTTTATTTTCACAGGCAGTAAAATCCCATCAGGGAGTGATGACTTCATACTGTCTCTGATTAATGGTTCTACTTGAGGATGGAGGGACGGGGGGGATGGAAAACTCAGGCAAATCACGTCTCCTCCAACCCTTCGAGGCATCTACAACCTACATAAACACAACCAGCATGCTCCGGTGGCCAACTTTAATCTTGTTTTCACCTCTGGCTGTTGAGCGAGAGGCCCAGGAGAGGCGAGAAAGCGATGCGATACGGATCCTGTCGCCGTTGACCTCACGATCGTCTCCGGAGAAGACTAAAGACGTCAGTGGCTCGGAAATGGCACGGCGTGCCGTTAGGCTGCACCTCACATAAATTCATTCTGAAACCACGAAAAATATGTACATACTAATCCCCAATTCACCATCAAAAACAGACTTAAGAGTCGGTGCCCTGATAAATATAGACTTAAGCTCAAATGTTCATGTTGTCACATTCATGGCTGCCAATCACAGGGTCTGCGCATGGGATTAAATCTTCTTTTAGCGATGCAAAGTGGGGCGAAATTGTGCGTGACGATGAGAGTCACGTCTCACCTCACATCACAACATGTGATCAAAAGGTCGGCTCTCTGTATGATGCCTTTCCAGGAAGCTCACCTGGAACACAGCCACGCTCCCCGTGACCCACTCGCATCCACATGAGCTCAAAGGAGCTGCAGCCAGTAAAGTTTGGTAGTTTGGCAAGTGTTTATGTGTGTGTGAGAGTTTGTGATGCGTGTGCATATGACTAGTTCTGAGTCACCGCTGTCCCCCCGGGTGCACTGCCGGGGCAACGACGCAGGCTTATGTGTATGTGAGTGCGTGTTTGTAAGAGAGAAGAAAGTCTGGCTTTTTGTGTCTGCATGCTTTCATGTGCATACTGTGGCCATACATTTGTGTGTGTGTGTGTTTGTTTACTTGTCCCGCGGAGCTGCCCAGTCCCAAACACTCTACTGATGACTCAAGTCTGTGACTCCAAAAGGGAGCCTTTTCAACCGTGTTTGTATAAAGATTCTATCTACATCTAACTCACAGTGACGGGATCCTTTGAGTCAGGCCTCTGTTCATCGGATATCGATTTGATCGGAATCAGGCGGGACACGTCCTCCTACTCCAGGATTACGGAGTCTGTCCACACCGCCGTTGGGAGTGGTGTTGCCAAGAGGAGTCGATAAGTAAGTGGTCTAGGTATGCGAGGAACCCCACAACATTGCGGCCTAACAAGAGGAACAATCGCCTCACTTGTGGTTTCTAATGTTGGCGGCTCCGTCATCTAAACTAATTAAAGAGCTGAAATTAAGAGTTTTCACCCGACTGTCGGATTCAGAGGCTTTAAAATAAAATCAGGACCAGATGACAAAATAAAATACAGACGACAACGAATGAGCAAGAACAGCAAAAGTACGTACAAGTAGGAACCCGTGAGCCAGCTGGTCCGAGTCACGTGTTCTGCCGTTAATCGGGCCGCCTGTCGAGTGTGAACAGACTGGACTGGTAGGCGCCCCACCTGAACTTGAACGTGAGTCAGCCCCACCAGCATGGGAGCCGATGGTAGAGCAGCTAGCACCGATGTGGATTGAGCTTGTCGGCGTGTGTGTAATTGAAGTGCTGTCTTGTGACTCAGGGTGAAACCAAAAGGAAAAAGCCTCCTCATTTCCAGGGGTCTGTTTTGTCTGCGTTTTGGGTTTTTTTTGGGTGGGGGGCTTTTTGTCTGGAACGGTTGGAGTAGACAGGCAGATGAAAAGAAGGGACTCCCACGGATGGTGTTTAGCAGTTTGTCTTTGCCAAGAAATGTTTTCCTGGCATCAGTGTGTGTGTGTGTGTGTGTGTGTGTGTGTGTGTGTGTGTGTGTGTGTGTGTGGGGGAGGAGGTAATAAGACAATAAACATGAGGTTTATTACGAACACTCTGCTGTCGTTAAATATGTGGCTTTCTTGATGGGAGTTCACATCATTTTGTGTCTGTGTGAAACAACAGCAGCAAAGCTATGTAGCAAACAATGTCAATGCCAATTGAAAAGGATTGTTGAAGACGTTTCAATGCGTAACCATATGGCACCTGTATGACCTGCAGCCGACCCGGGCGGATGAAAGGGACGAGCACTTTCAGACAAGCTCTCACGGGCCAGTCAGTGAGTTTCTTTTAAGGCAGCAGGTGAACAAACAAGAGAGGCTGAGACAGAGGAAGGAAAGTGGCACCATGAAGGTTGAAACCTCCTTGAGGAAACGTCCAAAGACGATGTGTCTGAAACCAAAAAGGGCTCGTTTCAAACTGCTGCAGTGAGTCACGGCTCCTTCTCCGGGGTTTACGGGAAGTGGAATGTGTTTCTAATTCTTATTTTCTCATTTTCTCCCCCTCCCCCTCCTCTTTTGACCAAGGAAAGGAAGGTCAGTGTTTGTCTATGTGTGTGAACGCGGTGTGTTTGTTTCTTCATGTGTGTTTTTCCAGTCTTTACTTGCGGTCAGATTACCTCGGTGGTGCTTTGAGCAGGGGGTGGGACACATTTTTTGGACAATAATGACTTAGCGTATAAGAAGCAAGCAAAGGGGCATAAACTGGGCCATTTATTACAGCAAACTGGCTTTTGGTATTCTGGCACGGTACGGCAGCCACAGCGGTTTTAGGTTTGAGACATCGTTAGCAGAAAACTATCTCATGATGTTGCTTTTACTAAACATAGCGATTAAACATATTAAAATGCAACGTTCGGAGACAACTTTTCTTTTCTTTGAAATGTACATCTTTGTTCACGTCTCTCTCTCTCTAGCTAGAGTCAACTTGTCGAGGCTTGCTTAAAGACCCCGACTCCGAACACGTTGTGAATGAAATAAGCACTCAACATCATGGCCGAACGTTTCCACTTTTCTCTGGAAACCACCCATTACCAATTATAGATTTTCACAGCTCAGATTTTTTGCCGTAGAAAACAAGCCTGACAACTTGTGCGGGCCTGAACACCGTGGAAGCAATAGAACTGAAACTTACTCTAACGATGAATAAACTTAGAGGCGTACTTATACAATTATATAGTCGTTTCCTGGAGTCTGTGTCCGGTTCAAACACAGATGGCTGAAATACTCCAATGTTATAACACTTTTTGTTTTTAATTTCATTTGTAGTTTTTCTGTACAGCTGAGACACAAAACAGAAACAACCCTCTCTGTGGTTAATGTCTTAACAAAACAAATAAACAACAAGACACGAGAGGACAAGGAGACAATTGCAAAAACAAGCAGACACAAACAGCATTAACACCATGAATACTGAGGGTGTTGTGGTGTAACATTTAGCAGTGTTTAGTAGACTAATTTGCAAGTCAAAAGAGGACAGAGCAGTTATGCTCCGGCTCGCTCCGGCTGCAGGAGACGGGTAGAGCAGGACTGCAGGAGCACATTTATAGATCCCCCGTAACCTGGATGAGGCAAAGGTGTAGAATTACATCCGATCCATCCAATTCTAAGGCCATAAAGTGATTTTCTTCATGACAAAAACATCAAAAGTTGGAATTTGAACAAACAGAGGTGACTTTTTAAGCCCAACCTAGATGTAGACGGCACCCACTGTTTGTATCGTGGTAATAACAATACAGGTTCCCTGTAGTCATCCCCCCAGGTTCATCAACGTAATTCCTCTCTTAACTCAGCAGGGAATTTATTTTATTTTTTCTATGAGGATATGGTGAGCCAGATTGAGACGGTCCACGTGGCAGTTCCAGCCCCCTGACTGTATTTTGCTCATGTATGGACTAGAAAAAGTAAGCAAATTGTGCCTTTTCTTCATTTCCTCTGTTATCTTTATTGTGAGTGCTTCTCCGTAACACAGCACAGCAGGTACAAGCAGTAAATGATCAGGCTGTATCTCATCTGACGTCTCGCTGCGCTGAATTTTTTATATTTCTAAATTTAACTGCACTCTGCCTCCTCGCAGTATTGAACGAGACGCTGTTAATTCCGTATAAATAGATATAATTTCGTGTTAAGGTCCCCCGCTCTCCTTTTATTTCAATGAAATCAGAAAAAAGGTAACTCGATACGACTCCGACCACTGAAAAGGAACACGACGAAGCAGTAAATTAAAGCAAGTATCTGCTGTACAAACAGAGAGGCAGGGTGGAACTTTCCACCACAGAGATTCTCCTGGAGGCTACAGGAGTACTGAGAGCCAAACGCAGATTTCAAAAAGGCCCTTTTTCCAGTGGTCATCACAGGTTGGCTGCGGCGATTGCCAGACGAAGAGGCAACCAAAACGCCCCTGTCCACAAACAAAATCTGCCCGCCTTGGTTGCTTCTACCCTCGTGCATGCTTTCTTTTGTCTGGTGCTGCAGAAAGAAGATAGTTTCCTGCATGAAACGCCTCACAGCAAGGTATGCGAATCATACCGGGGAGCTGGGTCATAATTTCTGGAAAGAGACGCTGCTGTTGAGTGTTAAATTCAGCTGGTTTCACCAGTTCGTTGCAGCGCACACCGAAACAATCAGGACAGATGTTTAGTTTTGGTGCAGGTTTTCATCTGGGCTAAATAAATGTAATTGAGTCAGCTGGGCTTATTTTCTCCGCAAGACTTAACATCCCGTAAATAAAGATGGTAATAATTCATAGTTTGAATTACCAGCCTTTAACGTTACAAATCGTCTGAAAAAGCCAGTAATAAGTACGAGCAGCAGTAAGGGTCAAATTACAGGCACTGTGCATGAAAAGAAGAATCTGTATAATCAGCATCAATTGGATACATCAGCCTTCCTTCAAATAATATGTTGGTGAAGCTCAAATTGTTCTGTTTTTCTTGTAAGTAATAATAGCTTTTATTAAATCCGCCTCTAACCATCACCTTACAGCAGCAAACACAGACTTTTGTTCTGTTTGGCCAGTGGCTGTTGTCAGTCAAAAGCATCACCTCCAGCCCAGGCCGGCTTCCTTGGAAACTCCTGGCCTATTTCTGTTTGTCTTGACTAGGGTTTTTTTTTTTTCCAAGCTGAGGTGGCTATTTAGGTCAGATAAATACAATGTTGTTTTGGGAGCGGGGGCGCAGGAGCGAGGTGCTGCAGATGAGATCACCTCTCAAGACTCCCAGGCTGCAAAACAACAGGCAGCAAGACAAGACAAGAACTGCCACGAACGGAGGCGGAAAATACTTGGAAAATTATC
>KV751323.1:6756541-6785723 GCA_001698575.1 Mola mola | reverse complement strand
TGCACACGGTGCTCTGAGTGTCCTGCCCCAGGCCTGACGGCAGAGACCCGCCTTTGCCTATTTTGCAACTTTCATTGTCTTCATCGTCGCTGGTGCCCCGGTCGATGCTGGGGGAGTGGCGCAGCCTCTGGAGTTGCGCTGAGGTGCGGCGAAGAGCCCCTCCCATCAGGTCCGTGGGGGAAGGGGCAGCGTTGAGCAGGCGGTTGAAGAGGGCCATGTTGGGGTGACGGCGGCCCGGCTCCTCCAGGTTCTCAGCGATGTCCTCCAGCTGCTGAAAGTGCATCTCCTCTTTAGGGATCCTGTTGAGAAACGTCGCCACAGTTTACTTCCCTGAAAGCAGCGCACAGGTACAAGAGTGTGTTTGGACACTTTGACTGTCTCTCGGTCCCCCATTTCATCACACTGCATCCTGAATCAGGGCAGCTCACTTTCGCCAACCAGATTTTCCCAACCAGCGCGAGTCAAAGTGAAAGCATCACAGTGACAAGTCGAGCACCCCTAGCAGGAGGAGGAAAACCCAGACACTCACGCCATGTCGAATGTTGAGCCCTGGAAGGAGGGCTTGCGGAGGACAAAGAGGGTGGCGGCCGTGTAGGGGGGTCTGGGGTTGGAGTCGTTCCAGTAGCGATCTCTCTCCATCATCGGCAGATCTCCGTACATCTCGTCCACTGCCATCATGGACACCTGCGGAGAACCACGCAGACACACATGCAGTAAAAAAGCTTCAGTCGCACTTAAATAAAACCACATTGGATCGATCAGCATTGGGTCGTGTAGCTTTAGGTGTTTTTACCGATATGTGTTAAACATGAGATACCTGGAAATTTCTGTCAATCAGCCAGTTGGTCTCAAAGTCATCATCGTCTTCTCCAAAGGGGTTGATCAGCTGCTCTGCCACCTACAGGACATAAGAAGGTCATAAGAATAAAAAAAAAAAAAACAGGATTACACACAAACTATTAGATGGATGAAATGGGTCAGAATATGGATGCAGAAATGTTTTAAATGACTCTTCAACATTGCGAAATAGGGGAACCCATTTCTGACCTTGAGCCACCCGGCGTAAAAGAAGAACTGCAGCAGGGTGAAGATGGGCACGTAGAGGTCGAGGTCATGACCCGGGTAGCCTTGAGTGGGGTCCAGAAACTGGCGCCCGATGAGGCAAACCAGGAAGAAACTGTAAACTGCCAAAGTCACCACCTGTCGGGAAGATGGAGGCACTTAATCACATGCCTGTCACCTCTTTCACTCCTTCCTGCAGCTGCCGTTCGGGCCGCTATGATGTAAAATGAGTTAAAAACAATGACTTTGTTTTTACAGTTTTTAATGTACTAGTATGGTTAAACATTTTAGCCACACAAACCACATTTTATGAACAGGATATGTGATGCATTAAGTTTGAAAAGAAAACCTAATTCAGCTCACTCTGTAAGTGCCTTTCCTTTTAATTACAGCTGTGCCGTTTTTACTGGTTGCCTTCAGCCTTCGTCCATTATTTCATTGTTTACGCCTGAACTTTACACACTGTGACATGTCAAAAGGAGCATTTGAGCTTAACGTTCTGACGGCCGGACGCTTGATTAAGTTAACTTTTAGACCCTGTTATGTGCCGTGCTTTTGAAAAGACGACTGGTTTCTCAGTGTGTAATAAATGTGGGCCAAATAAATTGATAAAGGCCTATAAGGCCAGTCCAGGCATTCCAAGTATATGATGTGTCGTCACAGAAGGACATTTAAGAAGCATTTAATGTAACAGCTGTGGCATGAAAGAAGCCAAATAATAAAACAGCCAACATGTTTTAACTGCTAGGTCTTCATCAGGGCTCCAAACAACAGAGAGCACAGGTGTTTCCTCGCTAATATAGTCAACAACCAATGGGAGGCAGTCACATGACCTCAGACAATCACATGATAGGTGAAACAAAAGAACAGTGTGAAAAATTATACAAGACAACCACTAAAAGAAGAATAAAAAGAAAACAAAGAAAAACGAGGAGATCAATACGTAAGCTACAAAAAGTATTAAAAGGATACCCATATCTAATAAAACTGCATTTGAATAATACAATATACACTATAAACCAGAAGTAGCCTGTGTGGTTTGAAGTGATTAAAGGGGATTGTCGCCGCTGTAAAATTTGCATATTATGTGTGAATTTGCAGTGAAGAACAAGCAAGTTAGCAATTTGCAGACATGTTTTTACATTACACCTGTAACTTAGCTGTACTGCACACTTAAGTTTTAAAATAGACTAAATAAAGTCAAAATAGCAGTTTCAAAACCGCGCACCCCAGCAGCGAGCTCACCTGCGTGTAGACCAGGGGAACACTGATCATGTCATAATGGAACAGCATGCTGCACTTCCCTCTGAAGGCATTCAGCTCCTGTTCACAAACAGAGCGGCGGACACGCTGAGGTCACCCAGTCTTTCAATCTGTCGCAATGTACAACAGAGTCAAGAGCTTCCACACTCTAAGTGGCCCTGTGGAATAACGATGTGTGTGTGTGTGAGACGCTGCACCTCCAGCAGCAGCTTGAGCGTGTGATCGTCTTTGATCCTGCCCTCGCAGCGGGCCACGGCTGCCAGGTTAGTGAACCAGACGCAGGGGATCCAGTATTTGTTGTAAGGGGAGTGGAGACCCTCGAACTTCTTCCGCTCCTCTCTCGACATGAATCCTGCACAAACAGAGGAACCAAGGCAACACTTGTTCACATTCATTACCCCCGCCAAGGGGCCCATGCTTTCACCAGCGTCTGTTTGCTTATTTGTTTGTTTGTGAACAGGATAACTCAAATAATTGTGGATGGGGGGTGTATCTTTGTCCATTCTACAGCTGATTAGATATTGGTGGCCAAAAAGATCAAAGGTCAAGAATAAAGTTTTATTGTTTTACTGACCTAGTGAGGTCCAACTGGTGTCATTTTGTAGCTGACAGCACTGGCTACAGAGGATTAACTTTGGGGCTTTTGTATGTCAAAGGTCAAGGTCACTGAAAGGTCAACACACATTTTTTGGACATATCTCCAGAGAGAACTGACATGGGAGCACTACAGCTGTGATGCAGCACCTGAAAACATGTTGTTGGTATCATTGATGAGGAGGAAGGGAACACAACAGCAGTGGAATTACCAAAAATCCAACGTCCAGTATTAAAGAGGGAAAACACAATGTTGGGTTTCTTTGAAATACAGCTCCACCAGCATGAGAAGTGTGTCGATAGCCGGATGGTGCTATCATTAGTCGGCTGCCATTAACACGAAACGGCTAACGTTAGCCTACAAGCCGGAGTTAATGTTAACGCACAAGCGCTAACGTTAGTCCCCTAGCAAAGTCCGGGGCCCAAAAGTTGGAAGCGGCCGTTTCCCGCAGCAGGCAACGTCATTTCCAAGAAGAGGGTGTGAGTGTAGGACTGTGAGCCCAGGTCATTTTGGGCTCCAACTAACCAGAACCAACTGGTTCTGCTGACGCCAACAACACGTGCTCTTTGTTTACACCAAATGACACATCCAGGGATGCCCAAAACAAGAACGAACACAGTCTGGTAGAGGGCTGAAATGCCAGCAGGTCTACTGACATGTGGAAGTTGTTTGTTTGGCCCCGGTGGGAGTCTGAGCCCTTCAAGGGTTTTTTTTCCTTGTTGATTATTGGTACAAAATGAGGTTCACAGACGGGAAGAAATGTGGCACAACGGAGTCTGTTTTACTGTTGTAGCTCAGATTTTAGCAAAAAATTATTTCATGTGGTAAGAAAAGACAATTCTGTGACTGTCTTTGTCATAGGAAGGCTAGTTGGTGTATACTGTTACTGACATCTGTTTACAAGTTTGAAAAACAAGTCACAGTGTGAATCACGGTGGGAGGACAGTTTGTTTAGTAAACAGTGGAACTGCTACAGCAGCGCATGATAAGCTCTTTATCGCCAGTAAATTTCAGGATGTGCTTGTCACTCTGCTCTCACTGGCGTAGAGAATGTACACACAGTCATGATGCAAGCGTGAGCAGAGTTTGAATTAAAAGGAAGGGTGAAGTACAATCGCTGGACTGGGTACAGTGTGTGATTCAACTATAATTCGTCTGAGTCGTCCTTGGATAATTGTGAAAGCTCATAACATCCCGTGCCCGCTCACCAGCCTCCACCACGTGGTCCACGGTGGGGAAGCGCTTGAACACGGCCGTGCTGACGGAGCGGAGGATGAGCAGGGCCGACAGGCTGGCGTAGCGCATCATGGTTCGTCTCAGCAGGCGGCCGCGCTCGTCGCTCCCCTGGAGGCCCCCTGACAGGACGCACATGAGCCTGTCGGGCAGCGGGATGCTGGTGTACTGGCTCCACCAGCGATTCACCACCAGGGTCACGTAGAAACCTGGCGGAGACACGCGGCTGTTACTCCGGATTTCACGTGGTCGGGCTTTCTCTTTGGTGCTCTCCTCTGCAGTCGGGAAACAGCAGGTCACCTTTACTGTGAACTCGGGGGCTTCCGAGCAAAATGAATGGTTTCCAGTCCTATTTCTCCTACGGAGCCCAAATGTTCAAAGAATACGGTAACCTAATCTTGATTTACTGCAAATTACTGTTTTAGCATGAGTCGTAGGTGATGCAGGAAGGAACACAATGAATGAATAAATGTGACTAAAGATCAAACTAATAAACTCCCAGTGCAGAATTTGACTTACACATCGCAGTTTTGTCAATGGTAAACTGGTATCTGGTATTTTTAAGGATCTAGCCAATATGCATATTCATAGAATTAATGAATAATAGGATAGGAATAACCCACAACTGGTTCTGCCCAACGTTCGTCTAAATCAGCTCATCAATATCAGAATCAGAATATTACTATTTTCCTACAGGAAAATCTCCTACAGTACAGCGGATAGATCTGTATGTTCAGGGAGATAATGGTCTTGTATGTGAGCTATAAACCTATCAGAGAGAACTGTTGAGGTCAGGTTGTATACGGGAGCCTGTGAGAAGCTGCCATGTACATTTCTGGCTGCTCGCTCTTGTGTTATTCCAAAATTAATACTTGTATGAATCTCAAAAATCAAAGGCACAAACCTGACACTGAAAGGATTTCCCAATAAGAGCTGAGAACGTGATAAATCTTACCCAGCACAAAGGACATGGGGATGAGGCTGGCGTAGTGGTTGCAATAAATTGCCAGCTTTTCAAAATATCTCTTCTGGTCATCGTGCAGGAAAAATCTTTAAAAAAAAAAAAGGGGGTAAAAGTGAAAAACTGACTTGATGAATGCGTCAGTAAGCTTCCTGAAGCCTTCCTTTAGCTGGCTTACCTGTAGGTGATGCTGATGGCTGTGTACATGGCAAAGAAAGCCAGGAACTCTTTGTACAACACCTTGTAGATGCTGCCTTTCCAGGCCAGGAGTAGCTTGGAGAAGCCACAGAAACGGGCGTTTGCAACTCTGGCCGTGTAGGTGACAGTCATTGGTGACGGGCAAACTGTAGGTCCCCAATGAGAGAGCTGCGGGAATCAAACGAGCACCTTGGTGACCTTACCAACAGTGGAAAAACGGCCAACGTTTCGAGTCCTTACAACTCCTTTAAAAGGAAGTTAATTCACAGAGAAAGTACTTTCCCCTTACCCCTATCTGATCGAAATAAAGCACCGAGGCGTTAAACTAATTTTCTGTGTTTTTTTGGCATAAGAGTGTCTCCTTACCGTCTACAGTGCTGTTTTCCCGGCGAACGCGTCAATTGCTCAGCGCGCCTCCGTGCGTAATTGGCACCGGCGGACAAGTGACTTCATATTTTTGCTCGACGCTCGGCTCTGCGCGTCCTCGCCGCGCTCAGAACCCTCATATCCCTCATATCCCCTGGCGTCAGCTCGCTCGACTCGGGGCTCGGTCGGCTGCATGGCAGTAATCCTCGGAGCCTCCGCGGTGCGTCCAGTGGTCAGTGCGCCCAGTGGTCAGTGCGCCCCGGGGTAAATCCCCAAAACGAGGAGGAGGAGCAGCTCGTTAGCGCGGCCCCCGACCGGGAGAGCGCGACTCTCTGATGGACTGCAAGCGACAGGCCGCAGCGCCGGGGCGGGACCCGGCAGCACGGTCGGGAATTATGAAGCAGGAGCCAGCGGAGCGTGGCAAACTTTCGTGTTAAGTGATACGAAAACAACAACCAATTTTCCCGGTTACAGCTCTACGGCTGTAATTGTTGCAGCTCTCGAGTAGGAATTATTCCCTTAAGTTCAGGCCGTTAACACCGAGTCGTGCGTCGTGCGCACTCATTCACTTCTCAGTGGGGTCAAACAGTTGGGTCATAATTACTGTTTCTCTCCAGGACACAAGTTTCTGAAGGGAAACCAGTTTTTAAAGACTCAACTGATTAAACGACTTGGTGGGTTTGCAGCAGTGACTCTCGCTATGTCTGAGTTTTATTTGAGTAACTGAACATTTAATATCTACTCAATACACATGAACTAAAATGTTTCAAGCATTTTACCGTTTTAATTTAGATAATTATGACCTACGGAGCTAAAATTATATGAACACATACTCACTGTAACTGTATGAGCCATAATCAACACAATTAAACACATACTTGAAATACTTAACTGTGTATGTGTAATGAATATAGAATAACTTATACATTTAACTTTATGAGTTAAATGAAAAAGGGACCTGTCAACCATATTCTTTTTATTTGAGCTGTGCTAGTAAATACAAGTTTGGCTCACTCTTATACGACTACGTCTTCATACATTCCACATTACTTTTTCGTGCTCACTATTGTGGCCCACATGAAGCCACGGTGACCTTTGACCCCCAGAATCTAATCAGATCAGCCATGAGTCAAAGCAGACATTTGTGCAAAAGTTGATGAGAAACCCTCAAAGTGTTCTTGAGATATCACATTCACAAGAATGGTCCCTGAAACCGTACTGCCACCGGCCCCGAACTGTTGTCAGGACGGAGGTATGATTACAGTTTTAAAGATCAACTTTCCTTTAAACTCCTCCTGAAGCGCTCAGTAGTGCAAGTATATATAAAAAAAAGACAGGATTACAGAAAAGTCTCATCAAAATAAAATACAAACTTGTGTTGCAGCAATTATCTTACCATTATTCTCTGAACCACCATCCCAGAGTGGGAACTACCTCATGTTACTGAACCGGTGAAATGCCACTGATACTATTTCTGAAATTTGGGATTGTTGGAGCTCTTTCAAAAAGAGATCCAACACATCCATCACAATCCTCATCATTGGCATTATTCGGTTTTTATGTTTCGCATTCGGGTCTCACTTTGGAAATCACGTTCTCCAGTTTGTTTCCTGTGCTGTGGTGTTGGAGGTTAACTGAGGCTGCGTGTTCTGTCAGAGCCAAACTGCAGTCTGCTCGGCTCGTGTTGCTGCGCTCTCTCTCGTGAGAAGTGGCTTCTAATTCAACTGTTATATAAAGCAGAGTGACCATATTAAAAAAAAAAAGGCTCTTAACAGAAGGTAAGTTTAATTAACACTCACAACATAAGTTAATGAAAGTCTGTAGAAAACAGATTCTTGTGAACTCAAAAGCATTCAATCAGTCATCTTTATGTTGGCAATAGGTAGGTATGGGGAGGGGGGGGCAATCAAAGTTCATTAATCAATCACTGAGTCAAAGATTCAACTCCACTCATTTCAACATTTGATCAAGCAACACTCAATATATTTTAATTAACAATCCACTAAATAAGGCTTCTAATCTTTCAACAGCGGTTTCAGTTCCCAGTAACCAGGATGTGCCCAGAACGATTAACAGCGGCTGATGACTTTTATGAGCATGTGAGTGTGTGTGTGTGTATGTGAACCTAAAACAATGACATGTTTTTTTTTCACCTTACTGACACGTCCGAATCTCAGTTTGCTTTTTGAATCTCGTAAAACTGCAGTCCTGACCGCCCGAAGCCACCAGAGTGGCCTCAAACAAGGTCAGCCATGTACGATCTGAAGCTCTCGGTGTGATTTCACTCCAAATCTCAGAGACATTCTCTAACTGCACTTACACCAGCATCACAGGTGTGAGGTCTGGTGCTGGGAAAAATGGTGAAAGACACATTACAGGCTGCTCTGGCTTCCTTTTTTGCAGTAATATGGTTGGTCTTGGTCAATGACAGAATTTACTAAAGACCACAGACCATAATAGGCTTTTAGGGTTTAAGGGCTTCATCTCCCTGCTGCCACACCTGGAATCAGTAGAGACATTGATTTAAGTTCCTGAAATATAAGAGATGAGCTGGCGTCTGAAGAACCACACGGAATTAACGAGGCATACACGTAGACGACCTGAAAGCTGAATTAACCGGGAACACGCGGCACCGTCACCAGAAACACTGTTCTCATAACTGAGGCCGGACTCTCTGCAGGATGGAGGAGGACGTTGTCATAGAGATTATGTTAAATGCTTTGAAGAGGAATAGAACAGCCACACAGAGGATATGAAGGAAAGAGAATGCGAACTGAGTAAAGACGGCACAAAGCTGCAGCGTCTCGTCTCTCAGACATTACAGCGGGTTATGTTTGGGTGCGTTTGTGATTATCCTCGGCTCCTTCTTGAGTAAGGTGGGGTTTTGCTTTAGCAGTGCTCTGCTTTAGATGATGGGCTGAGGGGAATCACCTTGATGCTGTTACTGTGGCGTCTGAGGGTGGAGCGGAGACGAAGTGAGTTCAGACTGTACAGGGGGAGGAGAGATGCACCGCGGGCGGGGAGATCACTTATTTGGGGGTTTGTACGGATCCAGGAGCTGCTTAGAGAACGTGTTGACCTTGTCGGCACCTCGGACTTCATGGGGCAGCAGTGGCAGTTTGACTATGTGGAAATCTTCGTAAAGGTCCTCCATCTGCAGCGAGAAGAGCGACCATCAGAGAAGAGAAATGGAAATAAGGCATCTGGATTTTCATCGCCCGATAAACAAACCTCGTACCTGGTCTAAATACTTGGACTGTATTTTGTGGCGGGCTTCACACATTTTACACGGCCTGTCTGAGTCGGGGAAAACAAGCTGGTTGACGATGATGTTGTGCGTGTCGATGCGGCACTTGGCCAGCTCCTGGATCAACCGCTCCGTCTCATACAGGGAGAGGAACTCGGCGATGCACACGCAGATGAAGGTGGTCTGCTCCTGGTGGATGTGAGGAAAAGCAGGGAAGAGAGAAAGGTTACAACACATTTCACAAACGCACCGGAAACCGGGTGTGTAAATAGCTGCACTGCGGTTGGGAAGCACTAGAAGGTAACCTGGACCCTTTTAGAGACAGAGACGGATGAAATTTGTGTCTGAGCTGATGAACAGTTACAAAAACTACAGACAGCTGGCAAGCTTTCAAAGCCTCCACAATGGCCATTTCTTTTTTTGGACACACTGGCTTGTGATTTGAGTGACTGTGACGTTCAATAAAGTATTTTTAAATTCAATGTCTTTTTAATTGATGTCTTTATATTAACTCTAGCAGGACTGGCCTCTAAAGGATTGCATTAAGGCAATTACAGTTACATTCCATGAAACTTCAAACAGTTGACATGCCTTTTTAATCCATGAATGTTACCGTAATGCTGTGTTTCTATAGTACATATGAGCAGTAATATCTTGGTGTACACCCAGGAACAATGTTTACATCACAGCTGAGCCAGAGCCAAGAAATACCAATGTCTATTGCAGGGTTAACCGACCTAGGTCTACATCACACTGCAGTGAAAAGTCAGATGTGAGCAGGTGTTAGTGGGATGTCTGGCCAGTGTAAAAGTGGTTCTTCTTTAAGCTGTTTGGTCCCTCTGGGGAGCACAGACAACTGACAAATATCCATTTCACTCAGCATTATATCTTCCATTACGTTATATGACTGAGTACCGTTGTACTGTAATATCAGAGTGAAAGGGGTATTACGGTAGAAAGGTGCTCAATCAGTTAATGTAAAAAGAAATACAATATATGAATAATGCCTAAAGCCAATATTTAATCTATTCAAACACGTTCATTATTACGGGACACTTTAGGTGTGAAGCCTGCACCACCACGTTGTATGGACGCACACTGCATAAAGATATCTGGGTCCAGAAAGATGCAGAACCGCAGGAGGGACAAGGTCTGCAGTAAAAATGACGTTGCTAAATCACAAAATGGTCCATTTATCTAGCAACACTGAAATAGATTAATTTATTCTTCACCAACTACAATCACCATCTACAAATCACAAATGTTCACCATCTACAACCACAAATGGCACCCAAACCACCGACAGTTCTTCCAGTGTCAACGCTCTGTTAATCTTTGTGAAGAAATGCACAAAGTGATGTCACACAAAATAAGACTTAATAAATTCTGTTTGTTACACCTGTGTTTTCCTGCAATGTCACGTCAGTTTGCATGAGAAAAGTCTGGACCTACGAGCTCGAGTTAAATCTAGAGCTGGCACGACTTACGGGATCTTTGAACTGCTCACTGACGGAGCGGATGACTGGCAGGGTCTCCTCCAGCTTAGAGGCCAGCTGGTCGGCATTCATGTCTCCCAGACCAAGCATGTTACACATCTACAATGAGAGAGAGAAGGTGCTTTACACACACACATAGGGTTGCGTTTACATTCACACAGTAGTAAAAGAAAATATTCTGACTGCAAACATCACAAATTGCCATGTTTAGCGTGAGACCAAGGAAAGCAAGGCTCAGCAGCAGGTGCGTCATTGGTACACGTATAAGAGCCTCAGTGATGTCAGTGAGGTGAGGGGTCTACACAAAGAACAAAAAGATGACACCCACCCCACCCAAGTATCCTCTGCCTCACCAACAGAGCCTTGAGCAGCTTCTTTCCTCAATTCATCCTCTATACTCCACCTTAAGAAAAAGTCTATTTTTATGAATTATTGTTGTATGTGTTATTTATAAAATATCACTACTAGAACTGGCATTTTATTATGCACCATTTGATGGATAAATATCAATAAATTAACCTTGTACGCTGAAGTATAATCATTGTTGAAAATATCAAAACAAAATGGAAATGAAAAACTGGTTTCTAAGTGCATTGAGTGACTGACTGGATCTGATCGCTTCTCCTCACCTGAGAGATGAAAGGGCTGATCTGGTTCTTAATCTGCATGAGGCGGCCCAGACCGCGCTCCACAATGGTGGGGAAGTTGAGTAGCCGCAGCGTGTGGCCGGTCGGGGCGGTGTCAAAGACCACCACTGAGAAGTTCATTCCTTTCACTAACCTGAGGTACAGGCATACAGGAGCGCTGAGTTAGCGCAACATTGGCTTCCTGTATTAGCTCAGACAAACCACTGGTAACTCTGTATCAACAACACTTTTGCAAAGAGACAACGGTGTCTTACCTCATGACCTCTGCATAGCTCATGGCCTCATCGATGCCAGGGAAGGCGCTCATTGCCTCCTGCATCATCTTCTTACCCATGCTGAGCATGTTGTCCTCCTCAAAGAACTCATCAGGCAGCTCTGCCACACCCAGACTTGGATCAATCTCCTGCATGAACACAAACACAAGTCTCCAGGATGTTACAAACAGAGGATTTCTGTGATTGTGGGGCCTCCGGCAATTCACTCTATACACAAAGAAGGCTTTGGTTTGGAGACCAAAATGTGAAGCTAAACGCTCCTAATCCCAATGACAGTGAAGAAGTGCTGACATCATTACCCCAAAACAATACAAAATTACTCATTAACAAATGCAGCCATGTTTCTATCCACGGATCACACTAATTTTAGGAGATTGTGAAATGGTGCAAAGTAAAAAATGTGAAATTTTGTCATGTCGCACTACGTAAAATAAAGGTGGACCTCATAACTGTAATGACAACTGATTTTGAATGAACCGCTTCAGTTTCCTGATTATCAGCACAGTGGCTCACTGTTACACTGTCATGACTTATTGGGAACTGAACAAAGCAGAGCTTTGACTAATGTCAAAATGGTATTTTGTCCACCCAGTGTGGAGTATTACAGTTTAGAAACTAATTTGGATGAAAGTGGGCTACAATTTCAAATGTATTTAAACATCTGACGGATGGATAGCTATAAATGAGCATGCTGCCTTGTTTTCTTGGGTTACTGCAACAGAACAGAGCAATTAATGTTATTAGTAACACCAGTCAGAGTGTCCACAGTGAGATACACATTCCTTTCTTTAAAACAAGCCTTATTCTGAAAATGTTCTTCCTTAAAAGCCGGCTATGTGATTTATATTTATACTGCAATCACTAAGACTAATAACACACTAATACACTAATACTACACTAATACTTATACTAACACTAGTACTACAGTCAAACTTACCATTGCAAAGAGGTTGTCATATCCTTTGACCTTTGTGGGAACCTTTGAGAACTTCTGGTCAAACGCATCAGAGATGTTATGAGCGGGATCGGTGGAGATGATGAGGACGCTCTCCCTGACAGCAGCAAGCTGGACAGCCAGACTACAGCTAGACAAATGACACGGAACAACACAGCAGGAGATGTAGCGCTCAGTAATAGCACCTCATTTAAATGACAACAGCTGAGCAGTCTCTTTTTTTATGTGGTATGATTAACCACATAATTCTGACTCTAATTACTAATGGACAATATAATGGCCTAAAGTGTTTTAATCTTAAAAACCTCCATATGTGTCACATTGTCTGTTACATTAATATTTCTATTAGGCATGTCATTTCTGCGTGATTTAAACAACACAACATCTGCTATCGATAAAGCTATATATACACTAATTCGATTTTCATCAAAAGGCTTCAATGATAAAGTTTGCAATATTATTGTTATTGTGATGGTTTGAATTTTTCTGTACCAACATAGTGTGCAGGTTGTCGAGAAAAAAAAAAATGTATTAGACTTATAATCCTTCTGTCATTGAATCAAAAGAGGTAACAGGAAAAGGTTTGTATATGAGAACACAACTCTGGGATGGTGACATCCATAAATTGCATCGTACATTTTCTCTGATACTGTTTATTTAATGACAGAGCACGTCAACGGCTTCAATGTTGATTACATGGAAGGGAAATCCATCAGCCATTATGGCAGCTAACAAAGCTATCTAGTCAAGGCGTTAGCTTAGTTACAGGTTAAAACACGGGTATGCGCTGGATAAACAAGTGTTGTGAAATGATTAAACCGTGACAACAGGGTGTCAGTCTCATCCTGCGCTGACTGTCAAGAATTAACTTGACTATCAAACGCATGTGTCAGCTGTCTAACGCTAGCTAATGGCAGGAGTAGACAGCGTTAAATTAGCCAACTCTGCCCCAAACAAATTAATAACCAGCTTAACCCTACCGGTCTAAAATGAAAGAATGCCAGTGTGTCTTAAGCTAGCCGGGCTTCCCTGACTTCTCTGTAGAGTAAAACACATTTTATTCGTTGAGCGACAATGAACCACGTCAACGCTGCGCTGCTAGCTCTGTTAGCTAGCAACCCAAGCTAACTTTGACTCACTGACAGGGGGCTGATGAGCATTTCCCACGAGACTTACCTACAAGTCGTTTTACCGACGCCGCCCTTCCCGCCGACAAATATCCATTTCAGAGATCTCTGCTCGATGATGTTCTTCAGCGTCGGTTCTAAAGGCTCTACGTCAGGCGCATCTTCGAATTCGTCTTCCAATGAAGCTGCCATTTTGTCTGTGTACAACGTAACATGCGGCGGCGGTGCTGCCTTCAAGACCCCCGTACAAAACCCAAGTGCGTTGCCAGAGACAGAGAAGTAGGCGAAGTTAACGGGAGGTGGGGCCACATTCCGCCGCATGCTAATCCCTTCTTCATAGTTTGAGTTTTTCTTTTATCTCCTATGTTTTCAGCCTTTTCTGAGAAGGTCTCACCATGCATTTCTCCATAAGAAATACTGCTGTGACCTGTGAATTTCTTTGACGATGGATAAACTCTTTGATATCCTGCTGTCCCTCAATTCTCCTTTCTTAGTCCTTGTCTCCTTTCCTCCTCTTTGTCTTCTTATTTCGTCTTTTATCAGCTTTCAGACACTTAATCTTTTTCATTTTTGACAGTATTCAATAATAGCAATTTGAACCATGAATTTCTCCTTTTAGCCTCTTCGGTATATTGTAGTTGAATGCTGACATGCCGAAACAGTAACAATGTGGCTTATGACTTTTCTGGCTCTTCATTTAATGTTTCTGCACTGCATTAAACTGATTTCATATGTTTTGGTGAATAACAATAATTGGGCTAACATTTTTTTTAAACTACATATACACACTTTTTGAAGCAGAAACACATCGGCTACACAGCAGAAAATGAACAGTGCAGCTCAACTTTTTTTCTTTTTTTAATTTTTGTGTTTTGACCGTAAATTGTGCAGTATAGTGATGAAACTGGTGAAAACATGCATACATAAGCATGAATACCTAGATTTCCCATGTGGTGTAATTGCAGCACGATTACAAACAATTTGAACTGTACCAATTGACAATATTTTTTTTTTTACTTGACGTCAGGAAGGTCTATCTTGCGATCAAAACAGTGAAATTTCAACCCCCAGTCACAATCAGAAAAGTACAATTGGCAGCACAGTTCCATGAAACAGAGGGACTGTGAATTACACTCTGAATTCCATGCCAGCCAATGGTTTCGTCACTGATGATGGTGAACAACTGCACAATTTATCAGAAGGAAATATTTTATTCAACTTAGAATCACGTCGCTAACATGAACACGTATACAATCTCTTGCTGAGTAAATAAAGGTGATTACAGTATGTTTATCTTCGTAAAATCACGTAAAGCAACATTAATTTCACGAGTAGCAATTCAATGACTATATATTAGAAAAAAAAATCATTTGAAAATGAGAACAGAAGGTGTCTTTATTCATTTGCATGAACATGTACACGCTGTGACCACAGGATAAGGCACTTGCCTCCATACACACCTCCTCATCACTTCACCTGTCCCCATCTGAGTCCTGTCCGCTTCACTCCCCTGCGACCCATCGCCTCCTTTTCCCGCTTCCGAACAGTGCCAAGCCAGAATCTTAATGTGAGCTGTCTGAGCTCGCACGCACTCCATCCCACCAGGAAAGGAGCAACTTTGCTCCCCATCTGACCTTTCGCAATCAGTCTGCCGCAGCCAACGTGGCCAGAAGGCCGGACCCAGATCCACCCACCGGTGGCTTAATCTGCACGTGGCTGAGCGCACCAACCAGTCCCTGACTGAGCTGACGACATGTGAGGGCACAGAGCTGAGGTCCAGGTCCGCTGCTTCCTTCTCCAGCTTCTGGCGGTGGTTTGCTGCAGCCTCACTCAGCCGCGTGTCGCCGCGCAGCAAAAATTCACCACGGTGACCTTCAGAGGCCTCAGATGGCTTCGCTATGGACATCCAGAAGGGGTCGAGAGAGGGTCCCAGGAGCCGCAGGAGGCGAGAGGGGCGGCGGTGTCTGGGTTTAGGCATGTACTGGTAGTTCTCAGCGTTGGTCAGCAGGGTGTATGGACGGATTGGATGCGAATAGGACGACAGATTGGCCCTCAGCTGAAGAAATGGTGACTCCCACTCTGTGTTCACCCCATCCTCACTAAGAGTCACGTTCAGTGGCTGGTTCTGGGTGGAACTGTTAAAAAGCAGTGCTGCAGATCCGGACAGAATGACCGACAGAGAAATCCAGACTCCACGGGTGAACTGTCCTGACATGGTCTTGTGTGTTGCCCAGTAGAACAGGAGAATGAAAATTTCTCCCTCGTCTTCCTTTTTGTTCAGTTATGAGTTCCCCCCCGCCTGGGTGTTCAGGGACTCTCTGTACCCAACACCAGACATCCTTGAGCACTCGAGTCAATAACATACTGAAATTAGCTTCTTATCACGCAAACAGCAGGGGTATTATTGAGAAATCCCACCCGAGCTCCCACTCTTTATTCAAGGTTCCGATGTTATGGCTAACTAAAACGCAAACAATTCTGAGGAGAAGCTTTGGTTTCATGTGTCGATTACTGGAATTACTGCGATCTCTCACAGGTTCCTACGTGAGCTAAATTCAAGTAGAAACATTAACTGAGCTGTCACGGAGGGGGAAAATGAGCAGAGCGCAGTCACAGCAAGCGCAGCAGACAAGGAAGAAAAACTTTAATTTGACCTTGATTCCCTGGAGCCGCGTCCGCAATTTGGACACAAGGTCTTATAGAACGAACTACACAAAGACTGCATTTAGATCGGTTAGAAAAGAGGGTAAATTCCCGCCGTGGAAGCTAAGACACAACACAAAGTGTTTCAAAGTGGGACGGAGACGTTGTGTTTTCATGAAAATGCAGCATTTAATTTTGTTTGACAAACTCAACTGCCTCATTTGCTTAACTATAAACAGTTGCTCTGATTTTTGTTTATTTGACGTTATAATTTTTTTTTTATAAATACAATCACACAAGGTGGCTTATATACTTACACAGGGTGACAAAAAACAGAGATACTAATGAAACTCTGTATTTATGGAATGGATTGGTTACACAGCAGTTCTGTATTGTGTGTGTATGTGAGACATTGTAGGTGTATTTCAAAGTGATACTGTGTGTGTACAGTATATTGGCCTTTACATCCACCCACGTTTGTTTGTCTACAAGCTCAAAGTGAGAAAAGCTGGTCATGTGATCTGTCCTGTTGCTGCGTGGCTTGTGGCGGCGGTCTGGGCGTGGAGGGTGGCGTGTTGTTAGTTGCCCTGCTGCTGTGGTCTGCCGCCTTCGCCCGATCTTCCAGAAACTTATCGAACTCTGCAGGGTTACAGCGGTTACACAGAGTTACAGGTGTGTCTGCGTAAACCACGGACTGTATGTAAAAATGGAAGGCATGAGAGTTTAACATGCTGATTTATGTTCATTTTCCTGATCAGTTTGGTTTAATTTGGTATTTGACGCTATAAAAATGGGGTGAAACATCATGATTGACAGCTGAGCTTTGCTCGCAATTGGACAGATGGGAAATTGAAACTGGGGCTCTTCATTTTGGTTGCGACTGTGCAGACTCTGGCTGGCAGTGCTTGTATTCCGGGTACTTTGGCTTCAGTTTTGTACAATGGGAAGAAATGGCACTGTATCATCAACTTTATGTCAATGGGCAGAACCATGAAGGTTTCTGTTGCTTTAGGTAGTTCTTATGTTGATGTATGGTCAAGTGCTAATATTTCCACTCCATTTGGTTTTAATTAGTAATTATATGCCCCCAAATTGGGGATATGATGGATATATTAGCGCTGCCACCATCACAGATCCTTTGTGTCCGTACAATTGCAAATGCTGGATCTTCTCATCATTTATATCCATGAAGTCTGGCTACAACTGCTTCCCTGTCGCAACTAAGCACGCTCAGGCTTCAAATGACGTCCATCTTAAGTCAATAGCGTGAACACATGAGCACACACAAAGGGCACAAAGCATTATGTAAGACAATGAGATGAGAGAAATGACGTACCTTCGCTAGACACTCCCTCGCTAACGGAAGACTGCGCTTCCTGCAATTTCAAACATAAATAAACACAAACTCTATCAAAAATCACATTGTTTGATGTCAGAAGTTCGTAGGTAGAGAGATGTGCGTTCTCTCACCATATCACACGATAACCATCTGTCAATGTCACTCTGCACAGAGTTTTTCACTTTTGTTATCTAAGAGTCAAAAACAAATTAAGAGAGGGTTAAGTTGACACACTGTTCAAGCAACCGGAGCTGTACTTTCATTTCGCAGGGACTACTTAGTTGTACATACCCCTCCTGTGACCTGCAACCTCGTATCAAGAGCTCCGGCAAGGCCCTCCACAGCTCCTGGGTCCTCATACCTGACACTGGAGATAGGATGCATTGAAACACAGAGGTGTAATGTAGGCTAACAGAGCATACAGACACACTTCTCTGAGTTTACGTGTGTCTTTCTTTTGGAGATGTTTTGGCAGTTTTTTCCCTTCATGTGACAATCATGTGTCTTGTACTGTAGATCAAGATGAAACCGCAGACATCTTGACGGCAAAGGGAACTTGAGTATGTTCCGATATTTAGAACTCATGAACACATGACGTGTGAGAACCGTGACAATGCTGACAACATGACAGCTCACCTTTTCCTCTGCTCGGCCAGAGAGCTGCCTCTTGTCTGGGCGAACATGTCAAACTCTTCCTCCTCTTCTGCAAGACAGGTCAACACAGCTGATTTACTATCACAGCTGAATCACATACAAACCACACACCACAAGCAATTTCTGTTAAAGTTATACCCCCAAAATATAATAAAAATAAGAAATAACTAAGATTCCTTTTTTTTTTTTAATACCAAAGTGTTATCATTTGTGAATTTCACAGCACGTTGTCATTTGTAATTCCTCATTGTCCCGCCCTCTACATACTGGCTGTAGCGTCCAACCACATCACATGCTTCAGCCATGTATTTTTTGGATTTCCTCCGTTGGTGATGTTTCTGCAGCCCATTTTTATAAAATATTTTCCACCACAAAACACACCAAATCACAAACCTCAGTTTTATAGATATGGATGTGGTGTTGCAAAGCAGTGCGCAAATGAAACAGAACTTATGTAAAGTGTCCGCACTGTGGTTGGATGGCTGCCACTGATCGGCCCTGGCGCTGGCTGCTGGTTGGCTGGTTGCTATGATGACAGCAGGTTGGCTGAGAGTCGAAGGCTCTGGGCTGAGGTTGATGACGCTCGGGCTCGTGGTGGAGCTCTGCTAGAGTGAGACAACATTAAAAAATGCTATGGAGAAATTTTAAACACAGCATGGTATGCATACATACATTACTCAAAGTCTTTCTTACCTGTGGAGTATTTGTCATTTGTGCCTTGTTCAGTCTGTCGAACCTAAAACACAATCACATCATAAGCATGACATTAGCAGTAAGTAAAATGCTTACTGCACTCCTAAAACAAACATAATCCTTAAACTGAAAGCGTTCCTGCAAGCGCACCTCTCGTAGCGGATGAAGGCGTTGTTCAGGTCATCGTTTACCACTAGAAGCTCCTCAATCAACCCCTCGTCTAGCAGCTGTGGGATGAGCTCCACCACTCGAGTCTGCATGCTCTTACACACCAAGTACAGCTGCTGCTCGCACACAGGAGGAGAGCTTGAGTATTGTGGCTAATGACAAGCTCTAATTGAGAATCAAGCGTTATTTAATATTCAAATGTAATGTTTTTTTAGCATACTAATCCCTCTTGATGCTTGTTCAATCAATCCCAGAATTCTTTGATGACAACCTGAATATGCCCAGTCTCCCTGCAGTGCAGCATAGTTGCACAGGATAGTGACAGAGAGAGTGTGTAACAAAGTGAAATTAAACAAATTAGAAATATGTCCGCCTCTTCTGTTCTTCTAATCGCCTTGTAGGATTAAATTCAAAGAAAATTGGTGAATCCAGGACACAATTATGTGTAGAAGCATGACACGCTTTTAAAATAAAGAGTGTGTCAGTGGGGCCTGTAGCGTTGAACGTAAAGAAACATCTAATATTTACACAGGCCTCCTTCCTCAATGGGACAGAGGTCAGTGATGGTACATTTCCTGAATTTTGACCCGACATGCATGATTGCAAAAGAGTGCAGGTTAAACAGCACACAGACATCCAGACGCTTTGGAGACAGTAAATGTAGATATTTCTGATCCACACAGCACTTGTTAAAGTGACATAGACTTAAAAGTATTACACAGAGCTTTAGCCTAACCACTACTTTCCCAACCTGAAGCCTAAAACTGAAGTTTGGGACTTTTGCATGTAAGAGAAGGTTGATTACGTTAAAACTTTTGCCTAAAACATTCACACAATACAGATTTATCCTGTCACGGACAGATAAATATCTGTATTTCAGTGGAGCGACGGCTTTTATCTACACCAGCAATTATTGTTTTGCCAGACCTGAAAGGGAAAGAAAGCGTAACAACAGATTACGCTACAACAAAGCGGTTTGGGAGGGCTTATCAAAACAACAGCCATGTCATCTCTCTTACTGCCAGGAGGGGGAGACAAAAGTTATACACTGCGGGTTTAAACACTGACCTAAAAATCGGCTTTTTCCTATTGAGGACAAAACTTTCATCACGTAAGCCACCTCCACTTAACTGGTCTTTAGCCTGAAATATGTCGCTGAAAGTGGGCTAACTAGGAAATACATGCCGAGTCATGTTTTAACCGGACGTAAAAGGACGTTATGCTGACTTACATTCATTTCCTTGAGACTCCCTGCCCAACCCTGACTCTAAGCTTTAATTAACCCGAAGCCTAACCCAAGTCTACAACCTAAAATTTAATGATAAATATTACTGGGACTGTGAACAGCGTTAAACCAAACAGATTTACTATGACATGAGTAATACACATCAAAAAAAACCCCAAAAAACACAGAAAGCAACATCTCCCAACATTCCTTGTGCTTTCTGGAATATCAAAGGCACAGAGAGGTCAATGATGTTGCATTTCCCGAACTCTGATTTGGCAATCACGATTGTAAAATAATCCAACCTCAGAACACACTTACAATAAACCAGGAAAGGACCAGAAACATGTGGCGCACCAGTGTTGAAATCATGGCACCAATAGGGCAGAAGTTAGTCCCACACATACCTGCAGCAGCTCTTCATCGTCACGTGGACTCTGTCCAGGTATCAGCTCATTCAGCATTTCTGACATCACAGTAAGATTTCCCTTCACCAGCGCCAGCTCACGTTGCAGCTTCTCCTCCTGGATGAGAGATACGCTTGCTTTGAACTGTCCATATCAGTCTATAGGGATCCCTATCTGCTCTTTACAGTGACTGAGTGACAGCAGTACCTGTTCTGCAGAGAGGGAGGCTGGTCCCTCGCTGGGCTGGACTGGAGGTGAGGTATTCTGAGCGGGAACACTGGAAGGTGCTTGTTGTAGCGGCTGACGTGTGGAGGTAACATCAGTGGTTGCGTCAGGGGTTTCGTTTTCTGGGATACTCTGCCAGGTAAAGCCAGTGGAGAACGTACAGATATATCTACACCCGTGTGCATTTCATGGTGCGTTATTTTCACACGTGTAGGCAGTCTCACCCTGTTCGGAGTGTGAATTGGGGACAGAGCATCCAGGTCCGTCATGGGGAACTCCAGGCCACGTCTCCGAAGGTCGTCATATACGTACACCACCCCCACCAGGGAGGGAGAGCTGCGGAAAGCATCAGCCCATGACTGCGGAACGGGACGAGGAACACATGTTCCATAACACAGTACAAAAACACAGATAATGTGAATCAAACAGGAAACCATGAAACGCAACATACCTATTCTTTCTAATGCTATCACTGCTGCTAGTCTGTGACTACACACAAGGCAGCAAAGGAACGTACAACTATAGTCATTCATAAAGAATAAGATAATGCTAACGAAAGTACACTGAAAGCTGTGGGATGTAATCACACCACTGAAAACAACACAGGTGAAGACACTGGCAAACCAGTTATAGGGGCAATTTGTATGATTCAGACAATATTTCAGCTTACAGTTTTCAAAAGTATGAACTGACCTTACCAACATGTTGGGAAGAAGTAAGTGTTGGGATGCCAAAATGTCTATGTATTGTATTGTACAGCCAGCCACTGGAGTTTAGCATGCTAACAAACTAGCTGCGGCCCATTTGTAAAGTGTGCCTCGAGAGGCGTCAGTCAGTGTGGCGTCCAGCGTGTCACATGAGGGGCTGAGGTAGAACTGCCCTCAGTAGTCATGGTAACTAAATGACCTTTATCACCATCCAAACATCTGCTCTCAGAAAGAGACCAATTTTGCCAGCAAAGATAAGGAGCAACACAAGAACAAAAACAGAGAAAAAATATTTTTTTGGCTTTCCACCCTTGGAAGGTAAATACATGAGGTTTCATGCTAAACGTACAGCGTTTCCTTTAGACTGGTAAATACAGTACATCCAAATTCAGCTGTTTACAAATGTTTCTTGCAACTATTGACAAAAATGTCTACGTTCTAATGGCCTTGACATCATGTAACGGATTGCTCCGGATGTTGTTCTTGCTACTGTGGTTTTGCTAAAACTAGTTTAAGCAAGCTGTAATGTAAACTACTCCCACCTCTATTCTAGACTACCCTCGACCTTTTGGAGCCTGTGGCTGGTCTTTGCACATTAAGTTACAAGAATAAGAAATTCAGTACGGTGCAAAAATGCAAAAAATGAATTGGTTCCAGGTTCTCAAATCGGAAAATTTGCTCATTGTGCAAGTTTTCAGTGGTAATATTATTGAGTATCTTTGCGTTTATGATGGAAGAAGTCATTTGAAGACATCTCCTCCGGTTTTGGTAAGTAAAGTAATCACAAGATTTATTGATAATGGATCGGCTCAATTGTTGCAGTCCCATTTGTTTTCATGACTGGGGGAGCTGGCACTTACCTGAATGAGGCTGAGCACCCTGTCATGGAGGGCAGTGGGGGGGTTATTTTTAGGCAGAATGGAACAAACCAAAACTCCTTCAACAAACTCCTGCGAAGCCACCAGGACGTGGAAGCGATGGCCACAATTCTTCACACAGGCCTCTAGAACCTGACAGTGACATAAACCCTTATATGAAAAGTGCAATGTAAAGCAATTAATGTTAAAATCAATCCAATTAAATGTCTTTGATTTTAGTTGCTTTGATTAGAGATATTACACTGATTTATTGATTACTTACAGTAAGGGCCAACATGATCTCTCTGAAGTTCTTGTTTCCTATGATTCTCTTCTTAATAGCTTTGACTGAATCCCTGGGTCTGGGAAAAATAAAATCAAAATGCACATCAGATGATCAGTTTGTGTCTTGTCCATTTAATATGAACACTTTGTGTTTCAGGCACACTGCGACATTCCTCTTAGCACTTCCAATGACACTCCAAATAACAAAGTATGAGAACGACCTAAGTAGGTCATTCAGACGCAAACAGTTACTAAGCATGCAAAAAAGGATAAATAAATCGATTACAGAAGTGATACAGTACACAATAAAGTGCGATAAATTGTTATAAAGGTTAGACAACAGGCACCAGACAGGGTCAACTTGTGTCATCTTGATGAAATCACGTGAGGTTGCTTGTGCAGAGAGCCCTACCCCTCATCTGTCTCGTTTATGATGTCACATATCTCCATGTTGAGTGCCCAATCCTCTGACTGCAGAGAGCCGCTGGTGGCTTGCTCTGTCAACAGAGAGGGTGTCAGCTGAAGTTACAGTCACACGGATATGGGTTTAGATAAACATCATAATAAGAGGACGACTGTCTTGGGATTCCATGCAAGATAATGGCAAGTCCCGCGGGCCATTTTCAGCGTGCCTGAAAAGATGATCAAATGAGGATTAAATGAAATGTTATTGAGTATGTACTGTTGGGTCAAGGAGTGTTTGGACAGTGACACAGGATTTATCATTTTGCCTCTGTGCACCACCACAATGGATTTGAACAAAACAATCAAGATGTGATCACAGTGCAGACTGTCAGCTTTAGTTCAAGAGGTTTCACAAAAATATGGATTTACTGTTTAGGAATCGCAGCCATTAAATGCAGAGTACCTCCATTTTAAGGGACTCGACAGTATTTGGACAATCCACTGACAAACAGTTTCATGCCCAGACGTGGAAATAAAATTTGGCAGCTTTATATCAGTGCAAGTGAAGGCCATCATTACATTGAACAAAAACAAAATTAATCTATCAGAGAGTGAGCAAAAACTTTGGGAGTGGGAAAATCAACAATTTGGTACATTTTTAAAAAGAAAGAACTCCCTGGCGAGCTCAACACCAAAAGGCCTGGAAGACCATGACAATAAATTGGATGATCACAGAATCCTTTCCTGTGTGAAGAAAAACCCCTTCACAATATGGAGACAAGTCAAAAATACTCTGGACAAGGTAGGTGTAAAATCACATTCTACAATCACAAGACGCCTTCATGAATGTAAATACAGAGGGTTTACAACAAGGTGCAAATCAGTGGTAACATTCATGAACTTGAAGGCCAGATTATACTTTGCCAGAAAAACTTTAAAATAAATAAATAAATGAATGAATGAATGAAAAAAGCATCCCATGTTCTGGAATCAGATTCTTCATACAGATGAAACCAAGAAAAACTCAGTTGATGGGAAGAGAAAAGTCTGGAGAAGGAAAGGAACAGCTCACGATCAAAAGCATACCACATGAGTGTCAAACATGGTGGAAACAGTGTTATGGCATGGGCATGTTTGGCTGCCAATGGAACAGCTCACTGGTGACTGACCTATGATGATGTGACTGCTAAGAGAAGTAGCAAGATGAACTCTGAGGTGTATAGGGTTACACTCTGCTCACATTCAGCCAATGCTACAAAACTGATAGGACGGCACATCACGGTGCAGATGGATAATGACCCTAAACATACAGTTTTTGAAGGCAAAGAAATGGAATATTCCTCAATGGCCAAGGCTGTCACCTGATCTCAACCCAACAGAGCAGCTCTTCAGTCACTTGAGGACAAAACGGAAAGCAGAAAGACCCACAAACAAGCAGCAACTAAAGGCCTGGCAAAGCATTTTCAAGGCTCCAGACTTCAGGCATTCATTGACTGCATGAAAACATTAGTCCATTCTCTGAGTCAGATTCATCAGATTCATAACATCAATTGTTATCATTTATGCCGATGATGGGGTTGTGCTTGTAACTATTTGACAAATGTATGATTGCTTAAATGTGATGTAGAATGGATGCTCATATAGGCTTTAACAACAAAATCTGCCACCTTTGTGGATGTAACCTCGAAAGGTCATATGATTGCACAAGCACACAAACCAGGGATTGATTGGCCATATCAGCCACTAAAGGCCTCACAAGGAAACAGTCATGGCTCTGACCTAAAAAAGTCAGCAGATACAGCTGCTTCAATTATTCACAAGAGACATGAATATTGACTAAGCGGTTGCCTTGTTTTTTTTTTTCCCAGGAGGTGTGTTCATTTTGAAAAGCATTGTAAGTCTACATCTGCCAGTGAGCCTACACAACAAGAGTGAGCAATGGTGTACTGTATTTCCACTGCAGGATTTTTTTCTGATTTGTAGGGGGAAATCATCGTGATCAAACTAGGCCTCACCCACTTTAAACCAGCAAGCAGAGCACAAACAACACGTAACTGCTGAAATCTGTCATCTGAAGTGCTCTCCACCAGGTAAGAGTGCTTTTATAGCCAATTATCATTTTTCAGTACTAAATTGATTTGGAAATTAAGCTCAAACATACATCCCTCCACGCTTCTTTGGCAATTAAAGCCAGCTTTCTTTGCACTCCACCTCCCACAGCCTCCTCATAAGTCTCTAAATCTCCTACATTCCTTATTTCACCAGCACCGCCCCAAGCACCATTTCTCAATCCCTTCCACTCTCTCCCTCCCCTCCCAGCACTTCATGTGACTATCAGCTGCTCCTATTCTCACCCCCCCACACACACACTGAGGCCTCCCTGACATCTAAGTGTGAGAAAGTGGGTGGATGAGACAAGAGGAAGGAAGACTTCAAGGGGGTGTGGGTCATTTTCTCACTTCTCCTCCCAGCCCGGTTTACGCATCCTTTCCAGGTATCGGCCGCCTCGATTCAAGCCCTCTGTGGGTGGGTTGACAATAAAAGCAATCTGCGGCGGCTCTGAGGAAATACAGCTGATAGAGGCCCACCTGTGGAGGACTGAACGACTGAGACGTGAGACTGTGTTGAGAAAACGCACCATTGGTTCCGGAAGTAACAGAAAACATTCAGAGCCCCTCTAATTCGCTGCGTTAGTTGCCACTCAACTAGCAGCAACCAATCACAGGCAAGAATGGCTAGACTGAAACCCGCCTCACCCACGTCATTGGCTCAAAAGTCTACTTTACGCGTTTCAGTCAAATTTATACATCATTATTAACCCTTCCTGGAATAATACACTCAAAATTAAAAAATAATGTTATGCAATTCGCCTCCCTGACAACACAATGCTGACAATAAAATGCCACCGCTCGTGACGGAATATTCAAATCAAACGGTGTCAAACAAAGCACACAAATCCTCGCGCAAATAGTTTAAAAAGCAGCCGCGACTTACCGATTCTCTGACCGACGGGCGTTGAGAAGGGGTTCCCCAGGAGAAAATCCATCTTCTCCCCGAGTGAGAACATCGTCGTCTCTTGAATGAAACTGAGTTGGCCAGTGGAGCTAAAAACTGCGGCGTTTAGGTGTCCGCCGCTGCCTCGGAGGGCTCCGAGCAGGTCACGTGAGAGCACGCAGCGAGCCAGGAAGCGGCAGATATCAGCGGAGTTTCCCGGACGAGCAAATATTCCAGCAAAAACACTGCATTCAACTCCCAGGAGAAGAGTAAAGACACATAAAGAGCGAGAATGTCGGGAATTTAAAAGTTAACTCGTTGCAAGTCGGCGGACCATCCAGTGGTGTAGGAGGCAGGTCCAGATGTTTTTACTCCGACTCTGATATTGAGTTAAATATTATCAGCAAAACGCACATAAAGTGTCAAAAGTAAACGTTTAATAAAGAAGTATAAATATTGGGGTCTTTCTTCCCCCAAATTCGAGTAGCCACAAGGTACAAATATTGTAAAAATGTTTCAAAATAAAAGTCCTACATTCAAACTTTGCACTGGACCTGCACAAATGTAAATTATACATTGTACGGTGTTGGGAAAAGTACCAAAAACTCATATTTGACTAAAAATCAAGATATCATGTTGAGAAATTACTTTGGTTAATGTGTAATGTAAATACTTGAATGTACACATATGTTTGCACTGTACGCCAAAATATTCACACTGAAACAAAGTGGGATGAAATAAAAACTGAATTTATACCTTCCCATTTTCCATGTTGTACAGTAGCATACTTTTTCTGATTTTATTAGATCTCTGTGGCACCTATGTGATATTTAATGTAAGAATCATAATCCCAAATTCACAATTCATCTTCACTGAGGTGGTACTGTGAAATCACGTTCCCTGTACATGCAGAGACTGATGTTCGTATGAATATGAGGATGCAACTTTGTCAGCATGTTAATATTTCGCAAACGACATCTGAGACCAGAAGCGATTATTATATGTGAAGTTTTGGTTTGTACAGACCCTTTAATTTGCATTGACACCACTCTAGCGCCACCTGATGGCCCAAATGCAGCCTGCATTGAGGGCAAAACTAGAGATTTGTTGGCAAAACATTATCTGGTTTCTTACTAAAAAAAGGTCATCGGTTACAACAACCGGTTTGGTTTTGGACTCTTCTTGACAAAACACCTCCTATTTATTTGTTTTTCATCTGTCTTATGTCTATTTGATGTTATTAAAACACATTGCACTGTAGACAATGTTTCTGGTCCAAGTCTGATCCTTATAGCACAAAGCAAAACAGGGTTTGTTTTGGCAAATAGAAAAGTAGTTTTTCCTGCAGAATACATTTGTGTTGAATAACGTGATCTCAAGTCAACCTGTTCAGTGCCTGTTAAGTTACCAAACCTCCTCTGAGGTCTTTGTGTGTTAGTCCCAATGGTGGTCAAACTGTCAGGGGTGTAAAATCTGTTTGAACTGAATTTGTTTGTTAAAATTATAAACATCAACAAAGCAAAGCAACTTTTCCTGAAATGTAAATCTTAATAATGAGTCATTCACTTGAATCAGTTGTGTTGGAGTTGTGTTGTGACTCCAGTCTGTTCAGAGGATTTCTCTCTCTGTAGCTTAGCAAGAACATGTCATGATGTTGGTGGTAAAGTTTCAAGAACTGTGTGATGCAGAATGAAAATTGGGTATTGTGCTGAGTGAATTACAGACTGCAGTAATTGTTGTGGTCTTGATGGATCTTCCCTTATTTGTCTATAACCTCTTACTTTTATTATCTTCCTTTAAAATGTTTTTTTTTTTTTCCTTCATGACTTGATTCAATTGAAATCAATCAAAAAGTTACAAAAGAGAAGCAGTGGATCTTCACTTTAAGATGCTGGACCCTGCACTTTTTAAAAAATGAAAATTAACTCAAAAGACTTTAAAAATAGTTGCTTCCAGCTGTTTGATTGATTGATTACTTTAAGTGCTCTCTGTTGGCCATGTTTATTGGTGCGGATATATTACAGTTATGGAAGTGACATAAGAAATTTATCCTGATTCAGATCAGGGCCAAGACATCCTCCAAAGAAAATAAGATAAAATAAACACAGACATGGACACCTGTGCCTTAGTTTATGACATATGTCCATGTTTGAAATGTATCTGTACTAAGGATCATGATCCAGATAAGCACCAGATCTCTCCAAAAACTGCAACATTTGTAACACAAGTAGCACAGCAAAACTCATAAAAATCTGCCCTCAAAATCTCAAAAAATGTTGAGTTATACTGAAAATATATCCACATCCAGATTGATTTCAAATTACCCAGCAAATTTCATCCCAATCCGTAATTTAGCGCCATCACCACTAGGTGGCAGCATTAAATCTACAGTATATAAAGCTTCTGTATGCTTATGTTGTGCGAACAAGCCCGCAAAAAAACAACAAAACATGAAATGAATGTTTGAACAGAGCATGGACAGAGGCGTTTACTAAGGATCTTAAAAAAATCCCCGTGTCCCAAATAAATGTAAAAAACAGTTTATTTGTTCCCTGTGGGAATTGTTACTGACGTACTCCTGACTGATGAGCATCCACCTGCACGCGTGCACGCTGCGTCCACACCCTCTGGAAAACACCTGATCAGAATCCCCCGTCTTCAGTTGATCCCCAAAGCTAGATTAGCAGGTCCTGGGGGGGGGGGTGCTGGGTCTGCAGTGTGGCAGTGAGGAGGAGAGTCTTATCTCCTTCCTCCAGGCTGCGCGACGCGCCATAACAACAACAACAACTTTACCATTGTCCGCACAACAAGAGGCCTGTTTCAGGGACGCGCGTTTCCTTGCGACACATCGGCCAGGAGCGCGTGAAAGTTGACTTCATTGCGCGTTTAGAAGCGTTAGGAGAAAAAAAACTGCGATTATTTCAAGGAAAAAAATATATTTTTTAATAGGAGGAACACTTGCGTGCACATTCTAATCCAAGAGGAGAGCAAGAAATTGCGCGCACGCACGCGCGCATGTATGAACGCACCCCTGTGGGCGCGCGCGCGCGTGCGTGTGTGCGTGGTTGTAAATTGATCCCTCCTACTCTCGGCGGGGCGGGGCGGGGCCAGGAGGAGGAGGAGGAGGGAACCGAAGCAGGAAGGAAGGAAGGCTG
>KV751323.1:6726008-6755505 GCA_001698575.1 Mola mola | reverse complement strand
GGTGGGTGTCCGACGCGGTGTCAGCCGCCAGGGGAGGGTGCAAAGGTGTTATCGCTGCTCAACCATTTCCACTTGTGCGTTCTTGTTTTATCGCACTGGACACCGGCCGAAGCGCCCGGGAGCGAGCATTCACCAGCTCGTGCACGGCTCGTGGGGGTGCGGGGGGTCGGTCGCTGCGCAGCGTGCGTGCGCGCGCACAGGCCTCTGCCGCGTATGGTTTGCATTATCTTCGGACTGCGTCCGGAGGTCGCGCGGTGGTTTTCCTCCTCACCTGTAGTGAGACGGTTCCTCGAGTTCTGCACGGATCGGATGCGCAGGGTCTCTCTCTACCTGTCAGAGGCTCCAAGAGGCCCCTCAGTGATGAGTGCATGAACCGTGCACGGAAAGCACTCTGCTGCTGTGTCTCAGTGTGAGCCAAGGTTTGGACTGAGATCTAATGATTAATTCTGTTAGTCAAGTGAGCTATGAAGTTGTCAACCCGTTAAAACCGTCAGTGTCAGCGAGTAACGTTCTAGATTGATCAATAAAGGAAACAGGATTTTTTTTTTTTACATCATTGGTATAGCAAGGGGCAACTTCCCCAGTGCCCGTTTCCTCTTTTATATATCTCCCTGCCATACCATTCACTGTGTTAATTAGCATTCAGATTGAAACCGCTAATGGCTCCCAATTTATCCCTTTATGATGCACACAAGTCTAATTTGGTTTTAATTAGCCTATCCTGAGGTGGCTGCTTGCAGCTGTCAGAAGTGTTACAGATGTCACGGTGGCAGTTGTTGTCAGCGTTGCAGCTCCTCTTTAAACGCACGAACGGACAGGAGCTCCTGCGGATCAGAGGTCAGCGGGGTCTCGCTGGACGAGTCGTCCTTCGGTCCCAGCGGCGGAAGCTTCTGCGGCTGGCGGACGGGGGGGTGCAGGGGGGCGATCTGCCAGCTGCATGATCTGAGTCAGCAAGAGCTTTGCCCTGCTGATGTGTCCTTGAGCAAGACATTGAATGAGTTATTGCTCCGATGTTGCCTTGGAGATACGCAATGACTTCTCACCTTAAAACTATGTCGGCACAGCGAGAGGTTGAGTTTGTTTTGCGTTGTCCATCCCTGAAATGTCCCTTGATTGATAAGATCTGTTGGCTGGTTCCAAGGAAGCGTTTGAGTGTGTGCTTTTGCTCACCTGTTGATGTGAAACTGGGCGGCCACAGTGAGAAGTGATACGACAGGGTGTGTCCAGCCCGCCACAGCTGAAATGACACATCGAGGGAACTAGTTTGGCGTTGCGGCGATGAGACGACTCGTGCCTTCTTCCCACGCCCGCTTCTGTGACACTCATTCATGCTCGCTTGGTGCGACGGCGTGGAAACCGACCGTGTCACTTCTACAGTGTTTTAGATTTTTCCTCTGCCTCAGAGGCGCTGTGGCCGCGTGAGCAGACGTGCGGTCACAGGAAGTTATTCCTGCAGCTCCACTGAGAGTATATTAGCACCTTTAGGAAAGGATGCTTGTGGCAGGATAACGTTTGGTCAGATAAGCACTGGAGTTTTCACCGATCAGCCACAACATTACAACCACTGAAAGACAACTTCACGGCTACAGTGCGATGGTCTTGTGCCGTGACAATTCTGTTGACCAATCAGCGGGCCGCAGTGGCTCTACCCTCCACTTTATGGTACAGTTAAGCTCTGGTTGGTACCCCAACTGAAGGGGGACAAAACTGGGACGGTGTGGTTCACTTTTTAAGCAAACAAATGCGTGCCGTACCAAACCGAACTGAACCGTACTGCTTGGTGGAAACGGGTCGGGCTCTTCGTTACGTTTTTTTTGAGGTGTGACGCCATGAATTGCCCTGCCTGGGGGTTGCCGATGTCATCAAGGCGTGCCCTCGATGTTGTGGGGGTTAGCTTGGTCCGCAAGGGTGTTTCCACTGTGGCCAAGTGATCAATGTGAGGCACCTTAGCTATCAGTGGTGTTGATTTCGCTGCAGATTAGTCTACAGTACGGTATAATTCACCCCACGTGGTTTTATACAACGCTGGTGTCTCATTTCTAATTATGATACTGACAGTCTGAGCCCTTTTCAGTTCTAGAACTCGACTGCCAGCTGACATTGCATTTATCATGTAATCTAATAGGGGCATATAGTGTCTGATAATCACTTGAAACTTCTCATACATAATAACAGGTACTGTAAATCTGCGTGTAATCGTAGTTTGTCTCGCGGGCGCCGCTGCTGACAGCACTCTGGGGCACCTGAGCTGACGGAGCACCCTATCCCAGCGGAGCAGATGGTGGTGTTAAGTCTGTTGAGAGGATTTACTCTTTTCTCTCCAGCTGCAAAATATTCTCCCTCCGCTACGAGTATTTGTCAGAGCTCTTTCATAACCAAAGTTTGGCGGGAGGCTGCTTTGATCAATCTCTTATGGAAAAAATTTGGTTTATATAAAACAGGAAGCAATTGTTGATACTTTATGATGCTTGCAACCGAACATTAGGAAGCAAACTGTGTCGGGAGAATTGATATTTTTTCCTCTTTCAGACCTGGAAAGTCAATGGAGCTGAATCCTTGAGCATGAAAACAATTGTACCATTGGAGCTGTAAAATTCTCCAAGGAATATCCACTCTGTGTGCTACAGGAAGTATTTTTATGAAGCTGTTGCAGGTTTTGTCTGTGGGTTTGGTCTGGACAGATGAAAACTGTCTTCTATCTGCGAATTTAAGAATGTTTAACAATGTCTGGCCCAAACTATGTTGGACACAGCTTTGCTTTGACTGAGGATGTGGCACATAGAGCACTTTGCTCATTTTACTGTGTATAATGACAAAATCAGTACAGCTGCTGCAACATATTTCTTGTATCCTGGAAGTGGGAATCGCCGCAGGCCCCATGATACAGTATCACAATGTGGTATTATCCTAATATTGTGATAAGTTAAGTATTGCGATATATTGCAATTTTTATGCTTTACAACTCCAAAGCTTGTCCGCAAAGTAACATTTTGTCAATATCTGTTTTATCTGAAAGCAAAAAAGGTGCAAGTACAAGCAGACAAACTAACCTGCAATGCCATAAATGTTCCAAGCTGACGGACTAAACAGGTTATCCCAGTATGCATGGATCAAATGAACTGGAAGCAAACTTGCATGGACTGAAATGCCAATTTATATGAATTATTCAAGTAACCAGAGTGCAAAACTCATTAGAATGCATGTTGTAAAATATCAATATTTGGTGTTTAGATCGATAAAATAACACAACAATATTTCACAATATTATCCCACGAGTCTTGGAGGTCATTAGGATGTTATTTGGCAGCTGTGAGAAGAGCCTGGGTGTTTATTTTTGGTCAGCTGTGTTTTGCAGCTCTCCCATACGTGCATTTTTTGACCAGTGTCTCTTGTGGAATCGAGATCATTGGCACTAGCTGCAGGCCAGCATTAGGCCTGCAGTTCTTTAGCTCTTCCTCCGAGGTCCTTCATGATGTGCTGGATGAGTTGTGCAGGAGTTTTGGTTGGCTTGTCCGTCAGTGTGGCAAATACACAAAAATAGAGGAATGAATCAGGAATACTTTAACAACACTGTATTATTGTGACTTATTATTTTGCGAGTAAGGAACATGCACAGTTACGTTCAGGTTTACCATTGTTTTGATTTAATGACAGCTACTCTTTGGAAGAAAAACTCGTCTGTGATTAAAAAAAAAAACAACTGTACGAGTGTCTTTTCTCTCTAAAGCGAACTTAAATGCATCGCGGGACAGGGGACTTCATTTTCACACATATATTTTAATGTCCAAATGTAGACACTGGATATAAAAATTTTACCCGTCCTCACCTCTCTCTCTCTCAGATCAGATTTCAGTGGATCTGCCTCTGCTGTGTTTCTGTCATCCATCTCGCTGCCTTTTATTAAAAGGAAGGAATGTGGACCATCCAGTGCTCGCTGGAGAAACTTTAATCCTGCTTGCGCAACTCATTTCCACCTTACAAGTCAGAGGCTTCAATTTTGTTTTTTTGTTTTTACTGTATATATTGTTTGGCCATAGAGCAGTATGGCTGTAAGTGGATATACCTCTGCTGCTGGTGTCACTCACCTCCCTCTGCCCCCTTCCTCCGCCGGCCCCCCAAATAGCATGTCCTCTCACTTACGAGGGTTCGCCTGTGACGTCAGCCAGCGTAGCTTTAATAGTTTTGTGGTCGTAGCTGGACTAACACTTGTTGTCATCACTCTGGGGTGTTTCCTCCAGCTGTGGCTCATAAAACACGTAGCTTTGTGACTGTCCCTTGATGTGGGACTCGCTTTGCCGTTATTGCACCACAAATGGGCCGTGCGGAGAACGAGACCTCGCTGCAAGCCACTAGAATCTAGAGTATAGCTGGGTGGCTACTGGGATGTTCATTAGCGCTGGTTGTTGGTACGCTGACTAAGCATGAAGAGGCACTTTTTGATGCGCTTTGTGAACAGCGCAGGGATGTAGTAAATGTTAAATGGTGTTTTGGCCTTTGAGAACCAGCCAACAGTCAGTGGCTTTCTAAGTTCATGTGGTTTAAAAAAAAAAAAAAAAAGGAAACTGATGGCTAAAATGCGTCTGGACAAAAGTGTGTTAAGGTTCTCCTTGCCTTATTAGTTTGCCTTTCAAAAAAATTCTGAATTTGGGTCAAAATAGAGCTAAAGCGATCAGTCGATTTGAAACAAAATAATTTGACAAAATATTTGATAATCGAATTATTGTTTCAGTCTTGTTTCCAGCAAAATTGTTAACCATTTGCTGGTTCCAGCTTCTTATCTCCGGCAGTAAATCAAGAGCCTTTGGGTTTTTTAGCTACTGGTTGGAGTAGAGAAACCATTTGAAGGTGTCAATCTGGGCTCTGAAAAAAATGTGATGAGCCTCTTTTTTCTATTTTTTGACAGTTCATAGAGCAAATGATTAATTGTTAAAAAATCATCGGGTAGCTTATTCGAGGATTAAAATAATCCTTAGGTGCAGCTCTACTTCAAAATCATGTCAGTCCTGCCTTGAAATAAGACTTTATTTTTTTATGTTTTTTTTTTAATCTTATCAAAGCCCATCTTCGTGGTCTTATATGTGCCGCCATGTGTTCCACAGCCAAGGCTGCGCCTGTGCGTTCCCGCTTCGTCAGCGTGGCCGTGAAATCAACCAGCAGACCCCTATATCACGCAGACACAGCTGGAGATAACATTATAGGACGATTATTGATTAACTTTTGGGTTTGTCCTCGTGCACCCTCCGTGTGCGTGGTTCAAGTGGAGCCTGGCCATGTTCATTTTGCCCCATCCCCCCATCCCCCCACAAGACACTGTGAAAACAGGGGTCAGTTTTCAGGCACGTCTCGGCTCGATTTTTAATGGAATATCTTGAGTGCGGGGAGATGGGTGGAAAAGGGAAAGGTCTTGGAAAACACCCCTGGAATGAGCAAGCTCATACGGTGTCAGTTTGTGTCTCTCTCTCTCTCTCTCTCTCTCTCTCCCTCTCTCCCTTGCTCGCTCGCTCGCTCGTGTGAAAAAGTGCGTGTCCCCGCTTTCCGCTGCTTTGCTCGCCTGCTCTGATGTTGTAATGCTGTTCAGATTTTTTTTTTACATGTGACCCCACGCCTTCTTCTCTCAGGGACATATGGGAAGAGAGAGAGAGAGAGAAAGCGGAAAATGTGTCCATAAAGAATTAACCAAGGCATAACAAGAGAAGCAAACTGTTTATATGGGGGAGGGGTGACGGAGGCTGAGCGAGGGAAAAGGGGAAGGCGGCCAGTGTCAGAGGAGAGCAGTCCCGCCTGGTATTCACATGTTTCCCTCTTGCTCTCTCCCAGCTGATGGGTGTCTTTTGAGTGCGTGCACGCAGGCGGGATTACCTTACACAAACACCGGGCCTTCGCTTTGAATAGGCAACGCACATACTCGCAGCTGATGTTTTCCTTATCAGCGGCCAATCGTACGCCGACTGTACGCGAGAGAGCGACCGGGAAAGCAACAGGCCATTCATTTATCATGGCCCGGCTCCATTGTGCCCATGTGCGTGTGCACGCTCGTGTTACAATGGGTCTCAACCACGCGTGACCCTCGCTCATTTCCTACCATTTAAGTGGTGTTTTTGGGAGGGCGAAGAGGCCGCCCGGTCCGGACCTCCACCTGCGTCGGGGTCGGATCGGACGAGGGCATGGGGCTGGTTCGGAATATTCAGGGTACGGCTACCTTGGCCAAAAATATCTCAGTAAACAGTGTTATCAGCGTTTGGAAAGTTAAGGGGGGAAAAAAAACCTTACTTAACAGCATATTTGGAATTCTACCTTTTCTCCCTTATTTTTCTTTAACTTTCTATGCCCAGAGGATTTTTTCTTTAACGCTAACCTTTGACCTTCATGCTGTATTTTCTTTTCTTTTCTTTTTCTTTTTTTTTTTATCGTCATGGAATCGAATCTTGCTGTACCGATCAAATGTTCCACACTGTGCAGCTGGAACGTAAGAGGCACATTGTGTGAGGATGAACATAAATACGTGGCTGCTCGCTGCCGCGGTCAGTCCGTCGGCTGGATTTCCGAGCCTTGTGGCTGTTATTCTGAGTGTCAGCATGTGGCATGTGTTCGTCAGATGGGTGAGCAGATTCTCCCATATGGCGTTGCAAAATAAAGATGGGTTGCGAAGACGGCAGCGCGAAGCTCGGCCCCCGTGTTGCACAGTAACATCTGAAACAAGCTGGGAATTGGTGCAGAAGAAGTTGCCAGTGATGCTGTTTCCACTGTGGGTGTAAAATGTCCTCCCCATGTGCACAGTGTCTCGATGTTATTTCTTAACAGTGAATATGTGATAGATTGAGTGTCATTTTTTATAACTAAACAGTAATTTAGGGATATAACGAACGGATATTTTCTTTTTAACATGGTTTATTATTCTTGTCTGCCCAAGGTGACCGTTGCCCCTATTATCCAAAACTCTATTATTCTGTTTATTATCACAGGAGTATCATGACCAGAAAATAATCACAGATGGGAAGCAAATTTCTTTTTTTTGGCCTTTCTTGATCCAATGATTATAGGGCTGTAACAGGAAATTGTTTTGCAACTACCATGACTACGGTTCATAAGCTTAAACCATTATTGAATTCTCTTTGTCTCTTTATGTTAATGTGAAGAAAATATCACTTTCTGACATTTCATTGACCAAAACAATTCATTAATCTCGACAACAGTCAGTATATAAGTTAATAATTAGGGAAATAATCATTTAGTCTTAGCCCTCTAGGAGATATTCAATTCCATCAAAATTGTTCATTTTTTGAATCAAATTTTTTGATTTACTTAATTTTACTTTTTTTTTTTTTTTTTTTTTTTTTTTTTTTTTTAGCTTTTTACAGCTTTTTAAACAATAGCGTCAGATAAAGATAGAATGTCATTTTTGATAGGAATCGCTTCTTATTACCGAGTTATGTGTATGTAAAATATCTCACAGTCAAAAATAAGTTTTTAATGCAGTGATGATGCTGTTTTTTTTTTATTAATTAAAACTACATTTCTGGCATTTCTGTCTCATGCTGTCATGTGACTTGCCTGTTGCTGTAGTAAATCACTAAGAATTTATGTTTATATACCGTTTCATGTGGATTTTTCCTTATCCTTTCCAGCCTACAGTATTTTGGCTGAAGCTGATACCTCATATACACCTATTTTTCCATCAGATTGCGGAGAACCCGCCTCTGCCGCAGTGGGTTTAACGTCTTGAAAGTGATGGCTTACTGGCAGAAACAGATGTTCAGTAAGCTTTTCAAAATCTGCGCACTCATTGGGGGGGGGGGGGTAAGAAGACAACCTAGTCAGCACTTAATTCGGATTCATTTTTAATTGGCCGACACATCAGTATGGCTTCATCATTTTTTTTTTCATGGAAGAATTGGGTTGTCCTGAGATGGCACTTCCACAGTCTACTTTCTAACCCCCCTGCGTGGCTCCTCCTCTGTGAAAGAGAGGAAAGGGGACGGGGGGGAGATGAGCATCCCTTGGATGGTGCTGGACTTCGTCCGACCTGGGTGGACACGCATTACGAGCATGTGAAAAGCTGACTTTGTGTTCATTAATGCACTCGTACTGTATCTTACCGCAAAGACATGCAAACAAACGCTGCGTGAAAATATCCTCCGTCTACTCCCTCCCTCTCGTTCACCCTCTTTGTTTCTTATTTCTTCCTCGGTCCCACAGTCCTCTTTTTTAAATACGGTAAACCGGTCAGACTCAAATAGAGGAAACATACCAAAATACACCTCAAGGTAAATGACACAGCCTGTGAAGAGCAGTAGGGCTGGGCAATATGGAAAAAAATGTGATCGGGACATATTTTTCCTTACTGATCGATATTGATATTTATCATGATCTGTCTTTTTTGCTGGCGGTGCCAGTTTCAAAGAGCATCCGGAAGAAACCAGATGTGTAATTGGTCAAACTTGGGAATATAGTGTATTAACATATAAATGCCTCGCCAATATCGAGCAGGTGTTCTCCTTTAGGTTTTCATGCCGACTAAGGTTTGACACTACAAATTCACTTTGAATGAAATGTTCTCCATGGTCGAGAGAGTAGCAGGGCCTGCTAATGGAAAAATGAAATTAAGAGCACTGCTCTTTTCCTCGGACAGAATCTTTGTTGTCCTATTATGATCTGCAATTTTATTCTATTCTTTAAAGAACTTGTCTAAACAACCAAAATGCATCTTACTGAATAATTCGCTATACCATAAGAAACCGTGTTTTTTTTTTTTCTCCTTTCTGAATGCTTTTTATATGGCCGCAATGATCGTTGTTGGCACTACAAGCTGACGGACTCGGTCTACCGTAAGCTCACATTTTCATTCTCTCGCTGTAGTCGCTGGGATGGTACCTTTTCAGGGGGTGGAAAAGATTTGTTGTGTTTTGTGTCCTGCTTGGCACCAACCAATCTGCTCCTGGTCGCTTTTTTAGATATCCAAACCACATCCACACAATTGACATTGTGTAACCTCTTTTATCAACAGTGTCCTCAGTTTGGGAGGATAACTTGAGTTCGCTTTTAGGTTAACATTAGCTTTCGTTGCCCACGGTGCCACTTCTGCTCATTTCTTCCTTCTGATACAGCTTTTGACCTACCATTCTTGCCCCGGCTATAATCCCAACAGGAAGTTGCCAAAAACGGCAGACTCTGACTGGACGATGTCGCGCTTGGTTCTGATGTGGGATATCGAGTAGATATGTCTGAAGTTTGCCATTGTTGTCGAGCTAAACTTACCGCAATCCCGGTTCGAGATTGTTTCGTGGCCCAGCCCCTGCTGCAAGTTAGATAAAAGCGATGGACAGTAATTTCCAGTGTGTTGACAAGTGTTGTCACATTATTAAGAAAATAAATGGGTCATCACATGGTACTTGGCTCACGGTATCTACTTTAATAAGTAACAAATTTCACCATCAAGGAGGAAGAGGACTTTGGTTAAGTTGTTTGAAGGGAGCTGAGCCGATTCTACTGTGAGTTTGTGGCACTCCAAATATGGGGTAATGGAGTGAGCAGGATGAGTTGGCCCGTCTATGGCATCACCTTCTACACTGCTGTGCAACCAGGGTGACCCCCGATGCTTACAGATGTGTAAAACAGAAGGAAATCTGCATCTGTGCAGTCAAGCATCATGTCACACGACTTGACCCCGTTCACCGTTCAGCCTGTTCCGTCTTTTGAATCTTGTCACCGCCGCACACGCATAGGCCTGCTCTGGGATCCTGCACGGTGATGTCAGCGCTGGCTGCAGCTCGGCTGTGAATGAGTGAAACCGGTCTGAGGTCTGTGTTTATGGAGGGCCCTGCTCTCAGAGGGGAGAACCAAAGTTAAATAAATACTTGCTCCATCCTGTCTGCATTATGGGCCTGCACACATGGCTTTGACGTCAGAGTGACATTAAACAGGGTGGGGTGGCACAGCCAGCTCCGATGTTCCCCAACACCGCGCACACACTTTCACAGACGCAGACGATCGTCCATATCTTCCCAATTGAAAACGGTCTCTCTTTTCTTGTCAGAATTTTTCTCTATTTTGTCATTTTCCTCTCTTTCTCAGTTCAGATTGCACTTCTCACCGTCATGTATCCATCAACCAGTCTGTGTTTTTTGGCCCAAGTTTGTGCAATAATTTCTCAGGCAAAACAATCGGACATGTGCAACTGGTTATCATCAGACAGGGTCCACTAGAGCTGATCCAACATTTTTCTTTTCTGCTCTTGCTTTTTGTGTATTTTTTTTTCCCTTTCCTGCAGTGGAGAGGTTAGATTTTACATTTTTACATCTGTGCTTGTAAATTGTCTGCGTGTATGTAAGGTATTTACCCTGCAGCTCCACAACAGGTTGGACAACATGTACAGAGGGTAATGCTACCAACTGAGTTGAAGCTACTGAAGAAAAGGGTTATCAGGGAGACTCAGGGTTGTTAAATGGCGCTGTGATGGCCTACAAGATGTCGGTTGGTTGGTTTACTGCATGTTTGCATGAAAGTTTGGCAGTACGGACGGTTTTTCATCATGGCTTATAATGGCCAGCAGAGCCTGGGGAGCAATGCATATCAGAGCTGCAACGATTAACCAACCAGTCGATCGAAAGAAAATTAACAACAACTGTTCTGATCATCTAATAATCATCTCGGTCTTGTTTCAAACAAAATGATCAAACGTTTGTTGGTTCTGGCTTCTTAAATTTCATGATTTGTTGCTTTTCTTTGTAATTTTGGGGCTTTTTAACCGTCGGTTGGAGTAGAGAATTAATGAAAATATGTGGCATTTTTCCCCTTTTTTTTTTTTTTTGACAGTTTATAGAGTGAATGATTGATCGAATATTCGTGCATATTATCAGCAGATTAATCAATGATTAAAATAATGTAAGTGCCGCGCTATTGCAATTTTATTGTTCTCTATCTAGACTAATGTTTTGGTAGAATTGCAATGTCACACAGGCCTATAAGAAAAACTAAAATATTTAAAGTCGTGTCTTTAGTTCAGAAAATCAAGAAAATAAATCACAAAACTAATATTTTATATTCTCTGGCATTAGTCATAATTTTTTTTTTTGCAGGAGTCATCATCATCACAGATTAAGCATTAAAGGAAAGCCTTGTGATTTTAGCCCATGGTTGTCGGTTAGCATAAACATGAGGATGTGGCTGTAAATCAGACCTGTCCAGAAAACATAAAACATGTTTTGGATACATTTTTGTAAGTTTGTGACTATAAGCATAAAGAATTTAAGATTTTTCTTGGCATATTACGACACCCCCCTAGCAGACAATGGTTGTTTAGGGTTCGTTTAAAGTTGAAATGTAAGCGATTGTGTTAATTTGGTACATTATGTCGTCTGATATCGATCGCAGGCCCTTGACTTGAATCACAGGATCGTTTCACCAGAGAATTGATTGGATATCATATCATAATGCTACTGTAGATTTACACCCCTAGTAATAGGCTACAGACAAGTAAATTGAATCTTTCTAAAAACAATTTGTATAATTCAGTGACATAAATGGGATGCATCTCAGAGAAATGAAACCTATTCTCCGAAGCTGCTTGGCTGCGAGGCTGCTCCAATTAGATGTGGTATTGTCAGGTTAACCCCAAAGATTACCTGAGAAGTTTAGAGACTGCAGCAAGCTTTGGGTAAAACTTATTCACCCCTCTTAATATGGGGCTAGTCTGACATAAGGAAGCTTCATTACAATCACCACGTAGCTCTCATTTACACAAAACTGACGTGCGGCTGTTTTGTCGTTAGGTTAGGTGAGTCCGAGACACACATCTGGTTTGAGAGTCAGCAGGTTTTAACTGGCTTTGGGCTCATGTTGTTGCTTTTTCCATCACTTCACTTCCATATTTTAAAGCGTTAAACTGGCCTGAGTGAACCACATGGGCAGTAACTGCGTAGTGATGACGACAGAGGGAAATCCTCTGCCCTCAAGTTCACAAGACACCAGCTGGTCCGGCAGTCACGCGCAACATCTACGACACTAACACATATGGGGGTGGGGTGGGGTGTCACTGTGGTCAAGCACCTGCAAAACAACACCTTACCAGCACATACAAGTGGACTGTCTGTACAGCATGCACCCCCTCACCTCTGCAAAAACATTCCTATGGCCCTTGTTGTTACACCCTACATACCAGGGCTGTTTGATCATAATCATGTTTATTTGGGGCAATATTGAAACCATGTTAACTTGGGAAACATCATTTTTGGAATTTTTTTTTGACAGTACACAATGATAAATACATAATTATGTAAACATTAAGTAGTAAATAATGAAATATACTAACCAGGAGTAGCACTAATTTCCTTGTATTCTATACAATATCAATAAAGCTTTAATGTTCAGTTTGTTTTAACGCTTTTTGCTCACACCCACCTACAGTTGTGTCTCTCTGTCTTTGTGAGGACACTCATTGACATAATGCGTTCCAAAACCCACTAAACCAAAACCTTATTGTAACCCTGACTCCAAAACAGAGTCTTAACCCTCCAAAATGACTTTAAACTTGTGAGGTCTGGTCAAAGTGTCCACATAAGACTAGTGTCATGTGGAAATGGTCAACACAACGTTAGAACTAAACGCACACACATACTTTGTCACCCTGGCAGTACAAGCTGAGGGTGACTTTGGCCTTTAAAGGAGGGCTGAGAGCGTGCATGGCATTGCACGGCACACAACAAAATGAGAGCACACTTGAATGTGGTGAATAATTGTTTTTTCATCGATCATGTTGTTGTTGTTGTGATCGCGGAGGCCGAAATCAGACACAGCCCCAGTACATACTGCTTCGTTTTTTCCTAAGTTCACAGTCGTAGAAACATGCCAGAAAGTGACAGCGCTGCCCGCTGCCGTCGTGTATTTGGACAAGCCGCAGTAGCGCACACAATGAAGAAAGGAGCGCGTTTGTTTGCATTTCAAGGCGTGACGGCGTAAACAAATGTCTTCAGTTGTCGCGTCAGATGTCTGCGATGGGTGCGTGAAGCTGCTGGTGTGCAAATCAAAGCAAACACATGTCATCTGAACACTCCACTGACTTGTCCTTCTTCAGCACTCTGTCCTGAAGGAGTGAAGACCTCAGGTCAGCCTCAATGAGACCATTTCTCCACACATACACACACACACGCTGCTATTAGAATGAGCTTTTCACCAAAATATGTGACCCCGTTCCTCCGAAGAGTGCTGCTGTGCCTAGAGGGGGTTTAATCCTCTCACTGGGGTCATCCGATGACTCGAGGATCGTCTCCCACCAACATCTGCGTCTATGATGCAACTGATGAGCCTTAAATTAAAGTAATGTTTGGTTTGTGTTTGACTGAGCTCCAGGGAAAGTGAGTGCGTGTGTGTGTGTGTGTGCGTGTGTTAGTGTGTGATGTCTCTACACCCCGCGGCCTTTGTAGCTGTCAACATTCCTCACCACATGCTCTGTCATGATGCACTGAGGCGACTGGTGAGACGTACCAGCTGTCCCCGCCTCTGGTCAGTGCAAGGTCAACATGCCTGTGCACACACACGCACGCACACACACACACACAACACACGCAGACACCAGGGTGGATTTCTTCTCGCTCTCGTGGTGAAAACGTGTGGATAAAGACTCCAAGTGCAACCTTAAAATAGTGAGTGTACTGATGAGTGTCCTCTCTCTTGTGTCTCAGGTGGAGGAGGGAAGAGGAATGGTCGCAGTAAGAAATGGAAGGAGATGCTGAAACTCCCCCACATCAGCCAGTGTGAGGAGCTACGCCGCAGCGTGGGTAAGAATGCAGTGTGTGTGGTATGTGTGTGTGTCAGTGCAAGGTCAACATGCCTGTGCACACACACGCACGCACACACACACACACAACACACGCAGACACCAGGGTGGATTTCTTCTCGCTCTCGTGGTGAAAACGTGTGGATAAAGACTCCAAGTGCAACCTTAAAATAGTGAGTGTACTGATGAGTGTCCTCTCTCTTGTGTCTCAGGTGGAGGAGGGAAGAGGAATGGTCGCAGTAAGAAATGGAAGGAGATGCTGAAACTCCCCCACATCAGCCAGTGTGAGGAGCTACGCCGCAGCGTGGGTAAGAATGCAGTGTGTGTGGTATGTGTGTGTGAGGTGTGTGTGTGTGCGCGCGCGGGAAAGGCAGGATGATAACGTGCCATGCTGTGTCGTTGGGGTGGGTCCGACTGCGGGAGGAAATTCAGATTGGACTTCCTTCCTGTTTCTACCCGTCTCCACCCGCAGTTACAGGCAGGGGACAGGAAATGGTGTGCGTGTGTGCACGCGTATCAGACTCAGGCAATTCATTTGCAGGGCCGTTTGTGACCCGCAAACTCTCTTTTAACATCTCGCGCACCCAAAGCGCCCTCGCTCCCTGCTTCCTTCCTGTTCACCGTACCCAGGTTTGATTTTCTTTGAGGCCCAGACAAGGACTCCACTGCATTATCTTCCTCCCACCACCACCACACACACACACACACACACACAGGTCCTCTGAATGCCACAGCACTCTGCGCGCGCGCGTGTGTGTGTGTAATAGTGCGTCACAGCTATCTCTGTCAGAGATTGCAGTGCTCCCCTCCCCCACACGCTCTCCCTCCCTCGTTTCTGTCTCCATGCCTCCCCCTCCCGCTGTCCATATCTCCCTCCCTCTTTCCACCACTTCAGAGCAGCATAAGAGTGGCAGAATGGGAGAGAGAGAGAGAGAGGGAGAGAGAGAGAGAGAGAGAGAGAGAGAGAGAGAGAGAGAGGGAGAGGGAGAGGGAGAGAGAGAGAGAGAGAGATATGTACATGCATACATCTACCCATACTCGGTGATGATTTTGTTCCCTGTGTTTTTGCCTTGGTATTCAAAATCATCACTTGCATCTAATCATCATAAGCGTGAATGCGTCTGTCGTCAGCGCTGATAGATTACCATCAAGGTTTTTTTGGGGCTTTTAATATCAATTTCCGCCGAAAACGGCCCGAAGGTCAACACAGAGGACGTGTTGGGCAACTCATCTCATGTTCCGTGGATTAAGTAGGCTGAGTTAGGCCGATAACGTTAAACACACAAAAGATTTTTAATTTTCCCTTCTTTTCTCAAATTTCTAATCCTCATATGCAGCAATGTTAAATCAAAGGACAATAATTTCCTTATCAAATCAATCAATCAATTTGTCAGGCTACTGAACATTTGGATTCATTTCCAATATTCCCAATAGTAATTAAATGCCATCATGACTTATTTCATTGCTCAATGAAAAATTCTACACAAAAAGAATTGAGTGTACAGTTATATTATCTTTCAAAATAATGTAATTAATGTAGTTAACGATCATTGTGCAGCATTGTTCGGCTATCAATCAATCAAACGGAACGTTAAACTGAGCAAACTCGTCACGTTTCATATTAAACTCATTAGTACAGTGATCACTGGACTTGTTGTTAAATAAACTAACAATAAAGCTGTTGCACATGGCCAAACAAATCCAATGCGCGGCACATCCTGGCACAAAAGGCCACGGTTAAACTAAACAGGTAGCGTTGTTCTCACGACAAACGGATCAGTTGAGTCTATCAGATAAATGATCAAATGATAAAGTAGACTGACGTCACCCTGTTGCGTGGACCTTTTTGTCTCAGTCGCTCTTGTTTGAAACTGCATAGAACCAAAGCTTCCGACTTAAATTTACCTGACCTTTCAGCTCGGCTTACAACTCACCAGTTATTATCGGAATTACTTTTTAGAATCAATATTTGGGTGATTGACCGCAATTGCTATTATAAAATTTGATTGAATTTGAAACATACCACAAAGCGCAGAATTCAGATGCCACTTGTGACTCAACAGTTAACCTGTGGAGAAAAAAAAAAACAGCACAAAAATGAGACCTTAAGTGTGAAGCTCGCTTTCATGTCTTACATATTTATTTCTGCTTGAATTCTGACTCCGCAGAGGATCCTGCAGCGAGCTTTGGGCGCCCGCGTTTATGTGTGAGCACAGTGCACATGCACACAGCGGCTCTGGAGGGGTTATGTACGTCACTATTACACAGATGCTATTGCGCAATTTCCCTATCACACCGAGCGCGGGATCACAATAATCCCTTTTGCCTACTTAAACAGACAGTAGACATGTGCACACACACACACACACACACACACACACACACACACACACATGCCCATACATAGTGTAGGCACAGCAGATAGGAAGATACATTATAGTGACTGATAGTGGCGTCGTTATTGTGTCTTGATAATGTCAGGCATTTGACCTTAGCCTTGACTAGAGTGCTGTACTTCTAAGAAGCCCAGATTACATTATGTGGGCTGCAACCACTTTGTCTGCCGGCCTCAGGCCTCTCTCCCTCCGTTCCCCTCGTCTTTCACCTCTTCCCCCTTCTCTCCCGATGTCCGCCGAGTATGTACAGTACACGCGCACGTTCGGATTGGCCACTCTCTGTCTCGCTAACTCGCACGCTGTCGGACGATACTGGAGTTTTAATGAAGTTGTAATTGCAGCTCGCTTCACTGGCACGACCGGTTGTGTCGCTCTGTTGGGTGCTCACTAGTCCCTTTTTTTTTTTTTTTTTTTTAACTTCCGACAGCTGACTGCCTTGTGCAATGTTACTCTCTGATCTTACTTTCGCAGCCCCCGTCACGACCCAGGAGGGGGTTCTGTCACGCCAAAGAGGACATTTTTCATTGATGGAACGCTGGCCCACATTCTTGTATTTTGATGATTTAGAGGCCAGAAGCTACTTGGACACCGACACACGTACAGTAGACGCTCTGACGCATTGATCCTGAGCCCGGCCAAAGAAACCGCGAGTCCCTCTCGGATCTTTGCTCCCCTGCAGAACTAAGGATTGTTGTAAAATGCAGAAAAGACCAATGAAAAAGATGAATAGATGTAATGTGCATAAACCCATGTGTGGTTTATCGGTCCTTGTTGACATCTGGACTTTCAGAGACATCGACAGGGTTAATGTTGTATGTCCTGACTTCTTCCAGTTCCACAAGCTCCACCGTTTTCATTTTAAAAAGCATGTATTTAAACCCTCATTTTGCCTGTTTGTCGAGTAGCTTGACATAAATTGCTTTGAGAAAGCTGTTGGTCCGGAAGAACCATGCTGTATTCTTAGAAAATTGGCTTGTTCACCGTTAAGATACAAAAACACAGATACTAGAAGCATTCATGTGTCCTGATGTACAGATTGCTGCCAAGTCTCAGTTCTCTGTGTACTATTAAAAGGTTGACAAAGTGTGAAAGCAAAATTACTCAGCATAGACAAAAGTGCCGAGACAACGCCTCTCTATTTAAATCAGGCCTGCCACCAACGGGGACAAAAAAATGTCCTAACCCTGTAGCAAATCTGTAAATGGACTTTATTTGTTTTTCAGTGTGACTCTGACAGGAGGCTCAGTGTGTCCCGTTACCGTGATTTATGGATCTCTGGGTTCATACACACATGTTTTCCCTATGTGTGTTTTATGATTTGAAATGTTAAATACCGTGATGGAGTTTGAGGACCACATTGAAACCTGAATTTACAAGAAAAGAGTCGAAAGTTTCCGAGGAGAAAAAAAGAACTTGTAATCTTACAAGAAAAAAAGCAGTAATTTTATGAGTGTCAAGTTGTAAATTTATGAGTTTTTATGCGGAAATAAACAAAACAGGCAGGTCCTTGTCAGCCTCCAAAAAGAGGCGGTTTCCTCCAAGCCCGAGTAGTTCTCTGCCCGGAATGACTAGTTCATTGCAAATTCTTTTCAAAGTCCTAATCCTGATGAGAATGTGGTGCTGAGGTTCCAAAAGATTAGGAATTTCCATGTTTTTGAAACCACAACTGGTGGCGCAGGGCATTGATCTTCAGTCCGTTAAATTTTTTCTTCCCATAATGTTTTGACTATTTTCTCCCCCTAAAGTTATGAACTTTATTCTCATAATATTTTAAGTTGATTCTGAATTTTTGTGTTCCCCATGGTGACCCTAATAGCCCGTAAAATGATCATTACATCACAGCAACCGTCAGCAGGTTCCCATGAATCACTTTTCTTCAGAATTAAAATCGATGTGAACCTTTCGAAAACATTGCACAATAGTCTCTGGAATTTTCTCCTTTTTTTTTTTTCCCCTTTTTTTTTTTTTCCAATTTGTTTTTTTTTTCCTTATGCAGATTTGACTGTGTCAGCTCAACAAGCGACCACTTGTGCTCTGATCCAGCAGAGGGTTGGATGCAGACGTAGTCTGATAGCCGCAAAACCTGCTCTGGATTGAGACATTGAAACCTAATTCTAATGAAAAGCCCCAACCTACTAAACCTGTTGGCTGCTCTTGCCCAAGAGAAAATATGAGCTAAAGAATCTTTAATCTTTACCTCTTTTGATGCTAACAATTCAAAGTAAGCTCGTTTTCTTTGAAACCGCAGTGGAAAAATTGTCGAATTCGGTTTTGTTTAGGTTCACGCCGCCCATTTGTAAACAGAAGTCACATGTGCTCAGGAGAAGCTGCTTTCCTAAGCCCTGAGAGTTGATAACCTTTCCAACCTAAACATTTGTTTACAAGTGACCTTTGTGGCGCAGCCGCTTGATTAAACAACTCAGATAGCATTGTTCCTCTCATCTGGATAGGTGGATGAGAGTGGAGGAGTAAACACTCCAGAGTTCAAACAAACTGCACGCAGACGTTTTCTTTGCTGCTCTGGATGCCGCAGAGTTGCGGCTATTAACCGTGAGTGCGAGGGGCCCTTCCAGCTCCAGCTCGCCGCTGAACACAGTTGATAAGGAAACACCAAAGCGGCGTTAAAACGGCGGCGAGCGAAGGCGCAGTTAAAGATCTCTCGGTGAGATTTTCTGAAAGGGCTTCAGACGTTCTCCTCCACATGTTAAACACGGCAGAAAGGGAAGCAATAAAAGTGGCGTATCTTTGCGCGCTGCCGTTTTGCCCGTGGAGGCGATGGCTTTGTTTCAGCCGTTGTGTGAGTGAATGAAAGCGCTGCAGAGCGGACGGGAATGCTGTATAATAAACAGTGCTGCCGGAGGGGCTCTTGTGAAGATTTTGATTTGCTGCTGGAAGTTGTCCTGGAGCTGTCACCACTCACAAATATTCAGCTTGTGTGTCCCACTACCTCCGCCTGTCCACGACTGTGTGTACGCGTGTGTGGTCTATTTTTGTTTGTATGTTTGTCTTGTGTGTGTCTGTACTGTCAAACGGTGATGGAAAATGTCCTGGGTCTTCTTCCTCATTTGGCACCATAGGAAATATGACTCAAATGGGCGCCATTAGTCCTAATAGACTGGGGCCAGCTGCGCAGGAGACACACGCACAGGAAAACATTCATACAGAAAACACAGACGTGCAGTGTTTTCTCTTGTTGTAGTTGTTAATTTTGCCATTAATAAGCATCTGAGCTTTATAGTTCTACAAAGTCCTGTATGTATATAAGAAAGAAAACTTTGTAATTTATCGTCCTGCATAGTAAAAGTTTGTCCTCATGTGTTTTACAAATAGAACGTCTATTTTGTTTGAAAAAATAAACAGCAATAATGCTGGTATTAGCATACATTACTCTAAAAAAAAAAAAAAAAAAAAAAAAAAAAAAAAAAAAAAAAAAAAAAAAAAAAAAAAAAAAAAAAAACAACCAAGATAAATTTGCAAAAATTAGAATTCCAATTGAAATCATTTTGATGCTAAGAATGACTATTGCCGCCTCACACAGATTCGGGATGTGCAAATATGTAAACGATACATATCGTTATCGTGATATGAGAATATGTCAGCTGAGATTTTGGATATCACTTTATTATGATGCTTTAAAGACTGTGATAGAGTAAAATTATTATTTTTTTTATAATGAGAGTGTCCTAGGGTTCTATTTGCCTTCACCCACTTGAGTCATTATATCCATATTTTCAAAAATCTCACTGTGTTAATATATATATTCTTAAAGTACCGGTTGTCACCTCTACAACAGTGTTGCTATATACAGTACATATATATATTAAGATCTATGTTCACAAATATTGTGATATTTGATGTTGTTGCTTAGTCCTGGCATTTATGAAAAGCGTTTAAGGAGAAATATCGTGATATATATTTATATATATATATAGCGTATTGGAATATGGCCTCTATTTCAAGGTCATGCTGCCTCACATGGGTTAAACTAGGGAGACAGGTTATGTTAATTACACGCTAAGACTGAATAACTGCAGAGATGTGAAAAAGGACCCGTGGGTTGTTTTAGGTTTAGTAAGAAGTCAAAACATGAGGAAATTTGTTCCTTGGCTGCATCTGTCAGTTATGAGAATCAGATGATTTATTTTTTAATAATCAATGGTTAAAACTTCACAGTTTTAACAGGAAAAAAGAAATATTCAAGAAAAGTTTGAAACACAAAGCCAGTTTTGAGTGAAAGAATTCATTCTTTTTCTTTATTTCCGACCGTCATCTTGATGACTTCTTGTGGTGGCGTCCCAAAGCTCAAGTATAAAACCGTTATTGTGTGTTTTGTCCTGTGTGATAATGACATGTCTTCGTCTGTCTCCTCTTGTGCTCGTAGAGAGGGACTACACCAGTCTGTGTGAGAAGCAGCCCATTGGTCGGCTCTTGTTCCGTCAATACTGTGACACCAGGCCAGAGCTGAAGCGCTGCATCGAGTTTATGGACGCCGTGGTGAGACTTCGAATCAGTCCTTCTCCTCTTCTCCATCTCCGTCTGTCCTGTCTGATTCTGCGATTTCTCCCACTAACCGGTCTGAGTCGGGGCCCCGCAGGAGCAGCGCAGGGAGCCGGAGAGGAAAGTTGGCGCTGGGTCTTCCGCCTGCTCTTGGCAGTAGCACGGGGTTGTGGGTGGGGTGGGTGTAGGGGGTGATTAGCGACTTAGACGGGCTGTCAGAGCAGACCCCTCCCCTTCCTCTACGCAGTCCTCCATGAGATCAAGCCCACGTCAGAGGCAGGTCCCCTGGGTAAAACAGGCAAACACAGGCCCGAGCTTGTGTCAAGGCCCCTGGAGGTATGCGAGAAAGGAAAATGGAGGGAATCGTGCTCATTTAATTAGAACCTGCATTGGTCTTTCTCAAGGCAGGCAGGCAGGCAGGCAGGCAGGTACGTAGATCCACGCACTTTGAGTGAAGCCTACTCACGCTGACTCACAAACACAAGAAGTGAAACGAGCAGCGCTTTCGTGCTTTCACGCCTAACTCTCGCTGAAGCCTTGTTTTCAAACAAAACGCTTGGCTCGAAACTGTCAGGCTCCAGACCCTTTCCCTGCCTACAGCCATATTTGACCGAAAACACAATCTGTCATGGTGCAATGGGGTGAAAACTGAGGCCTGGTCGGTAACAGATGCACAGGCGAAGCGTGAAGGCGAACACGGCTGCCAGTTTACTGCCCCGACTGAGATGAGACGCTTCGCTCCCAGTCACGTCTCTCTGTTTGTCTGCTGTTTTAATTTCTTCCTCTCTTGTTCAGAATTAACCCCACTACCCTCTCTGTTTTCTCTCTTTTTCTTCCTCACCCCCTGTCCTGACACTCCCCTCTGCCTCCTGGTGCCTGTCTCCCTCTGACCTTATTTGGAGATACATTAAAGATGGCTGAATGAGTACGGTTTCCTGTGCTGCTGCGGTCATTCACACTTTTGTTAACACTGTTCTGCTCTGACAGGCCATGTACCAGCTAGCTCCTGACGAGAAGAGGAGGGACTGCGGCCTGAATGTTTTAGACACATACTTCAATAATGGGGTAAGACACTGACGACACTGAGTGGTTCTTACAGTTCGTCATCTCGCTCAATTACCTTATTTTAATGCATCAAAGCTGTTGTTTTTTTTTGACCTTTGTTTGGTTTATTGCTGACTTTTCAAAGTGACCCACATCATGTGTTTGTGGTGGGCTGTTTGGATTTTTTTTTTCCTGATGTTTATAAATCAAAGATGTGCCACTTTTTGTCGTGCATAACCCGTTTCGTTGGGTTGAAACGTTCTCGTGCCCATTTTCCCGGATGGTGTGGTTTGTTGGAACTGCTGTGAAAGCCGATTTGGACTGAGTGCGCTTAAAAAGGATGGTCTAGGTTAGAGGACGCCGATATTGGTCTATTTCAGATATATAGGTACCGGCATATATGTTATTGATATTGGCTTATAACAAAAAATGTTTGGTTTTAAGAACAAAGTGTCGAGAAAGATGCTTGGGCTGAATAATAGTTCTTAAATTTCCAGCGCACCGATAAATCTGTAATCAGGCAATATCGGCGAACCGATGAATCTGTTGGGCTCTAGTGATCAGTTTATGGTGTGAAAGAAAAAAACAAACAAACCACTGGGTTATATGATGACAAATACGTATTTTTAGCCTGATTTCAAAGGCTGTAGTACAATTAAATCCATCTGCTGATCATGAACGGTTGAGGCTGATCCATGTCACTTTGGGTTTTGTCTGATTTATAGGACATACATTGTTAAAACCTCTTTAACTGTATGTTGTTCTATATACACTTTGTTCCCATTTAACATCGTGTGGTGGCCATCCCACACCGGATAAGTCAAGACTAACTAGACATCTCCTTTCTGCGTCCAGTTATGTTACATGAGACTAACTTGAAGTTTATGCTCATAATCAGTTACCTTATTTCTCTCTTAGTTCTTAGTTTAGTTTAGTTTATTAGGATCCCCCATTAGCTGTAGCATTGCAGCAGCTACTCTTCCTGGGCTCCTCGACAAGCTTTTCGTCAGTGTCAGGGCATCATTCAACATTTACAAAAACATCCCGTATAAAGAGCATCGTTCACGTCACAACGCATAGCGTTACAAAACAAACAGGACCAGGCTAAATTAAATTATACACACAAGACAGCTCCTGCTAACATAATGGATACACTTAATTCAGTTATTCCATTTCGTGTATCGATGACCTTTTTTTAGAAGATGCTGCTTTAAAGAGTTTTCCAGTGTAATATGTCTGGGAAGTGAGTTCCGTTCGTGCATCACTCTGCGCGCAGCTGTACGTTTGACGGAGTTTGTTCTTGCTGTTGGTCATTGAAAGTTTCCTGTTACAGCATGTCTGGAGAAATCATGAAATCGTGTCTATCTGAACCAAAAGATTTAATTTCTTAACCAAAATGACTTCGCCACGTGGGTCCTGACGATCTGCTGATGTCACAGAGCTGGCTGACAGTGATGTGGCTGGCGGTCTGCACGACCCGATGTTTGTGGCTCTTGGTTTTGTTTGTAAAATCTAAGTGTGAAATTTTCCCTGTGCGGGGGCCAAATGGGCCAAACTACAGGTGTGAAAACACCCAGATGGGAGGTGTTGTTTACGCCTCGGTTTGGTTCTTTTTTTTTTTTTTTTTTTTGCTTAAATAGCATAATCGGTAAGAATAACTGGCTCGACTTTATTGAGAGTATGGGGAAATGGATAGACAAATAAAGTTCAACTTTTATAACCTTGAATGTACCACACGCCCATATCGCGCACACTTACGGCTTTCCCAAGAACTTTTATTTTATGAGTTCACAGCTCTCGTCCCGCCCTAAACAAACTGGGCCCAAACTGACAAACGAACCCGCGGTTTGTTTTCGTACCCAACAGATGAGCTGTGACCGCAGCTGTGATCGATTTTTTTTTCTCACCCTCTGTCTCTCTCTCTATAAGTCGGCGGCCCATCTGCCAGACATATCCCCGGATGTGGTCGCAGGGTGTCGGGAGAGGCTGGAGCAGAGTCCGTGCAAGGAGCTCTTCAATGACTGCACCAAGTAAGCACACATCTGGCTTATCGACTGGCTACGGTCTGACCCGCGGCTCTTAATCACGCTGTTGAAATGAAATGAAAGTCCATTTGTTGGCAGTTGACGGACTTTGTGTTTTGGTTTTTGCTCATAATCAAGTCTGGCTGTCAAAGTGCGGCGGCACCAATGGAGTCCTGTTCCTTCAGAATGCGTGTGTTTGTAGACTGCGGAGCGGTGCACTCTGTCACCAGTGATGATGAGGCAGCTGGCACCTGGAGTGCAGTATTACACGCGCGCACACACACACTTGCAAACAGAAGCACAGTGGAGGCAAATGAAAAAGAGCAGTGGGCAGAGAGAGCATCCGGACGGCTGGCATGAAAACAACAGTCAACTCAGTGTTCCCCCCAAACACACACACACTCACATAGCAGATTTACAGACACACACACACACACACACACACACACACACACACACACAAGCACACACACTCTTGCAGGTGTTTCTGCTTCCTGCTCTGAGAGCCAGCAGAGGCAAACAGACAGGGGATTATTACCCCAAATGCTCACACACACCTCAATGTAACTTTGCATTAGTCAATAACTCTACCTCAGTCACCGTTTGTGTCTCCTAAGATGGCTCCTGAATGACACTTTGAGAAATCTATGCAAAGACGAATTGTCACATTCTTCTAAATGGGGCTCAACTCTGGTGCGTGTGCTGCGATTAATTACAGTTGGAGCCGTTAAAGATGTTGTTTGTCTGAACCCTGCTGTTTGCTAAAGGCTCTGGTTAGACATAATTGGTTGTTTTAGCTTTTCTTGCTTTAATTAAAGGTTTAGATATGATTTTCTTTTTTTTTTTTTTGTTGTTGTGTAATTGTTGGGACTTTAGACAATTTATGGGGAACTATGATCTTGGCAACTGTATAAATGTTGTTTGTTGTTCAGTCTTTGAAAGAAAACATGGCAAATGTACTGTTTAGAGACCCCAGTGCAAAGATTTTGTTGGATTGTGTGAAGTGATTTGGAGGGGGAATATGTGCACATGACGTGTGACCCAGGATTTTCTGCCATACAGGGCTATTCATTTTATTGTAATTTGTATGTCACATGAGTAGACCACATCTGTATATAATATGTACAGAGCAGTCCAGTCTACCCCTCATCAAAACAGGACACTTGCAGAAAACTGACTCACATTTCCTCCGTCCAGGAAAGAGATGTGTTTATGTGATGTACCAGCTTTTAGCCACACAGGCAGACAGATTTTGGTTGGAAACGCTGCAAGCAGCCTATAATTCACTTAAGCTTCCCCCCGAGGAAACACTGGAATCTGCTAGAAGGAAGCTCGGGAGAAGCGGGAATCACGGTTGGTAAAACAGTCGTGTTCTCAGTCTTCAATCCTGCTGCATGAGTCTCTGTTTTAGCAACCGAGCAGGCAAACGGGCAGAGGAACGGTGTGAGAACAAGAGATTCTTAACGGGATTGTGCTGTGGGAGAGCTCCAGTCATGCGTCAGGCCAGCAGAAGACGTAGTTTGAGGGCCCGCGGAGGGTCGTGAAAGGAGAGCGCCAGGGAGAAATTGGTAAAAGTGAGGAGGGGGAAATGGAAGGAAGCAGGGCCGCTGGGCAGAACAACACAGGCACATGTTTTTGAATGCAGCAGCATCACTTTGCGTGTTTTTGAATGGGATTCTTCTACAAGTTCGGTCATCACTCCTTCCACTATCTTTATTATTTATATTCCATTTGGGGATTTCTATTTTCCTTCATTTTCTCATTCCGATATGCAATTCTGACCCCTTGCTTACTCTTCCCCTCAGAGGGAAAGCCTGTAGGAAAGCATGGTGCCGCACATGGGAACGTGACTTTTGGCACAGCTGCACACCCACTAGCAGAAACGTATTAGCTCACTCATGAATTTTCTTCTGCTGCAGTGGAACATGCAAGTTACGTCATAAAAGCATGGCCTTCACTGCGTGTGTATCGTGGCGTTTGCGGTATCGCCGGGCTGGACAATGATCCGTCCGCCGATTCTTCCCTTTTCCGTTCCGCCGCTCCCTTCGTGTAACAAAAGCCATATTGTTGCTGTGTTTATTTGTACTCCCAGTGGTGTCTGTCTGACGCTCGACTTCAAGCCAGGCACGGCGAGGCTCCCGCCTTTCTGGATCCCCTTACTTAAAGTGTCCGCGCCAGTTTTGGTGTCGTAAGACTCAGGGAAGCCAGCTGAACGCGGCTGAGAAAATGTAGTCATTCGGGTCATGGCACCGTGGCGGATTTGAGAAAGAATTTGATACAGGGGGAAAACCAGGATGCTCTCCTCAATGTTGTATTGAAACCATGTGATTGTGTCTGTGCAGGTTAAATGAAAGACCATTGGGTTTTAATGATGTGTGTGCATTTGGTATGAACCCGGGTGAGCTCAGGAGCAGCAGAGAACAGGCCGATAAAAGTACACACTGTACTTCTTTTGCAGCTGATAGTTTACACACATTAAAAGCGGTCCCGGGATGACATAACATTTGCGTTCTGTTAAAGAGCAGAGGGTGCTCCGCTTGTGGAAACTCTCTACTCTCGAGTCCCGTTCCAAGAACAGCCACCCCGGGACTTCTGCTAACCGCAGGCAGCTTTCCTCATCTTCCTTCCTGATGAAGTAATTTTCAGACACGGTCAAGGAAAATCTCAGTTTCCAAATATGAGCATCTCTTCGGCATCTGGGTGGTAGAGGAGGGATGTGTGCTGTAATGCTGGTTTTCTGCCATGAGTCGTAGGCTGGCAGAGGAGGTTTTGATCACGCTGGTCAGGAGGACAGAAGAGAATGATGTGCTGGCATAACAGGTTTTCTGTTTTTAGGAGTAGTAATAGCTCACATTCACATGTATGCTGACAGCCCAGCAAACACTGTTCTCAGGTGCCAAACCGTTTTCACACAGTCATCCGATCGATGTGTAGGTGTACTATCAGCAATCCTTTTGCATCTAATGGATTTGTTGGTTAGTTACAATGACTCTCTGATAGCTTGGCCAGATATTATGGTCTTTTAGAACACGTTTTATGCTTTTAAAGTCTATGAATCTATGGCAAAATCTACAGTCACGTTAGCTAGTAGGGTTGTGACGATAAATCATGACTTGTGATAATCGTATCCTGAAGCCTCAATTCAGTTGTATCATATTGTAAAATGTGTATCGTGATATCCCGACACCGTTAAATCTCATCTGGTTCAATACAACGATGACTTATTTCACAGGAACTGCATGATTTACAATGTGTGCTGTGATTTAACAAGAAACCTCCCAAAAGGTAAATTATGGTCACAATCATGTCTTTCTACAATGGTAAAACATCGGTACCATTCAATATACTATTGTTCGAAGTGTTTGCTCTGCTTGCATACCCCAGAGAAATAACACTATATAAAAAAAACAGCGTTTTATCGTACCTGGCAAGCAAACATTTGGTGACCATAACGTCGCTTTTTAGCCCCCTTCAACTCCTGCTGTTTGCGCCGTCTGTCAAAAGGCAGGGCCAATGTTGACTCTCGTATGGCTTATTGCGCTGTCCGCTTTTTTTTTTTTTGTTTAAGCGTTCTCCATTGTTGTTTTTTATCTTTTTTCTAGCTGTTGTAGGAAAAGCTGTAGAGTAAAACCGGTCCTGGACTTTCTCTGCCACTCTCGTTCAACGAGAAGCAAATCTGCGTCTTTAGCAATAGATCCAACTACTATAGTGACAGGCAGGTCAGGGAGGGCGGAACAAACAGATGTTAAGACATTTTTTACCAATAATACAAATAAAATCTCTACACATCACTGGCAGCAATAGCTTTAATGGATCGTTACACATATCGAATCGTGAAAATAGTGTATCGTCATTTAATCACTCTGCCAGGTGGTTTTCTCCTGGTTCACATTCTGCCTCAAGATTGGTTTGAGAGGTGGATTATTTGTCAGTCTTGATTGAAGCCTGACCGAGATATCGGTTTGGCCGATCACAGATATACTGGTATCGGCTTGTATGTCATCAATAAAGGCCAATATTAAAAAAAAAAAAAAATGGATTATACTGTATTAAATTTCCAGTAAAGGGTCTGTTTCAGTGCACTGCACTCATTTAAGTCAGTAAAAGTTCTTGTAAAATAAATCTGTAAAATATTCTGTTTCTGTCGCATATCTTTGTTGTTTTCTTATTCCCTGATATCTGTATCGGCTCCAAAACTTTCACATCGGCCGGGCTCTAGTCTTATTGCCGCTAGTAATGATTTTGCCTTAAGCTGGATACACAAAATTCAATCCTTTTATTGATGCTTCAAATGTAGTTCTAACTCTGAAGTCATGTAACTGTATAACTTTGCATCGTGTCTCACATCTGTCTGTCGGCATTAATGTTTGGACTTTGTAATGATGCGTATTTTTGGTGGTATTTTCTTGGTAACACAATGAGTACAGCTCAAACGTGTTAACGGAAGCTCATGATAGCATCAGGTTCACAGTTGTATCAGTAACAAACATCTAGTTTCAGGCATAAAATGACTCTTTTAATCAAGGTCAACGAGTCACATCGGAGTTGTGCAGCATAGATTCAATCTTGGCTGGAGAAAAACATACTAAATAACATGAAGAAAAAACAGAAATCGCCTTACAAAAGACCCCAAAAGTCAAAGTTTCCGTCTGGTATTTGGTAATCTTTCAAAAACACAGACAGCAAGGACAGTAGGTTGTTTTTTGTAATTATGTTTTTTTTTTTAAGGTGCTATAATAACCACATTTTTGCTGATCCGTATTGTTTTTGTGGCGGCCCTGGGGAAAGGGTAAACCTGTCTCACGGCAGTTCAGTTCTCACGTGTGTTTGGTACGACCGTGTTAAAGAGGACATTTTGTTAAGTCAAACAACATCTGTAGCCAAAGCAGTGAGAAAGGAGGCTAATATGAGAGGCTGGCAGGGTCATGTCAAGGAGCCATGTTCTTCTTACAAGTCTCAGTGGAGCGACCGTGAGGCTGTGACCTCTCACGACCCCCTCCTTCCCTTAAAAAAACCCCGGTTACCCTACGAATGCGACATGCAAAAATATTTGTGTATATGTCTCTGAATATTTATCAATATCAGTCAACTCGGACAGACTTGCAGCTGTGTTCAATTGTGAGATGAGAGCTGACGTTCTGTAAAAACCGGTTTCCCCAGAATCCTCGTTTCCTTTTTCTGTTTTTTTTTATTTTTTGAGTCAAACGGAATTTCTCTGTTCAAAGGCATTTTTCATTCTTCACGGTGGTGTATCGGCACTGAGGTTGTTCCAGTCTTTCCACTGAGAGCAGCTTTGAACCCGCCACACAGCTCGCGATGCCTGAACACACATACAGGGACACATACGCAAACATGCGCACACATGTTATTCAGGAGTTAGTCAGATAACGAGCGTCTGTGTGTGTCTTTGAGAAAGCGTTCAATTTCTCGGAAGTTCAGGCCAGATGTCTGTCTGTCTGGAACAATCGACGTAAAAGCGTACCTGCTCCTCTTTTTTCTGGTTTTCTGCTGAGGTGTGCATTGTTATGTCTTTATTATCATATAATGAAGTGATCTCTCTCTCTCTCTCCCCCCCCCTACAGAATAGTTCGTGATTATCTGAGTGGGGTTCCATTTTCTGCCTACCAGGAGTCCATGTACTTCTCTCGTTTCCTGCAGTGGAAATGGTTGGAGAGGTGGGTAGTCGCCGCAGATTAAACATTTGGCGAAGCGGACATGCAACCCGTCCTGCTCTTTGCACCCGTTCACTATTTAGGGTCGCACCT
>KV751323.1:6708293-6721523 GCA_001698575.1 Mola mola | reverse complement strand
ATTGTTTGGGGCATTGAACAAAACAAAGTAAACAACCAATGTTACTCCCTCGTCTGTGCTCGTGCCCTCTCCTGCACAGCTCCTTGACTGCTTCCTCAACTCCCTTGTTGCCACCTCCCCAAATTTGCCTCCCTTTCCAGGTTAGTCTTGCATATGCCTATGAGACCAAGGATGCGCTGTGCCTGGTGTTGACCATAATGAATGGCGGCGACTTAAAGTTTCACATCTACAACATGGGAAACTCGGGCTTTGACGAGCAGAGGGCCATCTTCTACGCCGCCGAGATCTGCTGTGGCCTCGAGGACCTGCACCGTGAGAGGATAGTCTACAGGTGAGGTCACCTGGGGGTCAGACACAGTTTTTGGGGCAGGCGTACAATGGGAGTCATGATAGTATTTCTCTTAAGGAGGGCAACAGTCTCAAAAACGGAGGGCTCTTTATATTGAGGCTCTGCGGGGGAAAAAATAAAAGAAATTGTGGATCAGAACTTTACATTGCCGTGCCTACAGCTGGCTAAATGTCCTCCACCAAATTCCCTAATAAAGTTAATTTTACTTGTCATGAGAAACAGTTTTAATTAATTTAATTTTGAGGAAAAATGGCAGAGCTGATGTCGTAATGGTGTCACACTTTTTCAGAGAGAGAGTCCGCGTGACAAACTGTGCATGTGTGGCGGTTTTTATCAGGCTGCTGGAGTCTAATCAAAGATTCCCGGAAAATGTGGGATCTGAACTTGACCCACACTAGGAGCTGAAACTCTGGATATCTTGGCTTCTGCTCCTTTGGTTTCATTCCTCTCTCACGAGTCCCCGAAAACATCATACAATTTATTTTAGCATTGGCAGAATGCCTCATTAACCCGACTGACAAACTTCACCAATGTCAGAAAAGAGGTGTAAAGCAAGATGGGGAGTGCAAATAGAAAGATCTGATGATGAAGTGTGTCTCGGATCACTGTGGACTGGTGCACGTCACTGATCTGCCACATGCAGCGCAGCTTCTGTGGCTGACATAAACACTGATGCACTTTGAAGATACACACGCCCACACACACACGCCCACACCTCTGTAGTCTTCATTGAGGTTGAGCTTGGCGTCGGTTGCTAGAAGGCCCCAAATTTTATAAATACTGTACAAAAAGAAAAAAAAAAAAAAAAAAAAAGGGGGGCTTTTTTTTTTTGAACTTTTTCACAAAATTGTAGAAAAATTTTATTTGGTTAAGGAAGATTAAAAGAAATGAACAAATAAAAAAATAACAGCATGTCCTGTTAATTGAAAACGTTTGGGCTAGATCTCAACATGTAATCGTAGTTACATAGAAGAGGATTGCAGCTCAGTGCAATAAAACATTTTATTAAGCAGAGGGAACATACATGTGAAGATAAGCTAATTATTAAACCAGACAAAATATTGTAGGAGCCCAAGGATGGAAAGCACCCAGGCAATAAAAACCAATGAAATGTCAATAAATTGTGAGCGATAAGAAGGCTATGCTTTTATCCTACAGAATTTTCTCCCTAATGTATTATTCTTTTTCCTCGCAGGGATTTGAAGCCTGAAAACATCCTTCTGGACGACCGTGGTACGTTCCAGTCTTCTCTCTTCTCCTTGTTCAATCGGAGCGAAGCGTTGGCTAATATGTGGGCCCTAGAGTATTGTTTTCCCCGCTGCTTTTGATGTAAACGGGTCCTTGCGAGGCTCAAGACGGACGGTTTTTATAACTCGTCCACTGCAGCAGCGCATTATCTCCTCGTCTTTCACAGGCTCGAGTTCCTCACATCACGCCCTCTCCTCTGAGTCATACTCCCGTGTCATTTACTCCATGTAACACTTATCTGAAAATAGAAGAATCTCCTCTCCGTCCCTCTCAACAAAGCTCTTACTTTTCACTTCCTTTCCACTCTATTGTCAGTGCACTACGCCTTTGACCCTTGCACTTGTTTTTCGTTTTTTTTTTTTTTTTTTCTTCTTATGGGTGGATATCTAGGGAAAATAACAAAAAAGTGTGTATTTTATAAAAAAAACATGGGATTTAAGTCAGTAAATTCATCTCTGGTTCTGGTTTAGGACACATCCGAATCTCAGACCTGGGCCTTGCTGTTCAAATCCCTGAAGGAGAGACGATACGAGGGAGAGTGGGCACGGTCGGATACATGGGTAAACCTCTCCTCATTCCTCTCTCAGTCCAGCCTTTCCTGCACAAATCTCAGCTTTCTTCTCCTTCTCGCCCTCTTCATTAAATGTCTCGGTTCTTCTTGATTCTTGATCGTACGCCCCTCGGAACTTGACCCCTTTTTTATTTATTTATTTTTTTACCAACGCTCCTCAGCTCCTGAGGTGATCCAGAATGAGAGCTACACCATCAGCCCGGACTGGTGGGGGCTGGGCTGCCTGATCTATGAGATGATACAGGGCCAGTCGCCCTTCCGCAAGCGCAAGGAGCGCGTCAAGCGGGAGGAGGTGGACCGACGAGTGCGCGAGGACCAGGAGGAGTACTCCGACAAGTTCTCAGAGGAGGCGAAGGACATCTGCAGACAGGTACCGTATGAATGAGGAGATGAAGGGGGGGATTCGTTGAAATTTGTGCCAAACACGCAAACATTTTTTGAACTACTATTAGAAAATGAGATAAGAACGTCATATATATGTTTATTGATTTCCATCTTTTACCCAGAGAAAATATCTGGCTCACCGTTTACTAACATATCCACCTTGTTTACCAGCTAGTTGATCACATTGTCCATTTCTCCGTCAGCTTTTCGCTGAATTAACAGTAGGAGAAACCAAACAGAGAATTGCTGGCGCATAAAACCAAAAAAGTGATGGGAACTGCAGAGTTGGCTAATAATTCTGCGAGGTGATTACTGACAACAACACGGTCGTTTCAGCTAATGGCGCTATCAAAATACACAGATACATGGAGGTTTTTAGGAGATCGGTTAGTAAACTTGGCTTTGAGTGTCCCCATCTGTCTCTCACTTCCTGTCTACCACAGTCCCGCATTTCCCTGCTCCGAGAGGGAGCTGCTTCGCCCCTGAGCAGCAGGGGACGGGACGTTTATTTGTTTTTTCACCTGAGAAGAGTGGGGGCGGGAGGGCAGCAGGGTTTTGAGCAAGAAATGGGAGAACCGCAAAGAGGAATGGGAGTGAAAAACGTGATGATCCGGATCGTTCCAAGCAGAAATTGAGAGTCTGTTTCAATTCTTGGTTTCAATAGGCCAAAAGTTGTGGACCACAGAAAACAGAGGTGAGCCGAGTTGAAAGTGAGTGACGTCGGTTTGTTGGTTGTGAAAGACACCAGTTTTGAGGTATCCGCTACGAGTCAGACCATGAAACAGCACTCAGCCATTTTGTTTGCCTGCTGTACTATAGGTGATGTGATGGAAATATTATCCAGAAGCTCTCACACAGATGGCGCTCCCTGTTTCTATCTGCGAGGCTGCTGCATTAAGCCCTGACAGTATGGATTTGCATTTGGTCTTAATTAGATTATGTAGGGTCACATATATAAGCAAAGGGGATTAAATGGAAACCGCGTTTGCGTGTGCGAGTGCTCTGCATACATTGAACTAGAAGGATTGGTCATAAAATGGGGGTCAGGTGTTATCCGACATCAACAGCTCTGATTTCAGTCTCCTCTGCCGCCTCCTCTTTCTTCTGCTGCCCATCAGCTCCTGGCCAAGGACCCCAAAGAGCGGCTGGGTTGCCAGGGTCAAGGGGCCATCGAGGTCAAGCAACACCCCATCTTCAGGAGCATCAACTTCAAGCGGCTGGAGGCCAACATGCTGGACCCGCCATTCAGCCCAGATGTAAGAATCGCACCAGAGGCGCGGGCTCGACTCTTGGCTCGTCGCCTGAAAGCTCAGAAAATCAGCATACAGGAAATGCCTTTGTCACAAATAAACAAACACTCGCACAGTAATAAGCTGGTTAGCATGTTGGCTAGTGGGGTCGGGGAGAGACAGTGTCACATTTGAAATTCCAAACTCTTCTGCGGTCGTCGTCGATCTCAAGTGTGAACATGCGTAACTCTCCTGTATGAAAGCGCTGTAACGTTTAAGGTTAACGGGGTCGCTTGGAGAAAATTGTTCCATTTTTAGTGTCATAAATCGCCTGAACGAAGAAGAGCGACTGACCCGAGAAGCTAAATCAATACTTTAAAGGGGACACTGTTATCAGGCTTTCTATTTTAGGTTATTCAGGTCAGCGGGGGCGCGTGCCGAGGGAAACAAAGCAGCCAGCAGTTCTCAGGCATCCATGTGTGAACGCGCCAGATTAAAAGCACTTCAGCGTCAGTTTTCCCCATTTCATGCAAGTCAGTCATCCTTCTCACAGCCGCCTGTGTTCCTTTCCCCTCAGCCCCGCGCCGTGTACTGCAAAGACGTCCTGGACATCGAGCAGTTCTCCACCGTCAAAGGCGTGAACCTTGACCCCACTGACGACGACTTTTACCACAAGTTTGTCACAGGCAGCGTCTCCATCCCGTGGCAGAACGAGGTACTGCGGGCTGAGATGACGTCATCGTTCAGGCCCACAGCAGATGTGTGGCCCCGGTGATGTGGGAATGACTGTTAGCGAAGAATAAATCAGTATAAATGCCTTTTTAATGAGGATACGCTGCGAGTGGTCAAGTTACTGAATATGCATGAGACACGGAGCTGTAGAGAGGTTTTTGGTCATAAATAGACGACGCTGAGGCTGCTTGTGCTGACACATGGGCCTGTTGTACACCCCGAAAGTAGTAAACGTCACCAATTTAAATGCGATCCTCCTTTGCAGATGATTGAGATGGAGTGCTTCAAAGAAATCAACGTCTACGAGACGGATGGCACGCTGTGCTCGGACCTGGACGTGAACCGGCCGAACCCTCCACCAAAGAGAGGCTTCTTCTACCGTCTGTTCAGAAGAGAGGCAAGTGCTAGCGCTCCGCCAACTGTCCGAGGGGGTGGGGGCTAAGGTACTTGCTCTCTTCCTTCTTTCCTTCCTTCCTTTTTCCCCCCTCTTCAGGCCTTGGCCAAACTCAGCACGAGAACACCTTAACCCTGTTTTCAGCCATGTCAATCCTCGTTGGAAGGTGATTGGGACAAGGCCTGTTTACTCAACCTAACAGGTTGTTTCTGTACGTTATTGTGGATAGTTTTCATGTGGTTCTACAGTTTTCCGAACTTTCCTTCGAATTGAGGGTGTGACTGCCTTTGGGGACGGGGTGGACCTTTTACCCCTCTCTTCTGAAATCTGAAAAGATTTGTCTGCAACACTTTTAGTATTTCAGTCTTATTCTCTTTCTGGCAAAATGCAGATAACACAAGCAAGAAAAGATTCTTGAACGCGCCTCATATTAATAAGCTTTACAGGTAATAGTGAGTACTTACACAATGGGTGTTTTTGCCCTGAGTTTTGCCTGTCAGCCTACATTGACCTAATTGGTAGACAATCTGGGGGGTTATACTCAGCCTCATACGTAGCTAACTACTACCTGTGCTTATTTTTCTGGTAAAAAATAAGCTTACTTCAGCTGCCCGTTTCGTGTTCTCCTCACACTTGAATGCTGTGTACCACCACAGAAGCACTTCTTGTGATGTGGTTTCGTCGAGGCAGACCTTCCACCAGAATGTGACGCGCGTGTGAGTCGGTGTGGTAGTCAAAGCTGACCATGATTAGTGACCGTATCCTCACTCTTGGTCCTCCCCAGGTGTGTTTTAAGAGCAGTTACAGTGACGACGAGAACGAAGAGCCCTCGCGACTTTAAACCACTCCCTCCCACCGCCGCCTTCCTCCTCTCCGCTGAACCTTCACCACAAACTCCGAAACCGAGCGCAAATCTTAGGAACTCAGTGAATGTTGACATGTATTTATGAGCTGTATTAAAAGTGTATAATAATTAAAGAAAAAAGTATGAGTTTAAAGATTTTGTACATTTGTACTTGAATTTATGTCTAGATGTATATTTTCACTAAAGGTTGTATTGTACAAAAAGCCATAAAAGTACCACTTGAATGCATACATTACGTTTTTGTTTCCTGTTTGTTTTTCTTTTGGAATGAGTATGGATAATGTGTATTGAGGAGATTTTTTAAAAAGCACAGTACCATAAGTCTTTTTATTTTTTCTCAATGTAGCATAAGGCCTTTTTTGTTTTCGTATGTGCTGTACATTTGTCATGGATTTGGACAACGTGACCTCTTCCACCCAGCCCTAAAAGAGACCCCTTAGCCTCTGCAACCCCTCCAGGCTCAGGCCAAATGATAGAAGGTGGAACATAAATCCAGTCTAACATTGCTGCGTTGAGGCCATACTGCATAAGCCTTCCCCCGTATTGTCCAGATGTGCGCCTGCCCCCTTTGATTTACGTTGGTTTGGGAGCGCTAATCCACGTCCTTCCCTCAGCCTCAGCTAGGCAGGTTGCCCTGGGCTGGATAGTTTGTGTGGTAAACTGTTTTAGGTGTCTGTTCCAACTCAGTTCAAGCAAGTATGCTTGGACTTGATGTCTTTATTCTAGGTATGTTGTGCAATTAAAATAATCCTTGCGAATACAATGGAAATATTACAGTGGCTTTTTTTTTCCCCCCTCTGGTAATAAAGCGCCTAAAAATGATCAATTTCTGTAGCTCTCCAAAAGAGTCTCACGAGCTGCTAAAGGCTCAGAGAGTTTTCTGTGGGTGCAAAACAACGTCTGTTACATTTTTCACTCAGGCAGCGCAGTTTAACGTGATTTATCTTCCCTCCTCGTTCTTTTTTTTTCTGCTGCTTTCAGCTTTGTCTCTCTTCCCCTGATGTGTCCAATTATTACAAACGTGTTTCATGTGCAGAAAATCTAATAGTGTGCCATCTCTATATTTAGTAAACCATAAGGCCTCGCGGATCGAATAAGTTGAAACATATAGGCTGATGATGATGGGAATATATCTGAGATTCGGCCTGCAGCTGACAAGGGCTTCATCTAGATAGCAAATTGCTGTTGCATCAAGCTAACTTCCATTGATTCAGCTGTCAGCAGCTATTAGCCTCTGCACTGAGTCATACCCCGTGCCTGTTGATCACAGATAGCGCGGCGCCCGCCGGCCACACATCCTGCGAACAGGCTTCCAGTTAGAGCCTTTTGACTTCAGCTGTAGTTCTAAACAGATGACAATAAGATTTATTTTTATTTTTATCGTTAAAAGAGCCTGCTTTTCTACTGAAATCCTGTACGTTCCCTGGCAGGAATGACTTCAGATTTGTGCGTGGAAAAGGGAGCGTTTCCTTGCAGGTTAACCGATCATGCACAAATACGTTTTCCAACCAAGTTCTAATTGGAATTGACTGTGTTTGCCGTTTGAATTTTTTTCCTATTGGCACATCAGAGGCACCTGAAGCCACTTTGCTTTAAGGCAGTTGCTGTTTACCCTCCCACCACCTTTTTTTAATGCTGTGAATACCCAATCTGGACATGTTGGCTTAGTGTGTGTGAATTACACTGTATGCAAATGCAGCACTCCTTCATTTACATGCATTGAGGTGCGACAGTACAACATCATGTTCGGGACTTGAATGTCACTCAATTGAACTTTTAAAAACCTAATCCAAACCGCTTGCATTTTTAAATGGTACGCGTACGAATCAGCATCTTGTCAATGACTCTCCTCGAGAGTTGCCTCATTCTGATTAAGTGTTGTTTGTCCCTTGTTGCACATTCCATTACCAAAATCAGGAATCGAATGTGTGCATCTAGATGTTGCAGGCTTGTTGTCACTCTTTCTTTTTTCTTCTTTTTTTTTTTTTTTTTTTGCTCTCAGGCACATTTTGAAGCTGATTTTCTCTTTGCCTGTGTAGATTTTAGCCTTTTAGCTCTCTAGCCTCAAAAAAACCTTGTAAATGATGTATTTATAACATGTAACTAAGCTCTAACACACACTCACTCACCTTCACAGGGAAACTAAACTGTGTTTGCCACCCATGCCTCTGTCATTGTTTGAACTCTTATACCATCCGTATAACAGTAAAGAAATTCTGTTTAGTTGCGTTGCACTATGGTGTGTTTTGACAATGACTATAGGAAGTGTCTTTAATAACCGTTTTGCCAAATATACCAAAAGCATTATTTAGTAACTCCAACTTGTTTTTGTTTTTTGTTTTTTTGTGGTGTTTTGGTTTTGTTTTTCTTGTTTTAATCAGAAAGATGAACCGAAGAAAGACGGTCAGCCTTTACTGTATGTGCCAATTCCCGACTTAAGTTCTGACATCCTGACTCTTGTTTTCTTTAACCTCCTTATCATTCCGTCCATTCCGAGGAAAATTCCTTCACATAACGGAACTTTAAACAGATCAACAGTTTTGAATGTCCGCACTAAGTGCATTGTAATGCCTGTTTTAAAGATACATATGTTTTATTACTCAAGCATGTATTGGTTTGTAATACTTCAGGTTCCTCGTATATGTAAATGATGACCTTCTAGTGCCAACATATCTCGCTGGTATCTGAGAACAACTTTACAAATGGCAAGGTGACCAGCTGAGTCGGCCCTGTTTGAATGCATGTTTCCTTCTCTCCGGCCTTCCTCCAAGGTGGTTATTGTAAGTCTGACCCTTAAAAACTAGAGTGGTACTGACCAGCGAAGCTTAGAGGCGAGACGTCCTTAGTTCCGCTCTATCACGTGAGTCTAGTTTTGGGATAACCGCCGATAAACATGTGGAGATACTGCAGGATCTCACACTCCTCTGTCCAGATATGTAAGATTGCCTAAGTGATGTTTTTAAGGAAGAGAGGAATGATAAATGCATTATTCAAACGGGGCCTTGGATCTTGTTGATTTTACTTCTATTTTTTTCTTTTTCTTTTCTTTTTTTGTATCTGTACAGTCATGTCGTTCAACCACTGCAGTCATTGTTAATTCTTGTACAAGTTGTATCACTGGTTGTTGTACCATATCTGACATTTGTAATTATGAAATAATACACTGCCATTTGTATAAAAATACTTGGGTCTTGATTTACTTGTGTTACATTCAATTCTTTGTTGTCAGTGGGAATGGATGGAAGAAAATAAGTTAAGAGGGTAAGGCTGAGAGAGAGCTGCAGGGTTTGCTTATTGTACTCTGCAGGTAGGACTTAGAGAGCCATTCTATACCTGGTATGAATATATATATATTGTATGACGTTTTGGCAGGAAAACTTGGGTCTTTTCAGCTGTAGTAGCCCACTCGTGTCCTGTAGACTATCCATCTCTTGCCACTGGTATTTGCTCATGTCAGCGCCCTCCTCTATCTGCTGATGATACATCCCATGGATCAGCTTAATCTTACACAGTATCTCCTCTTCCTTTTCATATCCCTCAATCCTAAACTGCCTGAGACGCTCCCATAGCATCTGCTGTTCCTCGACTTTATCCTGGAAAGTGGATCATCTCACTAACCCTGGCACTCCCCCATTTCGTGCTGGACTTTGGGTGGAACCCTCAGTACACTGCGAGCAGGTGTCTTGATATCAACTCTCTCTGTCTTTGCCTGCGGGGTATCTGATTGAGGAAGGGAAGAGGTTAAACACATTAAACTGGAGGGGGACTTAAATGTTCTCACTACATTTAATGCAGAGGAATTTATTTCGTAATAAATGTATTAAATATTTTCCAGTTGGAGATAGTGGTTATTATAGACTCAACTTTATTTATAGGCACCTTTAATATGCATGCAGCACAAAATACTGTAGTAACCTATAATATTTTGTGTAAAGAGATCCAGTTAGATTAGATTTAAAAGCTCTCCCGACTCTCTTTCACTGTCATATCTGCCACTTACTGTATCTTTCTTGGCGCAAAAGAGAAGTTCCCTATCTGCGGCTTTGGTGTTTTCTAAAGATGAGCTTCACGATCTGGATTTTCGCGATCCCGTGACAGCAACCACAACAACAAAAGAAAAAATAACGCGGGGGTCCATTCGCTCCGTCGTACGTCACTCAACATAAAAGCGCAATCTGATTGGCTGCTGGATTTGCGGCCCAGCCCCTTCTGTCACTCTTGCTCGTGTTCCACTTCCTGGTTTGATTTGTCGGGGGAACGCAACGCTGCATCAAAGATGGCTAATTATCAAGCAACATTTTACCAATTGACAAGTACCACAGTGAAAGAATAGGAGGTTTGTTGCAGGAGAAGGAGGCAGAGTTGGTGGTAGCTGTCACGAGCAGTGCTGTTGCACTCTCGTCCCGCTACGCACCGCTTGCTCTCTCCGTGCGCGAACTTGTCCCCACTGTGCTAGCTGTTTAGCTTACACAGTAAATACTGGCTAGCCGAGCTAGCCTGCTTACTGTTAGTTGCTAAAATGGCCACCATGGAGAAACTGATGAGGGCCTTCGAGTCTCTGAAGTCATTCCAGCAGCAACAGGGACCACCAACCGCCGAGGAAATTGTCCAGAAACAGTAAGTGGATTTATGTCGATTCCATAAGCGAGCCAACTGCCGCGGGGCTAAGCACGTAGCTTAGCTTGCAAGCTAACGTAGGTAATGAAGCTTCACTAACTGGCAAGCTAACGGAATCCGAGCTGTAAATCAGTCTCCGTCGCTATTGCAACTCTAATTCAGTGTTTTGCCTGACACTAACATCATTTGAGTTTCAGTCGTGATGGGTCAGTCAAGCTGAGTGATGGATAACGTGGAGATCGTTCACTAAGCGATAGACACGCACCTACCCAAGGGGCTGTAGGACTGAGTTAATTACAAGGGTCAGTAGTCAACATGGTGATCGCTGAATAACAATTGTGTTTGGAAAGCCGCGTAACTATTTAAGAATGACACCGTTAGATTAAATGCACAGAAGGGCTGAACTGGGTTCATCATTACGACAAACCCCAGAACTAACGTCATTTACACCGATCCATTACACCGTCCTGATCCTGATCCTGGACCATGGAGTATGGACGGCTCTGTGAGCAAAGGCTGATCTGCTGGTCTTCATATGCCCCTGATCAAGAAACCAAGCTTTGTCCTTTCATGATTTCTTTGACGATATGTCTCTGGTGTTAAATTGTGCTAGACTCAAATGTGAGTCCAGAGATCCCTACAAAACGTCTGTTTTCACCTGTTGTCAGCAATGGACTCTCTTTATGCTTAGTATTCGACACTATGACCAGTCTGTTAAGCTAATATACTGTTTGAAGGGTCACATTAATGTTAGAAATCTTAATGGTACATCATCATTTTTGCCATGTAGGGAGGTTGTGTTTTCTCATGTTTTGCTGGGATGATAACACAAAAAGTACTGGCTGGATGGAGAGTGACGCTGTGGGAGGATGGGTAAGGGGCCAAGGAAGATCCTGTTAAGACCCCTGCCAAGTGCCCTTCTAATCATGCATTTGTTATATCAAAATAGTGTGGCCTTCTACTCCATGTAATGATAAATTAATAGGTTTCGATGTGAAAAAACGACATTGTTAAATATGATAAGCCAATTCAGTCTATTCAGTATAAAGGGGAAGCCTGGTTAGCTGAACTGAGATATCCATTAATATTATACTGTATACAGAAAGTCACGTGAAAGTTGGACAAAATCTTGACATGCACTGCACTGTGCTGTGATTGCAGCACAGGGGGTCGGTGTTGTGCATGCTGGCTCATCTGTAAGGATTTTACCATTATAAAACTTGCATTGTGACATTTTCACGACATTTGTAGTGTTTAAAATATCCCTGCAGAGTGTTAATCTTTTTTTGATCAAGTACGGAGCCGGGGCATGGATACATCTTTGCATATGACAAAATGTAAAAGCTACCTTGAATTAGCTGCACAACAAGTATTGATCTTTCAACTCTGTATCCTGTGCTTGTTGTACATATCTGTATGGTGACAAATGTTTTGGTATGGAATGGTTGATAGGCTCAAGTGTGGCCTTGACACTAGAGTTTAAAGACTGAATGTATAGGATTGGGCATCTAACATTGTGGTTGAAGTTGCAACAAATTGAACACTTCTTTGGGAACCCCCCCCATGCCCCCTTACAGGGCCTGTGAACTACACCTCAGCAGGCAGTTTTGGTTTGTCTGTTCTGGGCTGCTACTTTCAGAGGAAAGTAAAACATACTAAAGAAAGCATACTATTCAGTGAAAATTATATCCATTTTATGCCCCTAAATCCTTCACACCAGGCCGTTTTAAATATATACTGTGATTCCTTTCATCCTTTCAGTGAAGGGACCCATGCTTGAATGTTTTATGGAGTGGCTGTGACTTCTAATACTCAGTACTCCATCCAATATCTTGTTTTGCAACAAGCAGGATATTTAATCAGGATGCTATTTAGAGATAGGCTGTCATCTAGGAATTGAATGCCTGAGTCTCTGCATCCAATGTTTCCACTAATTGTTCTCCCTCTTGGCTTCTGTTTTTCTCTGCTCTTTTCTTTCGTTTCCCTTTCATAGGAAAAAGGAACAGGCTACCACAAAGAAAGACAGGGTGACCCACTGCTTGACAATATGTGAAAACATTGTGGCCCAGTCTCTGAGGTAGGCTATTGCTGATTAATTTACATTTAACAGAACATGTGATAGCAATGACTGAAGATACTGTAGATATTTATAGGTTGTAGTTAGGTCACATGGAGAAAGCACAAAATTTTAGGGCAGTGGGAAACAGGTTTTCATTGCCAAACATGTCAGAATGGTTACAAGAGTTTGTAATTAGAATGCCACAGTAACCTGATGCATTTTTGTTGTTCAACATTAAGTTACATCTTACATCCATAAACTATTAAAGTCTCATGCTCTCTCAATATATCATCCTAACTATTCCAGGACGTGTGTATGTGTGTGCTTTAAAATCTTTTAAGCTGAGGCCATTTTTACATGTTTTGTGGGTATGAATCATATATAAACATTTAAGAGTAAAGTTATTGACGTTGAAACAATGTGTGTTAGGTTGAATATTCATGCCTGACTTGACTTTAGCCTCACTTATCCTCCTCACTATGGTTCTGTAAGCAGAACGTCTCCAGAGTTTCAGAAACTTCTAGGCATTGCCATGGAGATGTTCTTGCTGTGCAGCGATGACAGTGAATCAGATGTCCGGATGGTAGCCGACGAGTGCCTAAACAAAATCATCAAAGTGAGCAGTGCCCTACTTTCTTCCAGCCATCCGTGTTTCATTATTGTTATTCCTTTATCTTCAATAGGGCAAGGCCGCCAATTTCAAAATTGTTAAAAACATAATTATTAAAAAATTATTTGTTTTTTTTTTATTTTACATCTTTTTTTTTTTTTTTTCCCTGAAT